>ONZH01009902.1:0-55559 GCA_900303285.1 Rhinella marina | reverse complement strand
GTGCTGCACACTAGCCGGGAGTGTAGAAAATAGAAAATATAATTTTTCCCTCTAAGTTATATATTATACAGTGCAGTGAAAAATTCTGTCGTGTGCTGCACACTAGCCGGAGTGTAGAAAATATACGTTTTTCCTTTCAGTTATATATTATACAGTGCAGTGAAAAATTGAGTGGTTTGCAGTCCAATAGCCGCCGTCTAAAGACTACGTTTTTCCTCTCAGTCATATATACTACAGTGCAGTGCGAAATTGTGTCATTTGCTGCACACTAGCCGGAGTGTAGAAAATAGAAAATATAATTTTTTCCTCTCAATTATATATTATACAGTGCAGTTAAAAATTCTGTCGTGTGCTGCACAGTAGCCGGAGTGTAGAAAATATAAGTTTTTCCTTTCAGTTATATATTATACAGTGCAGTGAAAAATACTGTCGTGTGCTGCACACTAGCCAGAGTGTCGAAAATATAAAATAGAATTTTTTCCTCTCAGTTATATATTATACAGTACAGTGAAAAATTCTGTCGTGTGCTGCACACTAGCCGAAGTGTAGAAAATATAATTTTTTCCTCTCAGTTATATATTATACAGTGCAGTGAAAAATTCTGTCATGTGCTGCACACTAGCCGGAGTGTAGAAAATAGAAAATATAATTTTTTCCTCTCAGTTATATATTATACAGTGCAGTGAAAAATTCTGTTGTGTGCTGCACACTAGCCGGAGTGTAGAAAATATAAGTTTTTCCTTTCAGTTATATATTATACAGTGCAGTTAAAAATTAAGTGGTTTTCGGTGCAATAGCCGCTGTCTAAAGACTAAGTTTTTCCTCTCAGTCATATATACTATAGTGCAGTGCGAAATTGTGTTGTGTGCTGCACACTAGCCGGAGTGTAGAAAATATAATTTTTTTCTCTCAGTTATATATTATACAGTGCAGTGAAAAATACTGTCGTGTGCTGCACACTAGCCAGAGTGTAGAAAATATAAAATAGAATTTTTTCCTCTCAGTTATATATTATACAGTGCAGTGAAAAATTCTGTTGTGTGCTGCACACTAGCCGGAGTGTAGAAAATATAATTTTTTCCTCTCAGTTATATATTATACAGTGCAGTGAAAAATTCTGTCGTGTGCTGCACACTAGCCGGAGTGTAGAAAATATAAGTTTTTCCTTTCAGTTATATATTATACAGTGCAGTTAAAAATTAAGTGGTTTTCGGTGCAATAGCCGCTGTCTAAAGACTAAGTTTTTCCTCTCAGTCATATATACTATAGTGCAGTGCGAAATTGTGTTGTGTGCTGCACACTAGCCGGAGTGTAGAAAATATAATTTTTTTCTCTCAGTTATATATTATACAGTGCAGTGAAAAATACTGTCGTGTGCTGCACACTAGCCAGAGTGTAGAAAATATAAAATAGAATTTTTTCCTCTCAGTTATATATTATACAGTGCAGTGAAAAATTCTGTTGTGTGCTGCACACTAGCCGGAGTGTAGAAAATATAATTTTTTCCTCTCAGTTATATATTATACAGTGCAGTGAAAAATTCTGTCGTGTGCTGCACACTAGCCGGAGTGTAGAAAATATAAGTTTTTCCTTTCAGTTATATATTATACAGTGCAGTGAAAAATTGAGTGGTTTGCGGTACAATAGCCGCCGTCTAAAGACTACGTTTTTTCTCTCAGTTACTGTATATATCATACAGTGCAGTGAACATACAAAATGTTGAACCCAAGGGCTAAGGGTCGAGGACGAGGGCGTGGGCGTTCAAGTAGTGTAGGGGGCAGAGGCCGTGGTCCTGGGCAGGTTGACACAGTACATGTTGATGAGGGAGCTGTGGAACACCGCAGAGTTTCGCTCCCTAGCTTCATCTCGCAACTTACTGGTTCACGTGGCACACCACTATTGAAACCACAACAGTGCGAACAGGTGATGACGTGGATAGCGGACAATGCGCCCAGTAATTTATCCACCACCCAGTCTTCCACGCAGTCCACCCACGCTAGCCAAGGGAGTAGACCTCTGTCTCCTCCAGCTCAACCTCCTTCCCCCCAGCCTGCCCCCCCACGGAAAGTATGGATTCAGATCAGGCATACTCACAGGAACTCTTTTCAGGACCCTACCCAGAGACACAAACCACTGCTCAACAGCAACCTGAGCAGTTGCTCTGTCCCGATGCCCAAAATTTAGAACTTTCACAGTCTGTGGGTGATGAGAGTGTGGACTTAGTGCAAGTAGTGCGTGAAGAGGTGTCGGATGATAATGATGATGATGATGATGAGACACGGTTGTCGGACAGTGACGTTGTTGTCAGGGCAGTAAGTCCGAGGGGGGAGCAGAGTGAGGAATCGGAGGAAGAGCTGGTGGATGATGAGGTGACTGACCCGAGCTGGGTTGGTAATCCAACTCAAGACAGTGCTTCTGAGAGGGAGGCAAGTGTAGCACCAGAACAGGTTGGAAGAGGCAGTGGGGCGGCCAGAGGTAGAAGCAGGGCCAGAGCAGGTAGATCAGCAACTGTTTCACGGAGTCAAGCTCCCGTGCTGAGGCCTAGATGTTCGCAAGTCTGGAGGTTTTTTAAAGAAAGTGAGGATGACCGACGGACTGTGGTGTGCAACCTGTGTCACACCAGGATCAGCAGGGGAGCCACCTCTACTAGCATAACCACTACTAGCATGCGCAGGCATATGAGTGCTAAACACCCGACTCAGTGGAACCAAGGCTGTTCACCTCCTGCAGGTCACACCACTGCCCCTTTCCCTGTGTCACATGCTGGCTCGGCGAGTCAACCCCCCGCCCAGGACCCCGGCACAAGCGCCTCCCGCCCTACAACCACCCCTTCACCTCCACGATCCTCCACAACCTCCACCAATGTGTCCCAGCGCAGCATTCAGCTGTCTTAGCAGCAGACATTTGAGCGCAAGCGCAAATACAATTCCACCCACCCACATGCACAAGCCCTAACGTCCACATCTCCAAATTGTTGAGCCTGGAGATGCTGCCCTATAGACTGGTAGAGACTGAGGCTTTCCGCAACCTGATGGCGTTGGCTGTCCCTCGGTACTTGGTCCCCAGCCGCCACTATTTTTCCCGATGTGCCGTCCCAGCCCTACACCAGCACGTGTCAGAGAACATCATCCGTGCCCTGAACAACGCGGTTAGTGATAAGGTCCACCTAACCACGGACACGTGGACAAGTGCTGCCGGGCAGGGACACTATATATCACTGACAGCACATTGGGTTAACTTGGTGGAGGCTGAGACCGAGTCTGACCCTGGGGCCGCTCATGTACTGCCCACACCGAGGATTGCGGGGCCTACCTCGGTCACGGTTTCTCAGATGTACTATGCCTCTTCCTCCAACTCCTCCTCCGAATTGCCATCCATGGGCATGGCGCCTTCAGTCGGTAGCTCTAGGCACAGCAGCAGTGCCATGGGTAAGCGCCAGCAGGCGGTGCTCAAACTAATGAGCTTAGGTGACAAAAGGCACACCGCCCAAGAGCTGTTACAGGGCATCACGGTGCAGACCGATCTGTGGCTGGCACCACTGAACCTCAAGCCAGGCATGGTTGTGTGTGACAACGGGCGTAACCTGGTGGCGGCTCTGCAACTCGGCAGACTGACACATGTGCCATGCCTGGCCCACGTGTTCAATCTCATAGTTCAGTGGTTCCTCAGGACATACCCCAATTTGTCAGATTTGCTCACCAAGGTGCGCCGCATCTGTGCGCATTTTCACAAGTCAACCACAGAGGCTGCCACTCTCAGAGCAGCGCAGCGGCGCCTACAACTACCAGCTCACCGACTGTTGTGCGACTTACCCACGAGATGGAATTCGAGTTTACCAGCAGCGCAGAGCGATTGTATACTGCCAGATGTCAACTTTCACCAAAACTGGTAGTCAGGTCAGTCAGCTTCCTCAAGTCTACAATGAGGAGTGGACGTCGATGTCTGATATCTGTCAGGTGTTGAGCAACTTTGAGGAGTCAACACAGATGGTCAGCGGCGATGCCACCATTATCAGCCTCACCATCCCGCTGCTTTGCCTGTTGAAAAACTCACTGCTCAGCATGAAGTCAGAAGCTTTGCGCTTGTCACAGGAGATGGGGGAAGATACGTCGCTTGATAGCCAGAGCACCCTCCGGTCTGTTTCTCAGCGCGTATTGAAGGAGGGGGATGAGAATGAGAAGGAAGAGGAGGAGAATGTTGGCGAGACAGAAGAGGGTACCAATGCTCAGTCCTTCTTAACTCTTGAGCATGTATGGGCTGAAGAGGAGGAGGAGGAGGAGGAAATGGAGAGTCAGGCTAGTGAGGAGAGGGAATTCTTGCGTGTTGGGACTCTGGTGCACATGGCAGACTTCATGTTAGGCTGCCTATCCCGTGACCCTCGCGTTAGAAGAATTTTTTCAAACACCGATTACTGGGTGTTCACTCTCCTGGACCCACGGTACAAGCAGAACCTTTCCACTCTCATCCCTGTAGAGGAAAGGAGTATGAGAGTGAATCAATATCAACAGGCCCTGGTGCAAAAGCTGAAACAATCCTTCCCATCTGACACCGCTAGCCGCAGAGGGCATGGTTCTGTGGGCCATGTAGCGGGGGAGAGGAGGCGAGCAGGCAGCTTGTCCAGCACTGGCAGGGGAATGCTCTCCAAGGCCTTTGCCAGTTTTATGTCACCCCAGCAAGACACTGTCACCTGTCCCCAGTCTAGGCAGAGTAGGGGGGAGCTGTACAGAAAGATGGTGAGGGAGTACCTAGCTGACCATACCAACGTCCTGCGTGATCACTCTGCTCCATACAACTACTGGGTTTCAAATCTGGACACGTGGCCTGAACTGGCGCTGTACGCCTTGAAGGTGCTGGCCTGCCCTCCCGCTAGCGTGTTGTCAGAGCGGGTATTCAGTGCAGCTGGTGGCGTCATCACCGATAAGCGTACACGCCTGTCAACTGACAGCACTGACAGGCTGACGCTTATTAAAATGAACAAAGCCTGGATTTCACCGGAATTCAAATCTCCTCCGGGGGTAAGCAGCTAAAGAATAAGTGTCACGCGAGGTCGGCGTCGCGCTCCCTCTGCACGACGTCGCCGGACCTCTCCGCCCCCTAGAGACGAGCAATAGGGAATTGAAGTGCTGGTCTTGTCAGCCAGCACTTCATGAGTTAATTCTCTGTTTGGGTTTAGCCATGTGGTGCTGATCACACCACATGGCTACTTTACATATTGTTTGGACAGCTTGCTCCGCCTCAGGTCATGTGATGCTGGCCACATCACATGATCCTGGGCGGGCTATTTTAAGATGGCAACTGCCTCACTCAGATACCTGTGATTAGTCTTCTGAGATCAGTGCTGTGTGTTGGACCTTGCTTTTGGATTATTGGTATATTGGATTTTGGCTTTGGACTTAGGCTACGCTTTTGTGATTCCCCTCGGTATTTGACGTGACCTCCTGTTCTTGACTTGGCTTGCTGACGATTCTGCTATTCTGTTTGTTTCTGTCTGTGTTCGTCTTTCCCTGTGTTCCCTTCCCTACCCTGTGCACGTACTCAGCATAGGGACCGTCTCCAAGTTACGGTTTTGTCGCCTAGGGCATCTACTGTAAGTAGGCAGGGAAAGAGGTGGGGTTCAGACAGGGCACACTATCCCTAGTTTCCCTGTCGTGACAATAAGATTCCTTATGTATCCGATTCCTCTCCTCTACTCCTCCTTCTCTTCATTGCCAAACGCTGACCCAAAAGGGAATTTTTTAGAGGGCCAACTGGCATTTTTTTAAGACAATGTTTCCGGAGGGCCACCTACAGGCCCTCTCTCCAAACAATTTTTCCGGAGCGTCAACTACAGACACTCTAAAACCATTTTTCAGGAGCGTCAACTACGGACACTCTAAAACAATTTTTCAGGAGTGTCAACCACAGACACAAAATTTTTTTTTTTTTCGGAGGGTCGACTTCAGACACTCCAAAAAAAAATTTTTGGGAGGCTCACCTACGGCCATTTGACTGCAATCTCAGTCGGACAAAGGCATTGGCGGTGTCACCGCCATGCTGTGTCAGGCTAAATTTTTGTGTGGTTCACCTGCTACCTCAGTCTAACTCGATCACTCGATGTTGTCACCGCCGCCATACAGGGCCTCGATAAATTTTTATGTGCTTCGCCTGCTCCCGCACTGTAACTCAGTCACTCTGTAGTCACAGCCATACAGGGCCTCTGTAAATTTTTATGTGCTTCGCCTGCTCCTGCACTGTAACTAGGTCACTCTGTAGTCATAGCCATACAGGGCCACAATAAATTTTTATGTGCTTCGCCTGCTCCTGCACTGTAACCCGGTCACTCTGTAGTCACAGCCATACAGGGCCTCGATAAATTTTTATGTGCTTCGCCTGCTCCTGCACTGTAACTCGGTCACTCTGTAGTCACAGCCATACAGGGCCTCGATAAATTTTTATGTGCTTCGCCTGCTCCTGCACTGTAACTCGGTCACTCTGTAGTCACAGCCATATAGGGCCACGATAAATTTTTATGTGTTTCGCCTGCCCCTGTACTGTAACTCGGTCACTCTGTTGTCACAGCCATACAGGGTCACGCTAAATTTTTATGTGCTTCGTCTGCTCCTCCACTGTAACTCGGTCACTCTGTAGTCATAGCCATACAGGGCCACTGTAAATTTTTATGTGGTTTGCCTGCTCCTGCACTGTAACTCGGTCACTCTGTAGTCACAGCCATACAGGACCTCAATAAATTTTTATGTGCTTCGCCTGCTCCTGCACTGTAACTCGGTCACTCTGTAGTCACAGCCATACAGGGTCACGCTAAATTTTTATGTGCTTCGCCTGCTCCTGCACTGTAACTCGGTCACTCTGTAGTCACAGCCATACAGGGCCTCGATAAATTTTTATGTGCTTCGCCTGCTCCTGCACTGTAACTCGGTCACTCTGTAATCACAGCCATACAGGGTCACGGTAAATTTTTATGTGCTTCGCCTGCTCCTGCAGTGTAACTCGGTCACTCTGTAGTCACAGCCATACAGGGCCACGATAAATTTTTATGGTCTGGGTGAGCACAATTGCCTTGAGGGTCACCACCAGCCTGTTGCCCGAGAATTTTGGGTAATGGTGGGATTAGGCAGCCTCAGAGGCATCCATGCATGCTGCCCCTGCTGTTTCCTGTCCATTTCCGTGGTGTATCCATCATTTTCTGAGGTTTCCAGGTTTTCACCCAGCCTTCCCTAGGCAGAGCCTTGGTCCCCTGCAAAAAATGCTCGAGTCTCCCATTGACTTCAATGGGGTTTGTTATTCGAAACGAGCACCCGAGCATCGGGAAAAATTTGACTCGAATAACGAGCACCCGAGCATTTTAGTGCTCGCTCATCTCTACAAATATACCACAAACTAGGTTCATAACCCAAATAGTGGTACACATATAGCTATAGGAGAACAGCCCCACATGATATTAGGGCAAAGGATACAATCACACATCCCATTCAGTGGTGATCACCTGAAAAAGAGTGTACACATAGGTTACACTCAGAAAGTAAGTATCATTAGTGGTATACAGTTGTCCACTGGTACTCACTTATATCGATGATCCTTTCCAGGTAAACGTGTCCCCTACTGTCCAGCAATAGCGCTGCACCCTGAGAGGAGGTGCCCCCTTTAAACACCTATCCCACACGCTAATTTTTGATTGTCGCCCGCGCTAAGACGCCGATACTACGAGACCGGGTCTGGTCACGTGGTCCGGACATCCGGTGCAATGGAGCGCATTATTGGAACGCAAACTTATTCATGTAAGGAGCGCATAGAGTATACTACGCTTCCTCCATTTTACTTAGGGACAAAGATACCCTTAGCACAGGGTTGTCCCATTTAGAGCAAATTGCCACATACGAGGGGGTATATGGTGTGAATGGGGGGCCTCCTATTCCATCCCAGCATCGCTAGCAACGCTATACTTTATACACTGCATTTGCTACCTATTTTATTATTCTGTGCAGATGTATCTTACTTATACATGAGATATATTAATTAATGATAATAGACAATAACAAATGAAGAGTAAGTCATCATAATAAGAAAAACCACACTCCACTGATAGATAATAAATTCATTGGGTGCTTCTTGCACCCCTGGCTCAGCTATAGAACGTAGTAAAAAAAAAAATCATTCAAAAGGAGATTTAAGGAATTTACATAAATTCATACAAAACAGCTGAATGTTAGTCTTTCATTCAGACCGAGGGGAGACTGAGATCGGAACCTATAAATCCATTCAGTTTCTTTCTGTAGGATCCTCCGGTCCCAGTTTCCCCCATGTGGTGACTGAGGCACAAGTTCAAGTACTGAAAACTTCATTATTTTAGGGTCTCCACAGTAGATCTCTCTCATGTGGCTAACAACTGGTGTGTCCTTTTTCTTTAAAACATCATTGACGTGTTCACAAATTCTCCTCCGTAATTCTCTTTTAGTTTTTCCTATATAGTCTTTGGGGCAAATACATTGAAATATATATACTACCCCCTTGCTTCTGCAATTTACAAAATTACTGATAGCTACAGTTTAGTGTGTGGATGAGCATATGATGTTTTTTTCCGCAGATATATAATCACATGTCTATAATCACACAAGCCACATCTGAACATCCCTCTGGGTTTTCTGTCCAACCATGTACCCACGCCGACCGCTGCCGCATAATGACTATGCACCAGTCGATCATGGAGACTCCTACCCTTACGGTAGGTTAGACTCGGGGTATCTGTTATGACGTCAAACAGGTCACGGTCGAGAGACAAGATAGGCCAATAATTATTAAGGATGTCACGAATTTCCCTATTTGCCACATCATACGTAGAGATTAGGCGAAGTGGTGCCCGGCCACCACTCTCTTTTATCTTAGGGGTCAGGAGGCCAACCCGATCTTCTGATTGTGCCCATTGAAAGGCTTCTTTCAACACCTTTTGTGGGTATCCCTTATTTGTCAGTCTATTAAATAATTTTCTAGACTCACGATAGAAAAGTTTCGTGTCGGAGCAATTTCTCCGTTACTTAAGGTACTGGCTCCTGGGGATGCCTCTCTTTAGAGATGGAGGATGATGGCTACTCCAGTGTAAAATGGAGTTTGTGGCTGTCGGTTTTCTATGAATATTGGTTACTAGCCCCATTTATACTGATTAGAACATCTAGGAAGGTGATACATTCCTTGTGAATCTCATATGTATATCTCATCCCAATCTCATTAACGTTTAAGTTATCGATGAATGCAACAAATTCATCATGGTCGCCGTTCCAGATGACAAAGATGTTGTCAATATAGCGCGTCCAGAACACAATTTTTTCATTCCACCAAGTCTGGTGGTCAGGGAATACGGTTTTGTCCTCCCTCCAGCCCAGGAAGAGATTAGCATATGTGGGGGCACAAGGGCTCCCCATAGCAGTCCCCCTGAGCTGGTGGTAGAACCGTGTATTGAATATGAAAAGATTGTGAGTGAGAACGTATTGAAGCAGCTGTAAAATGAATGAGTTATGTGCCCGAAACTGGATGCCTCTGGTGCTCAAATAGTGTGTCACCGCTATCAGCCCTTTTTCATACGGAATTGAGCTGTACAGTGACTCAACGTCAATACTTGCTAGCCAACATGATGGGTCAATAACCAAAGTGTCAATTTTGTTAAGAAAATCAGTGGTATCCCTCGTATAGGAGGGGAGAGAGATCACAAACTCTCTAAGTACGCAATCTAGGTATACCCCACTATTTTGGATAAGGGAATTTATTATCTATCAATGGAGTGTGGTTTTTCTTATTATGATGACTTACTCTTCATTTGTTATTGTCTATTATCATTAATTAATATATCTCATGTATAAGTAAGATACATCTGCACAGAATAATAAAATAGGTTGCAAATGCAGTGTATGAAGTATAGCGTTGCTAGCGATGCTGGGATGGAATAGGAGGCCCCCCATTCACACCATATACCCCCTCGTATGTGGCAATTTGCTCTAAATGGGACAATCTCTGTGCTAAGGGCATCTTTGCCCCTAAGTAAAATGGAGGAAGCGTAGTATACTCTATGCGCTCCTTACATGAATAAGTTTGCGTTCCAATAATGCGCTCCATTGCACCGGATGTCCGGACCACGTGACCAGACCCGGCAATCTTAGCGCGGGCGGCAATCAAAAATTAGCGTGTGGGATAGGTGTTTAAAGGGGGCACCTCCTCTCAGGGTGCAGCGCTATTGCTGGACAGTAGGGGACACGTTTACCTGGAAAGGATCAACGATATAAGTGAGTACCAGTGGACAACTGTATACCGCTAATGACTTTCTGAGTGTAACCTATGTGTACACTCTTTTTCAGGTGATCACCACTGAATGGGATATGTGATTGTATCCTTTGCCCTAATATCATGTGGGGCTGTTCTCCTATAGATATATGTGTACCACTATTTGGGTTATGAACCTAGTTTGTGGAAGGGATTACCCATATATTTTACCATAATTATATGGGATATTTGGTTATTGGTTATCCTTTTCAATCTGGCATCAAGAGGGGTTGTTTCCCTATGGTAGACATGTACTGACCAACTGTCTAATCATCTAGTTATCTTTGATCTGCAACCTAGGGTGCACTAGTTTTGGCACTTTAATTGGTGTGACATTAAGCCTGTATATTACCCCCTGATGAACCCATCTGTTTGGGGGAAACGCGTTGGGGTTGCTTTTTCAATTAACAGTATCTGATACAGGGCCATAATAGGGTCTGTTTAGGGAGGGTTCGAGGACAGGGAATCCCTACCTTTAAGGGAGGTCCCTGGGCTGAGCATTATACAAGGGCCACATCAGGGCCAGAACTCAGATACGCTCATTCCTTCATCCTCCTCGTATCTGTCACATTGTCAATCAGACACACTCCTTTGTACAAAAAAGGAGAGAATGTGCAGAGTGAATTTATGTGTATTTTTTCGTTAAGATATGAACTTGGGTATTTCTAATTGCATCATTAAAGTATATATGTTTTAAGGGTCTTACTATTTTGGCTAGGATTTTGATTTAATTTTGAGACTCACGACTATTTATAGGTATCAATATTTGGCTATAAGTGTTCATCCGTAGATTCGGAATCACAGGTAGTGAACCCAAATTGGCTCTGCTCAAATCTCCTGCCTTTTCTCCTTTTTGGTCTCCCTTGTATCTGATTATTCTGCCAATTATATATCTTTCCAGTCTGGTAATCCTCCAGATCCTGATGCCACTTATGACGTTTTACTCTTTCTACTTCCACTCTATGTCGCTGCACATACTGGGCAATTTTTTCTTTATGAGTCACAAAATCATCTGCGCCAACAAGCGACGCAGGACCCCAACTTAAAAATTTAGCATCATGTTCTATGTATACTACTCAGTTTAATACCGTATATGGCAGCTATCCGGAAAAATAGTTTGGAGAGAGAGAAAGATAGGAAAAAGACGTAAATTGTTTGGAGAGAGGGCCTGTAGGTGGAACTCCGGAAACATTTTTTGGACAGAGGGCCTGTAGGTGGACCTCCGGAAAAATTGTTTGGAGAGAGGGCCTGTAGGTGGAACTCCGGAAAAATTGTTTGGACAGAGGGCCTATAGGTGGACCTCCGGAAAAATTATTTGGACAGAGGGCCTATAGGTGGACCTCCGGAAAAATTGTTTGGAGAGAGGGCCTGTAGGTGGAACTCCGGAAAAATTGTTTGGACAGAGGGCCTATAGGTGGACCTCCGGAAAAATTGTTTGGACAGAGGGCCTGTAGGTGGACCTCCGGAAAAATTGTTTGGAGAAAGGGCCTGTAGGTGGAACTCCGGAAAAATTGTTTGGACAGAGGGCCTATAGGTGGACCTCCGGAAAAATTGTTTGGACAGAGGGCCTATAGGTGGACCTCCGGAAAAATTGTTTAGAGAGAGGGCCTGTAGGTGGAACTCCGGAAAAATTGTTTGGACAGAGGGCCTATAGGTGGACCTCCGGAAAAATTGTTTGGACAGAGGGCCTATAGGTGGACCTCCGGAAAAATTGTTTGGACAGAGGGCCTATAGGTGGACCTCCGGAAAAATTGTTTAGAGAGAGGGCCTGTAGGTGGACCTCCGGAAAAATTGTTTGGAGAGAGGGCCTGTATGTGGACCTCTGGAAAAATTGCTTGAATAGAGGGCCTGTAGGGGGCCCTCCTGAAAAATTGTGCTAAAAGAGTGCCAGTTGGACCTCTAAAAAATGGCGTTTTTTGGGTCAGCGTTAGGCAAAGACGATATGGAGGAGGAGTTGAGAACAGGAGTAGAGAAGAAGAATCGGATACATAAGTTATTTAAATCTTTAGCTGCTTTCCCCCGGAGGAGATTTGAATTCCGGTGAAATCCAGGCTTTGTTCATTTCAATAAGCGTCAGCCTGTCAGCGCTGTCAGTTGACAGGCGTGTATGCTTATCGGTGATGACGCCACCAACTGCACTGAATACCCGCTCTGACAGCACGCTAGCGGCAGGGCAGGCCAGCACCTCCAAGGCGTACAGCGCCAGTTCAGGCCACGTGTCCAGCTTAGAAACCCAGTAGTTGTATGGAGCAGAGTGAACGCTACGGACATTGGTATGGTCAGCAAGGTACTCCCTCACCATCTTTCTGTACAGCTCCCCCCTACTCTGCCTAGACTGGGGACAGGTGACAGTGTCTTGCTGGGGTGACATAAAAGTGGCAAAGGCCTTGGAGAGCGTTCCCCTGCCAGTGCTGGACAAGCAGCCTGCTCGCCTCCTCTCCCCCGCTACTTGGCCCACAGAACCATGCCCTCTGCCGCTAGCGGCGTCAGATGGGAAGAATTGTTTCAGCTTGTGCACCAGGGCCTGTTGATATCTATTCACTCTCATACTCCTTTCCTCTGCAGGGATGAGAGTGGAAAGGTTCTGCTTGTACCGTGGGTCCAGGAGAGTGAACACCCACTAATCAGTGTTGGAAAAAATTCTTCTAACGTGAGGGTCACGGGATAGGCAGCCTAACATGAAGTCTGCCATGTGCGCCAGAGTCCCAACACGCAAGAATTCCCTCTCCTCACTGGCCTGACTCTCCATTTCCTCCTCCTCCTCCTCCTCCAAGTATTCCTCTTCAGCCCATACACGCTCAAGAGTTAAGGACTGAGCACTGGTACCCTCTACTGTCTCGCCGACATTATCCTCCTCTTCCTCCTCCTCCTCATCCCCCTCCTCCAATACGCGCTGAGAAACAGACCGGAGGGTGCTCTAGCTATCAAGCGACGTATCTTCCTCCACCGTCTCTTGTGACAAGCGCAAAGCATCCGACTTGATGCTGAGCAGTGAGTTTTTCAACAGGCAAAGCAGCGGGATGGTGAGGCTGATAATGGCGGCATCACCGCTGACCATCTGTGTTGACTCCTCAAAGTTGCTCAACACCTGGCAGATATCAGACATCCACGTCCACTCCTCATTGTAGACTTGAGGAATCTGAGAGACCTGACTACCAGTTCTGGTGGAAGATGATATCTGGCAGTCTACAATCGCTCTGCGCTGCTGGTAAACTCTGGATAACATGTTTAATGTGGAATTCCATCTCGTGGGCACGTCGCACAACAGTCGGTGAGCGGGCAGTTGTAGGCGGCGCTGCGCTGCCCTGAGAGTGGCAGCATCTGTGCTCGACTTGCGGAAATGCGCACAGATGCGGCGCACCTTGGTGAGCAAATCAGAAAGATTGGGGTATGTCTTGAGGAACCGCTGAACAATTAGGTTGAACACGTGGGCCAGGCATGGCACATGTGTCAGTCTGCCGAGTTGCAGAGCCGCCACCAGGTTACGCCCGTTGTCACACACAACCATGCCTGGCTTGAGGTTCAGTGGTGCCAGCCACAGATCGGTCAGCACCGTGATGCCCTGTAACAGCTCTTGGGCGGTGTGCCTTTTGTCACCTAAGCTCAGCAGTTTGAGCACCGCCTGCTGGCGCTTACCCATGGCACTGCTGCTGCGCCTAGAGCTACCGACTGAAGGCGCCGTGCCCACGGATGGTAATTCGGTGGAGGAGGAGGAGGGGTCGGAGGAGGAGGAGGCATAGTACGTCTGAGAGACCGTGACCGAGGTAGGCCCCGCAATCCTCGGTGTGGGCAGTTCATAAGCGGCCCCAGGGTCATTCTCGGTCCCAGCCTCCACCAAGTTAACCCAATGTGCCGTCAGTGAGATATAGTGTCCCTGCCCGGCAGCACTTGTCCACGTGTCCGTGGTTAGGTGGACCTTCTCAGAAACAGCGTTGGTCAGGGCACGGATGATGTTCTGTGACACGTGCTGGTGTAGGGCTGGGATGGCACATCGGGAAAAATAGTGGCGGCTGGGGAGGGAGTACCGAGGGGCAGCCACCGCCATGAGATTTCGAAAGGTCTCGATCTCTACCAGCCTATAGGGCAGCATCTCCAGGCTAAGCAATTTGGAGATGTGGACATTGAGGGCTTGGGCATGTGGGTGGGTGGAACTGTATTTCCTCTTGCGCTCCAGCGTCTGCTGTAAAGACAGCTGAACGCTGCGCTGGGACACGTTGGTGGACACTGTGGAGGATCGTGGAGGCGAAGGTGTGGTTTTCCGGCGGGAGGCGCTCGTGCCGGGGTCCTGGGCAGGGGGTTGACTAGCAGAGGCAGCGAGTTACGCAGGGGGTTGACTAGCAGAGGCAGCGAGTGACACAGGGGAAGGAGCAGTGGTGGGACCCGCAGGAGGTGGTGAACGGCCTTGGTTCCATTGAGTGGGGTGTTTAGCACTCATATGCCTGTGCATGCTGGTGGTGGTTAGGCTAGTAGTGGTGGCACCCCTGCTGATCCTGGTGTGGCACAGGTTGCACACCACAGTCCGTCGGTCATGCTCACTTTCTTTAAAGAACCTCCAGACTTGCGAACATCTAGGCCTCGCCACGGGAGCTTCACTACGTGAAACAGTTGCTGCTGATGCACCAGCTCTGGCCCTGCTTCTCCCTCTGGCCACACCACTGCCTCTTACAACCTATTCTGGTGCAGCACTCGCCTCCGCCTCAGAAGCACTGTCTTCACTCGGCATATCAACCCAGCTTGGGTCAGTCACCTCATCATCCTCCGATTCCTCAGTCTGCTCCCCCCTCGGAATTCCTCCCCTAACAACAACTTCACCACTGTCTGACAACCGTGTCTCCTCATCGTCTGACACCTCTTTACAAACTTCTTCCACTAACTCAACATTGTCATCATCATCACCCACAGACTGCGACAGTTGGAAAACTTGGGCATCGGGAACGAGGTCAGCAGCAACCTGAGAAGTGGTTTGTGACTCTGGGAAGGGTCCAGAAAACAGTTCCTGAGAGTATGCCGGATCGCATTCCAAATTTTCCTGGGAGGGGGCAGACTGGGGGGAAGGAGGTTGAGGTGGAGGAGCCAGAGGAGTGCTCCCTTGGGTAACGTGGGTGGACTGCGTGGAAGACTGACTAGTGGACAAATTACTTGAAGCATTGTCCGCAATCCACGAGATCAGCTGTTCGCACTGTTGTGGTTTCAACAGTCCTCTACCACGTGTCCCTGTAAGTTGAGACATGAAGCTAGGGAGTGTGACTCTGCGGCGTTCCACAGCTCCCTCATCAGCAGATACTGTCTCACCCTGCCCAGGACCACGGCCTCTGCCCCCTGCAGTAATTGAATGCCCACGCCCACGCCCTCGTCCTCGACCCTTAGCCCTGGGGTTCAACATTGTTTGTATATAAGTGTATGATATAAAAAAAAAATTAAACGGGCCTGGTGTACTGAAACCCACAAACTTGTTCAGTCTGGTAGAATTAAGTGACGTACAGAAAGTGTCACCTGGACAGTATATACGGATGGGAGCGAGTGTGCTGAACTGTGACACACAGAAAGGTTACACGCAGCTGAGTAAAATGGATTTGTATCACTGAGCTAAAACAACTGAAAAAATATTTTTTTTTTTTATTTTGTTTTTTTGGGAACGTGACGTGCAAGAACTATGGTAGAACTCACTGACACCCTGTTAACGGTGGCTATTTAGTCTGCGACCCAGACAAATGTCGTACAGAGAATTTTCTGGATCAAGCGGTAGATGATATTGGTAGCAAATGACTTGGTTGTATTCTGTGACGTACAGAAAGTGTCACCTGGACAGTATATACGGATCGGAGCGAATGTGCTGAACTGTGACACACAGAAAGGTTACACACAGCTGAGTAAAATGGATTTGTATCACTGAACTAAAACAACTGAAAAACTAATTTTTTTTTTTATATTTGTTTTTTTATTTTTTTTTTAAATTTTGTTTTTTGGGAACGTGACATGCAGGAACTATGGTAGAACTCACTGACACCCTGTTAACGGTGGCTATTTAGTCTGCGACCCAGACAAATGTCGCACAGAGAATTTTCTGGATCAAGCGGTAGATGATATTGGCAGCAAATGACTTGGTTGTATTCTGTGACGTACAGAAAGTGTCACCTGGACAGTATATACGGATGGGAGCTAGTGTGCTGAACTGTGACACACAGAAAAGTTACACGCAGCTGAGTAAAATGGATTTGTATCACTGAACTAAAACAACTGAAAAAATAATATTTTTTTTTTTATATTTTGTTTTTTTGGGAACGTGACGTGCAGGAACTATGGTAGAACTGACTGACACCCTGTTAACAGTGGCTATTTAGTCTGCGACCCAGACAAATGTCGCACAGAGAGTTTTCTGGATCAAGCTGTAGATGATATTGGTAGCAAATGACTTGGTTGTATTCTGTGACGTACAGAAAGTGTCACCTGGACAGTATATATAGATTGAAGTGAGTATGCTGAACTGTGACACACAGAATGGTTCCACACTGCTGTGTGCAATGGATTTGTATCACTGAGATAGAACAATAAAAAAAAAAAACAGGGTTAGATATGGCGATAGCTGCACTACTAGTGCCAGCCTGCCAGCCAAGCCAGGAGACAAAAAAAAATTTCTTCTAGCCCTTAGAAGGGCTGTTGGGTTCTTTGTGGGTGATTCCTGCCTAACAGAGAACTAAATGAAGGCCCTAACACTGTCCCTGAAAGGCAGCAGCTCTATCCCTAACGACATCCAGACGGCATCTGAGCCGAGCGCCGCGGCCAGTCACTAGTATATTCCAGGATCACCTGATCAGGCCAGCCAACCCCTGCTATCGACATGTAAGGGCCCCACGTGATGCTGGGTGTACCGAAGAGTCTCCTGGCTTGTGATTGGCTGTGTTTATAGGCGCCAAAAAAGCACGATGCGGAAGTAGCCATTTCCTCGAGTATGGCGAGATACTCGTCCGAGCAGCGAGCACTTACGAGTACCCTAATACTCGAACGAGCACAAAGCTCGGACGAGTATGCTCGCTCATCTCTATTTATAACTATATCTAATAAGATAAGAAACGTGTGATCACCTTTCATTTTCATTAGGGACTAATTATAGATGTTAACATATGCATTCATAAACCTGAAGCCTTTATCAGTCCTGCATTTCTCACTATGCACTGTTACCTAGCAACTAATCACTGAGCGGGCTATTCATTCACCAGCAGAAATAGATAGAACCTGGGTGTGTTGACTCTCTCTTTCCTGTATTAAAGGAAATCCACACACAATTTTTGACTTGGACTGGTTAACAGAGAAAAATGTGCAACAGTGTACTGTTAGTCTCCACATTATAGCCCTATGCATAATAGATTCCTTTATATAGAGTAAAATTGTACATACAGTTTTGGGTGGAATTCGAGAAGAAATTCAATGTAAAATTTTGCTATGGATGATTGAATTTAAAATGTGTGTAAAATTATTTCTTAATTGTTTAAGTTTTATTTTAGATAGCTTTTTTAAAATTAACCAGTTTATCATACAGAGAAGACAATTTTTTACTGGATTCCATACAAACAGAATAGAACGCTGTGTGTATAAGGCCTTATAATGGATCTTTAGCACGTTGATACCTTTATGAGAACTAACTAAATAATCCATGTATCAAGAAGAGTACCTTAAAGGTGTATTTTCTGGAAATATTAACTTTGGCTGCATTGCTTTCTGAAATATTTACCTGCTCCTTTTGCTTTCTTAACATGTGCTGCAGCAGCCATGTGGGGACATGTCGCCACGTAAGCCAGTCACTGGCTGCAGCCCTGTACATGGGACTGCCAGATGGATAATTGAGATCCATCACACAAGAAAGGATCAATGGGGAACAGGTAAGTATGAATATTTTAGGAGGCAATGTGGACTAGAGGCCTTTCCTTAAAGGGAATGTGTCATCAGAAAATTACCTATTGTTTACATCAAAAGTCTATGTTTTACACTGTTCACTAGGCCCAATAATAGACACTAATTCTTGGTCTGTAGGCTCTGTACAGATCACTTTATTGCAGTTAATACCAATGAAATATATGGATTGTTTAGAGCAGGGGCGCACAACCTTTTTTTGTCTGAGGGCCGCATTGTCACATCGCTCTATTTCAAGGGGCCGCAAAGAAAAAAAAAAGTTGATCGGCGCTCATCGGCCTATTACACAGGCCAATGTAAAGTGACTTGGGAGGAATGGTCACTATCACAGTCATTCCTCCTTTATTTAGTTATATTGATTATCAGTATCACATCCCTGATTACACAGAGAGATGTGTGGCACGATTATACCGGGCAGTTATCATGAATGAGCGTTCCTATGATCACTTGTTCACAGCAATTGACCTGAATATCTCGCAGTTTAATAGGGGCTTAGAGATTTACCCAGTAAAAATGAATTTTTAACAAGTTCTTGCAGCCTAGCCCATGAAACCGAAGAGTTATACTTACCTGCTCCCCGCACTGTTTTCACCTGTCAGTGCATGGCCATGGTCACATGCACCTCTCCAGCCAATCACTGGCTTCAGCGGTAATGTAGCCACACATGAAGCCAGTCATTGACTAGAGCGGTGTATGTGACCATGGCCATGACAGGTGTAATAGTGCAGGAACCGGATGTTGAAGGCAGAGGGGGCCAGGGCGCCATGGAGCAGGTAAGTATGAATCTTCTGTTTCAGGGGCCATGCTGTAGGAACTTTTTAAAAGTCATTTTTGCAGGAAAAGTGGTGACATCTCCTTCCTGCCTTCTATTCATAAATCAGCGCTTTCCTTCACTGCAGAAAATGGCACTCACTGGTTATTACCACCTCCTGCCAGTTACAGGCGCCATGTAATAACCAGTAAGCATTTTCCCTTACTAGTGGGGAAAGCGCTTATTGGTTAACAATTTAATCACCAGGCCTGAAGACACTTTTTTTGTGATTTAGCGCAGGTGGTGGTTCAGACGGTTGTTGGGACTACCAAAATAATTTCTGCAACAATTTTTCACTTGACACATAGGGCCTTATCATTTATTTTTTAGTTTTATTTGAGGGAAAATGTACAAAACATTTTTTTAAAGTATTTTTTTTCAAACTATACCTCTTTATTCTTTAAATATGCAAACTGACACCACTACAAATTAGTTCCCTATTTTGTTTCGATCGTTATGTTATATAATATGTATAGTTTCACGTGAGTGGGGTGATACTGGCTATGTTTTTTTTTATCTTTTCTTTATATTTTATTCATATTTTATTGTATTATTTTTTTTATAATTGGTTTATTACTTAATATTTAAATATATTTTTGCCACATAATATGTCCCCTAAGAGGTCATAAAAAGACTGTTGGAGGACAATGAACAATCTACTATTTTGCACTTTTTATTTTTTATTTGTATTTTATTATTTTTATTTGTTTTATTTTCAGAACACTTTTAAATTTGTTGAACACTTTTATTTTGCAATTTTTCCTTTTATTTTTTTTTCATTTGTATTTTATTTTTTAATAATTTTCTATTTTTTGCCACATATTTTATTTTTTTTTATTTTATTTGTGTTTTACTATATTTTTTTGTTTTCAAATTTTTTTAAATATTTTTTTAACTTATTTTTTTAATATATTTTTTTCCACATAATTTGTCCCCAAGAGGTCACTGAAAGACCTATGGGGACACAGACTTTTTTTTTCACTATTTCACTATTTCCACTGTAACTGGGGCATTCAAAGGAGCCCCAGTTACAGGGGAAACCAGCCTGCTTTGGGGCACTGTACATAGGCAGAGCTGATCTGGGTCTCCTCACCCAGCAGCTCTGCGCTCCTCTGCCCCCAAGTCCACCCTGTACAGTGCGCTGCTCACATATCTGAGGAGAAGGCAGAAGCGTTGATACACTGCTTCTGTCTTCTCCTCGTCTCCTCTGCGCTCCGGGACCCGTCCTGCTCCTGCTACAGCGCAGGAGCAGTAGCTGCAATCCCCTATCGTGCAGCGCTGTGGGCAGAAACACAGCTGATCTCACGATCAGCTGTGTTTCTGTCTAGGAGGACGGGGGCCGCAATCTTTGGCTCTGGGGGCCGCATGCGGCCCGCGGGCCGCGGGTTGTGCACCCCTGGTTTAGAGTAACAAAAAAAATTCAATAGAGTAACATGATTGAAGAGATTTTATTAACAAATACTTAGTTAAAATACATGATTGGTAATACACAATTAATTTAAAAACAATTAAAATACATAGGAAAGGTGCGGAGGAGCGAGGGACTAATAAATTGCAAGTGCATATGCTATTATGGGTCAGTATTATGGCAGTATAATACAAATAATGCAGGTCCCAAAGTACAGAATAATTGCACAAAAATAAAGAGCAAATACTGACCAAAGTAACACCACCACTCTAACCAACGCACCAATCCACGCCCCGATGCGCGTTTCACAGTCTGCTTTCTCAGGGTGTGAATGTTTTTGGTGTGTCACTTTATTGCAGTTACCCGCTTATCTGTCATTCTAATTCTGCCTATAATGATATCACCTCTGTGTATAGATAAGACAGGATCCACCATTCACAATCAATGCTTGTCAAAGCTTACCTATTATTTCCTTGTACAATGACCTCACAGAGCACACCTAGAAAACCCTCTAATTGAAGTCAATGAGGTCTCCTCCTGACCATTGTGTCTATGGACCATGGGGCTGCTCTAAAGCAATTTTATTAATGTTTCTAAAAGCTAAAAAAAAAGTGCAATCAAAAAATGAAAGCAGATTACAAAAAAAAGATCTTCTGTTATTTTGTTTTATCTGGCAAATAACGGTTTTGGTGATTAATTTCCTTCAAAAGTTTCTTTAAAAACTCCTTCAGTGTTTATAGATAATATATCCACCAATCACCCATACCATTAAGGGCATGTGTCTAATATTGTGTAGCCCCGCCCCCCATTTGCTGTCAAAATAGATCTGAACCACTGCGGCAAGGACTCCAATATACCTCAGAAGATGTCCTTTGGTATCCTGGCTCTAAGACATTACCAGCCAATACTTTAAGTCCAGACGGTGAAACCTTCATGGATCAGACTTATTTTTACCGCTCTTTCCACAATTGCCTGATCAAGGTTGTGGGGAAATTGAACAGCAAGTAAACACCTTGAACTCTTTGTTATGTTCCTCAAATAATTTCTGATCAATTTTAACCGTTTCAGGACTAAGCAATTTCCCATTTTTGCATTTCTGTTTTTTTCTCCCACCTTCCCGAAGCCAGATCTTTTATATTTTTCTGTTCACATATTAGGGTTTGTTTTATTTTTGTAGGATAAGTTGAACTTTCTAATGACTTCATTTAATATTGCATACAATGTAGTGAGAAGCTGTAAAAAAATCCAAATGGGTGGAGTTCCCTATGCGCTAAACCTAATCTGTTACCTTCATTTACCTGGTCAGTATGATTAGAATATAGTGTAATAGGTTTTCATTCAAAGAAATAGACTCCAATGTCAAGAGATTGGCTCCCATCTCTCAATGTTTATTTTTTCTCCTGAACCTTTGGGTCTTACCATGGTATGAGAACCTGAGCCCACTAGAGCATCCCCTGGTACTCTGGTGGGACAGTATAATGCTGATTGTTATTGCTCATGCACACGACCGTATGTATTTTGCGGTCCGCAAAAAACGGATCCGCAAAAAATACGGATGATGTCTGTGTGCATTCCGTATTTTGCAGAATGGAACAGCTGGTTCCTAATAGTACTACCCTTGCGTTTTTTTGTGGACCGATTGAAATGAATGGTTCCGCATATGGTCTGCAAAAAAAAACAAAAACGGAACGGACACGGAAAGAAAATACGTTCAGGTGCATGAGTCCTTACAGTGAGGGGGTGTGCTTGGTCTGCAACAATATTTAGATGGGTAGGTTGTGCTAAATCGAATTGAATGCTGAAACCCAAGATTTTTCATCAGAACATTTCCCAGAGCATAACACTGACACTGTTAGGTTGCCTGCATCCCATAATGCATCCTGGTACCATCGCCTCCCCAAATAATCAATACACACACAGCCATCTACATGATGTGCAAGAAAATATAATTTATCAGACCTGAACATCTTATTCCATTGAGTCATGTTCTAATTCTGGTGCTTATGTTCCTACTGTGGGAACTTTCTTTGGTGGGCAGGGGTCAGCATGGGCTCTTAGACAGGTTTACAGCTTTGCTGCCCCATGCACAGTAAGTTGCTATACATTGTCACTAGTGTTGAGCGAATTGATGAAGTGGACTTGGATACGAACTTCAGGAAAAATTTGATTTGCCACAAAGTAGAATTTCCTCATACTTCATGGTAACAAATTGATTTTCCCTGAAATGGCAGAAAAAAAAAAATCAGACTTACTTCATCTATTTCAGCGTGAAGAGGCCACCGCACCCATCTTGCTTGAAGATCCTGTTCGAAATCCTGTCCGCGGTGATGTCTGATGTATGACGTTACTATGCCGGCCAATGTGATGACGTTATCACGTGCCGCGCAATTTTGTGCTGGATCTTCAAACGATATGGCCATGGTGGCCTCTTCACATTAAAATGGATGAAGTAAGTACAATTATTTATTTTTTTTTTTTTATTTACAAACACTAAAATGCTTTAACCCCTTCAACCCCCAGGCCTGTTTTCACCTTCATGCCCAGGCCATTTTTTGCAAATCTGACATGTGTCACTTTAGGTGGTAATAACTTTGGAAGCTTTTACTTATCCAGGCCATTCTGAGATTGTTTTCTCGTCACATATTGTGCTTCGCGACAGTAGTAAATTTGTGGCAAAATATTTCATTTTTATTTATAAAAAAATACCAAATTTACTTTCAAAATAAATAGTAATACCTCCAAAAATAGTTATTATTTTACATTCCCCATATGTCTACTTTATGTTGGCATCATTTTATAAATGTCATTTTACTTTTTTAGGACGTTAGAGGGCTTAGAAGTTTAGAATCCATTTTTCAAATTTTCACCAAATTTTCCAAAACCATTTTTTTAAGCACCAATTCAGATATAACGTGATTTTGAGGGACTTACATAATGAAACCCCCCATAAATGACCCCATTTTAGAAACTACACCCCTCAAATTATAAAAAAAACTGCTGTTACAAACTTTGTTAACCCTTGAGGTGTTCCACAAGAATTAAAGGAAAATGGAGGTGAAATTTCAACCTTTGCAACACAGCAAGGGTTAACAGCAAACTAAACCTCAATATACATTGCTCTAATTCTGCAGTTTACAGAAATACCCCATATGTGGTGGTAAACATCTCTATGGGTTTGTGGCAGTGGTCAGAAGGAAAGGAGCGCCATATGGATTTTAGAGGCAGATTTTGCTAGAATGGTTTTTAGGCACCATTTTGTAATTGAGAGACCCTGATGTACCCCTACAGTGGAAATCCTCATAAAGTGACCCCATTTTGGAAACTACACCCTTCAAAGAATATATTAAGGGGGGTAATGGCCACTTTGACCCCTTTTACGGAATTTATGGAATTTGGAAACACTTGGCTGTGAAAATGAAAAGTTTCATTTCTTCCAATAAAATGTTGCTTTAGCCCCAATTTTTTTATTTTCATAAGGGGTAGCAGGAGAAAAGCACCCCATAATTTGTTACCCATTTTCTCCTGAATGCGGCAACACCCCATATGTGGTGGTAAACTGCTGTGCGGGCACATGGCAGGACTCAGAACGGAAGGAGTGCCATATGGATTTTGCAGAACAGCTTGATGCATTGGTTTGCGGGAGCCATTGATTTTTATTTTTTTTTAGTTATTGTCTTATGTGGGGGCTCATTTTTTTGCAGGATGAGGTGACGTCTTTATTGGTACCATTTTGGGGTACATAACACTTTTTTATTGCTTGGTATTACACTTTTTGTGAGTCAAGGTGAAAAAAAATAGCTGTTTTGGCATAGTTTTTAAAAACATTTTTTTATAGCATTCACCTGAGGGGGCAAATTATGTGATATTTTTATAGAGCATGTTGTTACGGACGCGGCGATACCCAATATGTCTACCATTTTTATTTTTATTAAATTGTACACATTAGATTTATTTTTGAACAGAATAAAATCTTTTTTTTGTGTTGTCATTTCCTGAGAGCCATATTTTTTTTTATTTTTTGGGCGATTGTCTCAGGTAGGGTATCATTTTTGCGGGACAAGATGATGGTTTCATTGGTACCATTTTGGATTAAAGGGGTATTCTCATCTTAGACAATGGGGGCATATCGCTAGGATATGCCCCCATTGTCTTATAGGTGCGGGTCCCACCGCTGGGACCCGCACCTATAGCCAGAACGGAGCGGGGAGCGCTGCGCCTGGAGGACCCCAGGTTTCCGGGGGTCCGGCCACCACCAGGCGCAGCTCCCCGCGCCGCTCATAGGAATGAATGGGAGCCGGGCCGTGCATGTGCGGTCGGCTCCCATTCATTTCTATGGAGCCGACGGAAGTAGCCGAGCCAGCGCTCGGCTATTTTCAGCGGCCCCATAGAAATGAATGGAGGGCGGCTGCGCATGCGCAGTGCGCCCTCATTCACTTCGGGGGCTCCGTTCTCGATATAGGTGCGGGTCCCAGCGGTATAAGACAATGGGGGCATATCCTAGCGATATGCCCCCATTGTCTAAAATGAGAATAACCCTTTAAATACGCCTTTTTGATCACCTGCTATTACACTTTTTGTGAGGGAAGAGGGAAAAAAATGGCTATTTTGGCATAGTTTTTTTAACAATTTTTTTACAGCATTCGCCTGGGGGGCCATCTCATGTAATATTTTTAGAGAGCAGGTTGTTACGGACGTGGCGATACCTAATATGTCTAACATTTTTATTTTTGGAAAGTTTTACACAATATATTTATTTTTGAACAGAATAAAATCTTTTTTTTGTGTTGCCATTTTCTAAGAGCCATATTTTTTTGGGGGGGCGATTGTCTTAGGTAGGGTATCATTTTTTGCGGGACGAGATGACGATTTTATTAGTACCATTTTGGGGTAAATACGCCTTTTTGATCGCATAGTATTACACTTTTTGTGGAGGAAGGTGACCAAAAAATGGCTGCTTTGGCACAGTTTTTATTTTTTATTTTTTACTGTGTTCACCTGGCGGGATGGATTATGTGATATTTTTATAGAGCCGGTCGATACGGATGTGGCGATACCTAATATGCCTACTTTTTCTTTTTTTCCTTTTTTTAACAATTTTTTTTTACTTTTTTTTTTGGGGGGGGAATGGCGTTTGTTTTTTTTACTTGAAACTTTTATTATTATTTTTTTTAACTTTATTTTTTCACTTTTTTTCACTTTTTTTTAACTTTTGGGGGTCTGATCCCCTTCACAATGCATTAAAATACTTTACTTTTGTATTGTAATGCATAGGCTGTAAGTGTATTACTCACAGTAATACACTTACAGCCTGCTTCCTGTGCGATCCAGGGGGCTGAATCGCACAGGCTCGCAGGGATGGCAGCCACGATGCCTAAGGAAGGCATCGGGCTGCCATGCAAGCCATCGGGTCCCCATCACAGCAGTGCGGGGACCCGATGGTCCCCCGCTCGCCATCCTGAACATGCGGCACACCTCATGTGCCGCGGTCAGCGCTGACCGCGGCACATGAAGGGTTAATGTGCCGGTATCTGTGTTTTCACCGATGCTGGCGCATTCACTTGTCCAGTCACTTGTCCTTCCTTGGATCACTTACGGTATTTTTTGCTGTGTTCATGCTAGCTAGAATCCATATATAAAAGAGCTATGACAGTTATGGCAGATCCATCTACAGACAGATCATGGCAAATAATCCCTATTGTGGTCAACGTTTGTTAAGGCTCTGTCTATACTCCGTATTTCTATAATGCTGTAGACTGAGAAAATCGTACTGGCGTGTGAACAGAGCTGAACAATCCTCTCGTTGACTTGTTTATTCTGTCTTCTTCAATATTCTTATGTTTCTCAAAGCTTCTAAATTGTTGCCTCTCCTCTTAGTGTGAATTGTTCATGTCTTCAGCTTTCCTCCAGTTCTCTACATCTCTCCCTCCCTGTCTCCCTCATACATGCACATGCTCCCACTGCAGTAAGATAAGGAATGAGTCTCTCAATTCAACACTGGCTTCTGTAACAGATTGAAGAGAGCCACCACTAAGCGAATAACGGATCAGCATCCTAGAACAACTCTGTTTTTTTAACCTGCCTTTGTGGTGTGAGACGAAGATCTGACATCCTAGACCTGCTTAAGGTAGGGCATTGAAAACAGATACATGTAGAAGCCATGTTCTTGTAATTTCAGTAGCTGGTTAATTAGCCTGGCAAAATATTAGCAATTCCACACCCATTGTGACAAAAATGCACATTACAAGTGTCAAAACCACCTGCAGGAAATGGAGATTTCTTGTAGGTTCATACTGTAGATACAATAGTTACATGTAGATATCTCAACTAGGTTTACAGAATTCTTATGTATTTCATATTTCAACATTCTTCTATACTGATCACCTTTTTTGTACAGGTATCAATTGTATTTTGGAATATTATAAATTATATTTTGTTAGAAGCCAATTTCACTCTTTTAACATTTTCTTCCATAACGTTACTCTCACATTGTAGTAAATGATGCATATCTAGCTGCCAATCAAGTGTAGTTGCCAGGCAGCAAATATTGTCATAGCAAGCACCAAGAAGCACTTAAACTCCATATTTTCACAAAGTTGCAGGAAAGATTTTTTCACTGTGGCAATGTGCACACCTTTGCTTTTTGGTAATGAGTAACTGAAGTTTTTATTGCTGTTAGAGGCTTTACAAATACTATGCTGTCCTGCCTTATTCCAAAAATATGCATGCTTGGATTGCAGCATGCATGTTTATTTACATGGTGCTACCAGATATATACTGTCTGATTCCATTTATTCCAAAAAGGCATGAAGTATTGGACAGGTTAAAGTCCAACCTACCTGATCCTTCTTCCACACCTACTCCTCCCAGTGGTAAGAGATCACTATATGAACGATACCTCCTTCATCTATACTAAGAATGTGCCTTATTATGTAGCATTGTATTTTTTTTTAGATTAGCGTTATTGTCAAATTATGCTATTAAAATGTGCATGTAGTTTCTGAAATATTTTAATGATATTGCTGAAGTAATGAATAATACGGCAAGATGAATGATGTCTGTGAAACAATGTAAAACGGGATGGAGACATATACCAATGTATATCTAAACAGTCATATACCTCTACTGCTGTCTTCCATTATATAAAACCATATAGCTAAGTATATACTTGCTGGTGTTTTGTGCAACATACTCTTTATTACTGTAAATAAATGAAAAAAAAAGGTACCAAGACTAGTGTTGAGCGAACATGTTCGGCCGAATACACTATTCGGCCGAACATGGCGGTGCTCGGGACCACGCAGTATTCAGCCAAATACCGTGTGTGCTCGAGCGTCATGCTCGAGTCCCCTGCCCGCTTGCTAATTAGCCAATTAGCGTGCGGGAAGGTGCTGGCATTCACTGTAATGCCAGTAGCCATCTTAGCTACTGGTATTACACTGATTGGCTGGCCGGGAACGTGTCATCGGGTGCTATAAAGCACCCGGTGACATATGACTGGCTCATACCGAGCCAGGGACAGCTGCAGCAAGAAGGGACAGAGAGTGTAGGGAGAGAAGCATGCAAGGCAGGGATAGAAAACGCTCAGAAAAGACCCAAAAGCCTTTTTAAGGGCTGTTATATCTGGCACAAACTTTTATTTTTTTTTATATTTGAGGACTTTTAAGGTGTTGAAAATAGCGCTAGGTGGCCTGCCATTAACGCCACAAGCGCTGCTGCAACAAGGAGGGACATACACTGTAGGGAGAGAAGCACGCTAGGCAGAGATAGAAATCGCTCAGAAAATACCCAAAAGCCCTTTTAAGGGCTAATATATCTGGCACAAACCTAATGCGAATTTGTATGCTAATGCTACGCATTGTACGCTAATGTGTACGAATTTGTATGCTAATGCATACGAATTTGTAAGCTAATGCATACGAATTTGTATGCTAATGCTACGCATTGTGTGCTGATGCGTACAAATTCAGTTAATTAGCGTACTTTTACAAGTGAAAGGAGTGAAAGAGGAGAAGTCGCAATTCTGACCTTTTCCTATGAACCAGACACCCTCCCCATGCTGTTCCCTAGCCATTTCTGTGGTGTTTCCACCATTTTCTCACGTTTCCCTATCAACCAGACACCTTCCCCTCTGTAGAGCAGGGGGTGCCTGGTCTTCTCCCATTTACTTCCATTATACTCGGGTGCTCGGCCAAGCACTCGAGCACCACCTAGTGTTCGGCCAGAGCACCAGAACACCCAAACATCGGGGTGCTCGACCATCACTATTCTTTACGGTAAGAGCAGTGGAATTCTCTGCCTGAGGAGGTGGTGATGGTGAGTTCCCTAAAATAGTTCAAGAGGGGCCTGGATGTATTTCTGGAGGGTAATAATATTACAGGTTATAGCTACTAGAGAGGGGTTGTTGATCCAGAGAGTAATTTTGATTACTGATTGGAGTCGGGAGGGAATTTTTTTCCCTAAAGTGGGGAAAATTGGCTTCTATGTCACAGGGTTTTTTTGCCTTCCTCTGGATCAACTTGCACGATAACAGGCTGAGCTGGATGGACAGATGTCTTTTTTTTCGGCCTTATAAACTATGTTACTGTGTCACTAATTTATCCCCCATGGTGAACAAAGTTAAAACAAATAGAAGAATTGCTGATTTTTTGCTTATTCGACACAAAAATAGAATAGAAAAGCACCACCTAGTGTTCGGCCAGAGCACCCGAGCACTCGAACATCGGGGGGCTCAATCATCACTAACCAAGACATAAAAGTGCTAAATGTATGACAAATACAACTACTCCATTGTAGCATATGGATGCTGTCCAGTATCTAGACCTGATTTAAAAGCAAAAAAAAAAATAAAAATTGAGAGAATGTAAGATCATGCTGTACCTATTTTTTTTATTTTTTAGTAGTAGATCCAAAAGCAAAGAAAGGTATAAAGGAGCAATTTGAACTGCTTCTCTTTTGTATCCTCTCTTCTGTTGTGTTGAAAAAAGCTACATCAAAACCTGCATCAAAAAGGAAAGGCCGAATGGCCAACTTCACATGATCCTATTAAGTGTAAGAAATATGCTTTGTAAGTCAGAGGTATTTCCCAGCCCCAAGGCTGCATCTATGACAGAGTTGAGGTTACACAGGAAAACACAGCATTATAAATCATTATAATGCCGTCTGTCTATGTCATAGGTGCAGCTTTCATGATTGGAAATAGCTCTGACATAGAAAGTGTATTTCCCACACTAAATACTTTCATGTGAAACTGACCAATGTGTAAATGCAGTCTTACTCTATCTTTGGACTCCAGCTTGGTTCTCAGATTATGGTTTTGGTTCCCAATCTCTGGGGATACACTATAATTACTCTGACACACAAAAAAACTGGCATGAGGAGCCGGCATCGCGCTCCCTCCTTGCAGCGCCGCTAGGCTCCCGCTTCGGTACAGGAGGAGGACGCGGCCAACGTCCTCGACTCCATGACAACAGGGGCGCGGAGAACCCAGCGCGCTCCTCCCCATCCCCTAGGCAACGAGCAGGCGGGGCCTTTGAGCACTGGCAGGGATAGCCAGCGCTCAGCTGTATTTAATTCTGTGAACTAGGTCACGCGACCTACCTGGGGTCCTATTTAGACAGGCAGTCTGCTGGCCACAGGTTGCCTGTGATTGGTCTTACCTCCAGTGCTAGCGTTTGGTGATCTTTAGTGACTAGTGTGTTTTACTACGGCTTGGGCTTTTTGACTACATCCTCGTCTCATCCCTCTGTACTTTGCTGCCTTCTGGTTTTGACCTCGGCTTGTTTGTTTGACTCTGTTCCTGCTTGCTCCCCTGGCTTTTGACATGACTTCCTGGTTCGACCTTGGCTTGGTGACCTTCTGATACGGTGTGTGTTCTGTCTTTTGTTTATTGTGCTCTCCCCATTGCTTCCTCTCCCTGTACGCCACAGCATGTACCTAGGCTAGGGACTGTCGACTAGTTGTACGCCATTGCCTAGGACGTAGGGATGAGCGAACTTTTGAAAAGTTCGCTTCGGCGAACTTTCGTGAAGTTCGCTTCGCTTCGGCGAACTTTCGTGAAGTTCGGTTCGCTTCGGCGAACTTTCGTGAAGTTCGGATTCGTACGAACCAAACCTAAAACGAACCTTGCTATAACGGCTGAATAATTGCTGCTACAATAATGGGAGTCTGATAGGGTATAGTTTCGTTTACTTGCAGTTGCTATTACAATGAAAAAAGTGGAAAAAATCCAAGTGACTTCAACAACGGCGACGCAAAATATACGCATATTTGAGAATTTACACTAATGCGTACGCTAATGCGAACATTCCCACACAAATAACGAACACACAGTCTAGCGTTGTCAAAGGTACGCTACTTAACTGAATGAATATGTACGCATTAGCGTACGCATACACTGCGTCTGCGAACATTCCTACTCAAGTAACGAACATACAGTCTAGCGTTGTCAAAGGTACGCTACTTAACTGAATATGTACGCATTAGCGTACTCATACACTGCGTCTGCGAACATTCCTACTCAAGTAACTAACATACAGTCTAGCGTTGTCAAAGGTACGCTACTTAACTGAATATGTACGCATTAACGTACGCATACACTCCGTCTGTGAACATTCCTACTCAAGTAACAAACATACAGTCTAGCGTTGTCAAAGGTACGCTACTTAATAATGTACACTAATGTGTACACTAATGCGTATGAATTCATAAAATGCGTGTACACATTAGTGAACATTCTCAAATATGCGTATATTTAGGGTATAGCATATGGCATATTCCATACCCTAAATATACGCATATTTGAGAATGTTCGCTAATGTGTACGCATTTTATGAATTCATACGCATTAGCGTACGCATTAGCGTACATTCTCAAATATGCGTATATTTTGAGTCGCCGTTATTTTAACCAGATTCGTTACGAACTTTCTCAAAATTCGGTCGGTGGTGTTAGGTGGGGAAGAGCTCAGGGCTGCACGTACCCCTGTACTCGTGACAGGACGTCACAAAAACAGCTAGTTCCTTGAATGCCGAAAACATGTTACCTTTGCATTTTTGTATTTATTAATACAAAATGTAAAAATTATAAAATTAATACCTGCCCTAGCTCTGGGTGTGCTGGTACAGAATACTGCAATCTGATCACAGGTGTGCACCTAGCCTTACCCAATACACTGTGCCTGCTCCCATTTAAATAGTGTGCAATACTTTCCCCAATGGACTGTGCTAGTTGCTGCATATTATATAGTGTGCCATACCCCTATGAACTGTGCCAGCTATTGCATATATAGTGTGCCATACCTCCATGAACTATGCATGCTGCTGTTTCTCCTCCCAGTACCCCCCCTCCCCCCAGTGCTGACTTACTTTTTGTGATGCTGTAGCCTACTGTCACTGTGGCAGAGAGCAGTCAGGGCTTGGGGCAGATCTTCACAGTTCTGGACTGGAGTCTGGACTAGTGACGATGCTGGATCAGGTCAGGTCCTGATTGATCAGTCAGGTCATAGTACAATGAGTACTGGCAACCATATATAACAGAGCTATGACAGTTAGTTTTTTTTATTTTTTTGTGTTTTTTAATAAAAACTGCTTTTAAAACGTTTTTTAGGCCCCAAGGGGACCCCAACATGCAATCATTAGATTGTCATACCTATTCAGTAATAGAATTTTATCCATTGCTTAATACTAATCTGTATATTTCAATTCAGTGCTTTGAACTCCAGGTCTAGATTGGAATATACTAGTAATAGGCCTTAGAGCCTTGCACAGACTCAGGCCTATTACCACTAAGGAACAATCTCAGCAAGGGTTGTGTTCCTACCTGTGAAGCGTGTGCCATGACCGCAGTATCTGAGGGGTTAAATGTTTGCGATCTGCATCATTGCTGATCGCAGACATTAGTCCTGGGTGTTTGTTTTGTGAAACAGCAGACATCTGGCAGCTATGGAATTCGCTGTGCTCCAGAGTGGGTGTCATCTTTAAAGACCTGACATCTGCTGTAAATGTATGTCAGATGTCATTAAAGAGGTGATCACACAAAGTTTAAACTTTTTTCTCCCACTTATCTGCTTAGGCTTATTTCACATATGCGTAAAATAGATCCGGCAGTCTGTTCCAGCCAGGAACAGCCTGTCAGATCCTTTCTTGCTGGGTGCAACCGTGTGCCGCCGGAATTCCATCCAACCCCATTTACTATTATGGGGGCTGGTGGAGATCCAACTGCAACCCGGCAAATATACCAGAGAGCAGCTGGACAAATACCGCTGCACGTAGTACAGCCTGCCAGATCTGTTTCACACATATGTGATACAAGCCTTACCTGGAGAGCTTTGTTTCCTTTTTGTGGGTAACATCAGAAGCTCATGTAAGACAATCAAGCAACTGCATTTCAAAGGAAGCATTGCAATTAGCTTTTGTTAACTCCATTCTCCCCTGAATAGAAAATAGGCCCAGAGATACATACAGTCTAGAAATAGATACAGCTATATTTCTATGAATTTAGAAGTAGGGATGAAAAAATGAAATGTGTCTGGGCCTCTCTACCTGCTTCTCTTTCATATCAGTACACCAACTCTAAGGGGACGGGAGCAGAGAAGCTTCTGAACATGTTAGTCCACCTTTTATTGCAAATAAGGTGGACCAGAAGGATAAATAGTGATGGGCACTACCAGTGGGGAAACAAAGAATTTTATATATAATATATATATATATATATATATATATATATATATACAGTACAGACCAAAGGTTTGGACACGCCTTTTCATTCAAAGAGTTTTCTGTATTTTCATGACTATGAAAATTGTAGATTCATACTGAAGGCATCAAAACTATGAATTAACACATGTGGAATTATATACTTAACAAAAAAGTGTGAAACAACTGAAAATATGTCTTATATTCTAGGTTCTTCAAAATAACCACCTTTTGCTTTGATTACTGCTTTGCACACTCTTGGCATTCCCTTGATGAGCTTCAAGAGGTTGTCACCTGAAATGGTATTCCAACAGTCTTGAAGGAGTTCCCAGAGATGCTTAGCACTTGTTGGCCCTTTTGCCTTCACTCTGCCGTCCAGCTCACCCCAAACCATCTTGAGCACCAGCAAAGCACCCCCACACCATCACACCTCTTCCTCCATGCTTCACCGTGGGAACCAGGCATGTAGATTCCATCCGTTCACCTTTTCTGGGTCGCACAAAGACACGGTGGTTGGAACCAAAGATCTCAAATTTGGACTCATCGGACCAAAGCACAGATTTCCACTGGTATAATGTCCTTTCCTTGTGTATTTAGCCCAAACAACAAACAAGTCTCTTCTGCTTGTTGCCTGTCCTTAGCAGTGGTTTCCTAGCAGCTATTTTACCTTGAAGGCCTGCTGCACACAGTCTCCTCTTAACAGTTGCTGTAGAGATGTGTCTGCTGCTAGAACTCTGTGTGGCATTGACTTGGTCTCTAATCTGAGCTGCTGTTGACCTGCGATTTCTGAGGCTGGTGACTCAGATGAACTTATCCTCCGCAGCAGTTTCCTGGGGCGGTCCTCATGTGAGCCAGTTTCTATGTAGAGCTTGATGGTTTTTGCGACTGGACTTGGGGACACTTTCAAAGTTTTCCCAATTTTTCGGACTGACTGACCTTCATTTCTTAAAGTAATGATGGCCACTCGTTTTCTTTACTTAGCTGCTTTTTTCTTGCCATAATACAAATTCTAACAGTCTATTCAGTAGGACTATCAGCTGTGTATCCACCTGACTTCTGTACAACACAACTCATGGTCCCAACCCCATTTATAAGGCAAGAAATCCCACTTATTAAACCTGACAGGGCACACCTGTGAAGTGAAAACAATTTCAGGTGACTACCTCTTGAAGCTCAAATTATAGCTACACACATATAGCAATAATTCTTCCCTGTTGATTGCATACAGAAACAAAGAAAATGCCATAAGGCCATGTGACACATTTGAATAGGGTCTGGTTCTGTCCTAACTAGAGATGAAGGAATCATCCCAAATTCGCTTCGCTGAATATTCGCCAAATTTCTGACAAGATCCGTACTAATTTATTCGTTAATCATTGTTTTGCGAATATTCCTGCAAAAATTACGAACACACAGTCAGCATAGTTAAAAGTATGCAATACGTAAGGATTAGCATACAAAAGTGCGTACAAATCCTTGGCGTACTATTAATGCGTGAATGCGTCATACGCACGAGGCTAGGCTGCGGCGTACAGTCTTTAGAGGCAGTCTATATGAGGTAGAAAAATAAGGTGCTCACTGCTAGCTATCCAGCTTAGTGCATAATTTACTTAAAACACTGGACAATAAGTGTATAATAGGACACATACACTACAGTACCTGAAAAAGAATACACACAATGGGCTAAAGTGCTGAACCAGTAAAAACAGTGTAGCTAAAATACAGCAAAGACATAAGTATGCAAACATTTTAGTGCAATCAATTTCACATTTGCAAGCATAAAAGGCTCAGATATACGTTAGAGTTTCTCCTCGTGGCTCCTTAGCATGATAAAACACTGTCTGGAACACATAGTCCAAAATTCAATTGTAATCCACGTGAGGTAATATTGTAATCCAAACAGGTAACGTGTAATCCACATGGATAATAGAAAATAGCAGCAAATAGAAAACCCTTTTTGCAAAGGGGGCTCCCAAATAACCGGAGAAGGGGGGAAAAAGGAAAATAGGTGCGCTTAGGCGCAACTGGGAATTTTCTGCAGAATGGGGAGAGTCCTGACAGCCATGTCCATCTGGGTGAGAGTCAAATGGGGGCAATACATACATATTAGAAAATAGCAGCACACAAAGAACCCTTTTTGCAAAGGGGACTCCCAAAAACCTGAGGAAGGGGAGGGGAAAGGAAAATAGGCGCACTTAGGCGCAACTGGGACTTTTCTGCAGAATAGGGGTAGTCCTGACAGCCATGTCCAGCTGGGTGAGAGTCAAACGGGGGCAATAGAAACAACCAAACATAAAAAGTGCCAACTAGGTGTCCTTTAAATCATCCAGCCAGTAGAATGGTTCCTCAGATGAGGGACCTGAAGTCCTCCTGGCTGGAACTGCTGCTAAACGACATCAGAGGACGCTCCTGCCTCTTGTAGGCCACGCTTGCTGCCATAGTAGAACTCCAGTGCCCTCTACTTCCGGAATTTGGACTTGACCGGGTCCGGGTGGTGGTCACGCTGGTAAGCGCTGCAGCCATTTGCGATTTTTCAGATCCTCCTGCCGGGACAGCAGGGGTAAGGACTTCCGACTGCAGCGGTTCTGGCAAGGTTGCATCCAGGGAAGTAGCCCCAGCTTCCCTGGCTGCTGCTGGCTTCATCTTCCACGGCAGCTGGTATTGGTGGATGACTGTGGATTGTCGGTGGTTTACTCACCTTCAGTTCAGAGCGTAACACCCTGATGTCTGGAGAGGGCGGTGGTTCAGGGAACTCGTCCCCAAAGGCCATCTTGGTTCCAGTTGGGATGCAGCTCTTTAGCCATGCTTGCTACTTGAGCAGTGTTCAGCGCTGGTCTAAACTGGTTCAGAGGAGGGTGGAGTACTGAGGGAAGAGTCTTCACTCCCTATACGTGCAAATAGTTAGATCCCGGTGGACCGGGCTGTTTTTTTCCAATTCTGAGGGGGGGTGTATCTTCACTTCCCCGCTCTTGCGGGGGCGTATAATCATTTTCCCGCCTCACACAGAATGCGTACGTTTCGTAAGTTCCATACGTATCGTACATATCATTATCGTTCAAAATTTTGCGAAGATTTACGAATAGTACGAAGCGAATCCTAAAAAATCCGGATTCGCTTCAGAGGAGAAAATTTCCAAGATTTGATACGTATCTACGAAGTGGCGAATAGATTCGCTCATCTCTAGTCCTAAACCTTTATCAGAGTTTTGTCTGTTCAACACAACTCTATTAGGTAAGTAACCCACCACTGCACCACCACAGTATTCATTTACTTTTTGGGTAATACACCATACAGTGCTTCTGTTCCTTTTTACTATTTATTGGATAGTAATACTTTTTTGTGGATAAACCCTTTAAAGTTTTAATTAGAAATATGTAACTGTTGTATGAATACAGCTCCTACAGAGAACAATGTTTCATTATAAACCACAAACAGACTCTACGTGTAGTTTAATCTTCAGTTATGTTTTACTACACTTCCTCTATATCATTACATAAAAGGTTAAAAAAAAACAGTCAAATTGCAGAAAAAGTTGCAGGCAAGTTGCTTTGTAGTCTATGATGACATGTGACTTACGACCAAAAAGACAACTGTGTTAGAGTTTTTGGCACATCTAGTAACCAAAAATCCACTGTACCAAGCTGTCCAAGGGGGCAGTCAACTAATAGGTAGTGTCTAGCCATGCACCAGAATTATTATCCAGGATGAGCCTCTGTGCTATACTGTATTTGACACATCTTTAACATGGACAAAGTCACAGGCAGTTATCAAGAATGAACCAAACTTTCCAGTTGTTGTTCCAAGGTAATATCTGTATTTAAATGCAGCAATCATTTCCTTGATATGGGGATGAATGATCGCTACTGCAACAATTCATCCTATACAGAGTCATTGTTTGACAGCAGTGCATCCCTGTTTACACAGTTATGTGCTGCCAGCATAAGATTATTTTTAGGTGCCAAAAAGATGAGATCACCCAATGAATAAGCTTTAGTCGTTCACTGGGTGAGTGTGATAACTTTATGTATGGCAAATATAAGGAGCAGCGGCACGCCGATGAAGACCACAAGATTGCTACGGGGCCTGGGATGGATGTCACAGTACACAGTTTAATAAAGTGTGTGTGAAGGTTTAAGTAGACTTTAACAATATATGTTCTTGTAACTGGTTTAACACATAACATTTTGGACTGTTTTTTTCAGAGATTTGATTTTTCAAAGATAGCTATGGCCACATGTTATCTTAAAATCAATAGAGTAATAAAAAAAATCCACTACATTTCTATTTACTTTAGTTGCATTTTTTAGGTAATTGGTGTTTCTTTCCTTTCAAAAGTCAGCACATGTCAATTGAGACTGTTGACATTAAGAAAAAAAACTATGCCAGGTCTAATTACATCCCATTAGTAAGCAATAATTGGCAGGGGTGGGAGGCATTCTAAATCTTGCTATGGGACGCTATGATTTGTATGTACAACCCTGATCGGGACCATGCATTCCTACAAAAGCTTGTTCCTGAAAATTGCCCTGATCCTCAACACCTGCAGAAGGGCCTTTGCACCACTGGGGCAGAATACTTAATCTGCCTTGTTGTTGGATTATAAAAAAAATAATCCTATAATCCTAAATTTTTATACCTTTCTCCAGACTGATAACTAAGCATAAACCTTGTTTATATGTATCCAAGATTAAGGTTTATCTACAGTATTTGACAAAACGGCAGCACTTGTATAGTGGAGTAGTTATAATTATCTTTCTCAGGAAGCAACCTCAATTATGGCACAAGAGGCTGTAAATATAAAATGTGTGCTTACAGCTTGCTCTTTAGAAGCAGCATTTACTTATGCATAATTATCTGTAACAGCTTCCAAATGAACTGTAACCATTGGTAAAAGCATCTACATGGAGCATAAAATAGCCTGGTTATAAAGTATGGCTCTTATGGGTACAGAGAACCATTAGGACTTATTTATTGCCAATATGAATGCAGGGCTTCTCCATAAACTTTTCCTTCTGCACAAATGTAATGTAAAATGTTTTTCAGGGAATTACTATAAGATTACAAAATAGAATGATTCTGTCTTCTCAATGCATAGTTTTTAGGTATTTTCCTGTTTTAGGCTGCAAATGTCCGTGGTCATATTTCGTTCTGTAAAATATGATACCTCTCATGCATATTCTGCATTTTTCTCATTCCCATCAATAAAAAGGGATTGTTTCATCCACAAAACAGACAAAAATAGGACATGTTCTATAATTTGAGTAATAGTGGCCCTGATGAGATGGTATGTCATGATGTACTCCCTCGGGCCATTGCTCCCTGGGGATAGGTGCAATGGAAAGATAATTCAAAGACCCAGGCCAGAAGTAAAAGAATAAAAGTCTCTCGGCACAAAAAATAACGTGTAGTACATCCAGCAGTAGTTTGTACAAAGTGCAATTTCTTTCCCCAGATGTTGAAGTATGTGGAAGTATGGAGGCATGATAAGTGGCAGTTAGTAGTACCTCTGGTGTGCTATCTTGCTGATGTCTTTTCCTTGAACTTCTAGCTAACTGCTCTATGCTGGTACTTGTCCACTGTGAAATACAGGCTTAGAGTAGACCTGGCCTGGATGTGACCTAGGTGATTGGTGTCTGAACCATAGTCCCTTGCCTGCACCAGGGTCAGTAAAGCTGTGGCTTGCTGGTAACACTTCTGACTATCAATGCTGTCACTTCTAAGATATCTGTAGTTCTGTATACTTGCAGTCTCCCTGGAGTTTTGGTCTCACAAGAGAGTAGAAGCTCTTGTTGGTACCTTGAAGTAGGACATGCAATTGGACATGCTTCCTTCCTCCTCATTGTCCTAGCTAGAAGTCCCCCTCCTGGCAGGAAAAAGGACCAGGCCACCACTAGAGAGGTGGAATAGGATGATAAATCCCATTCCTAATGCCAACCTCTGCTAGTCATACCTATCAATCTCTGCTAGTGTACAGTGTAAACAGGAACATAGTAAAACATAGCATTACTAACAATTGCAGATACCCCCAGGTCTGAGGTACTGCATTTTGGTTTCATGATATTGGTTTCAGATCGGTGGGGGTCCAGCTCTTAACATCCCTACCAGTCAGTTTTATGAAGAGGTGTTCCTTGTGTGAGTACTACATCCTCTTTAATGTTTGCCTGCGCTGTGTCTACATTGTAATGGCTATGCAGTGTAATTACAGCTTCCTCTGCCATTTATGTGAATGGAACAAAATGGGGCTGTACAGCTGTTGGACAAATTTCCTTTAAGGTGGTGATTGGTAGTGTTTTTCTGAATTTTTGTGTTTTAATGGCATATTTTCTGAATTTAGTGGCAAGGTCTATGAGAAATATAAAACACAGTACCCATTTTATTTTATTTTTTTTTTATTTTTTTTTTTGCTACTGGTGTTGTTCTTAATTACAGTATTCTTCACTTTATAAGACACACTAGAACATAAAGAAGCACCAAGGTTTTAGAGGAGAAAAATAAGAAAAAATAATCAGACCTCAGATCAGAACCCCGATCTTCATCAGACTCCTAAATCAGCCCCTCAATCTTCATCAGACTCCTAAATCAGCCCATCAATCTTAATGAGACCTCAGATCAGAAACCCAAATCAGATTCCCAGTCATCCCCATCAAACCAGTTGAGACACCTACATCAGACTCTCAATCATAACCAGCTCTTCATTAGACCACCAAATCAAACCCTACAATTTTCTTCAGACCTCAGATCAGACCACCCCAATGTTAATTAAAGTTCAGATCAGTCTCTTAATGTTAATCACAACACAGATAAGATCCCCAATATTAATTAATAAAACCTTAGATCAGACCTCTAATGTTAATCAGTTAATCAGACCCCAGATCAGACTTCCTAATGTTAATCAGACCTCAGATCAGACCCCCAATGTTAATTAGACCTCAGCTCAGACCCCTAATGTTAATCAGACCACATATCAGACCTTCCAATCTTCATCAGACCTCAGATCAGACCCTCAATGTTAATAAGACCTCAGGTTGGAACCCCAGTGTTTAATCAGAACTCTCAATATTGATCAGACCACAGATAAGACCCCCAAAGCTAGTGACCTCAGAGCAGACAAAAAACAAACAAACACACACACAGAGTGCTAACGTCCTGATACTCTATGCAGTCAGGACACAGTAGAATGCAGCTCCGGCAGAAGACCAAGGAGCGATGAGTAAAGCCAGCATCAGGGGAGCTGTATTCACCGTTCAGCTATACCACTGTACTAATTAGTGCTTCCATAATGAAAACACTCGGTAGTATTTACTTTTTATGGCACACTGCCATTTCTTTTCCACTTTTGGGGCTTCTTTTAAAAAATGCATTAAGCTGTAGCTCATGGCATTCCTTTAGGCATATTGAGATCTTTTCTAGAGGGGAAACAGCATTGAAAAACTCTAGTGGCCAAACACACAGGCCCAGATTTACTAATCTTATGGTCGTTGTTAATATAGTTAAATCAATGTTGACTGAACAGCTACAAAAACCTTTAAACACATCTTACTAAATTTCTACGCAAACAGAGTACATTACTGAATACAGAAGGGATGCATCTGGTTTTCCCAGAACAGTGGTATAATCTGATATAAAATAGGTTAAATTTTCACAAGCTGTTTGCTTTGCAGTTTTAGTGTACTTTTTCCATAATAGCCAGATGTTTGAATCTCCATTCAGAGAACTTTGTCATGCACAGAGCCATATAATGGCTCAGTACAATGTCCTAGTACAATCTACAACAACCATAGACTTTAATTCCATACAGACGCATACAGTTTTTTTTAAATTTCATATTCATACAGAATCTGACAGAAAGAATTGCATGTGACATCAGAAGACCAATTACAGAGTGATCTAGAAGCAATGCTCCTAGGATAAAATGATTATGGACTATAGCACCACACAAATCAACATGCCATGGCAGATATAATGCTTAGTAGTATGGAGATGCAGGAACTCTGTGTGCCACAATATACCCTACGTCTGCACATTACTCAGATGACACATGCTTCTATTGTACATTAATTGTGTGCATCAGTAACCTTAACTATGCATGTGTCAAGCGTCTTTTGCATTGTTACACAACAACAAACTTCTTTTTTCAGCCACATTTTGACACGTTAGCAGATTTCAGATGATCAATAAGGGTAGCCCCATGCCTGTACTCTATATAAGACTTTTGCTGAAATGTCTTGACTGAACTAATGTCTCTATGTGGCATCCAAAGTTAGATGTGCAGCGGGCCACAGGGGAGATCGTAAAGGAAAGGAGCGGTCATAGAAATAGCAGGGGTAGTAGTTACTCACAGTAGCGGTGTTCTCTCTGTCGCTCCCCTGGGCCATGCAGTGATGAGAAAGATGCACCTTTTCGTCTCTTCGGGGCACTCCCTATATTTGTGAGTTTCCTGCCTAATGATGCTTCAGGGTGCCCTTGATGGTGATGAATATTGAGGTCCAAGGCAGGGTTCAGCAGATATCACAGTTTAGACTTTGCATGGACAGGTGGATCTTTCACAGTTTTGCAGTTTTAGCAGATCTTACAGTCCTCACAGCTGCAAAAGTAGTTAAAGGGGTTATCCAAGTTATATTTATTGATGACTTATCATCAATATCAGATCGGCGGGGGTCCGGCACCCGGCACCCCGTCAGCATCCCCATCTCAGCATCTTCTTCTGGTCACTTATGCAGACTGGCATGAGTCTCTTCCTCCAAGCACTGGTCCCTAACTGCAGAACACTAGGGGCTCTGACTGTTCTCCTTATATACCATTTGTAGCCAGACTGGATCCTTCTAGTGGGAGGGGTGGAGTGGAGAAACTCAGCACAAACAATTACAAAGTTACCACTCCAGTCTAGCTTAGACTTACATTAGAGCTTCAATGATACTCAATGGTTATGACATAGCAGTTTTTCCAGACAAAAACAAGTTGCCAGACATAACAACAGAGCTAAACCAGACACTCAAAAGGTCAGTCTGTTTGGTTTTGGTGGTAAACAAGTCTGGCTTTTTCCCTCCAAAACATGCTCTTCTTTATACTCTATGGCAGCTGTGGAAAATTGCCATCATATTATTCAAAGTCAAAAAGTCTCTCAATATTCATTAAGCCTTTCCAAAGAGCTTCACAAATACAGTGCAAATGAACAAGATATATATCCCAACATACATATAAAATTACATAGTATTAAACAGTGAATGTTAACCCTTTCAAGTGAAATAAAGCAAGAAGTTTATAACTTTGCATAGGGGAAACAGGGAAAATGTCCACAAATGTCCAAACTTCACAGTATCCCTGTTCCATGGCACTACAGTTCTTTCTCTCAGGGCTTCTGCTCGCTCCAGTGTCTTTTTCTGCTCTGGCCTACTGCTCTCTATGGGGAGGGTGAAACAGCCCAACCTAGAAACAGTATATACAGCCTGTTAAAAGAGTAGCTATCTTTTTTTTTCAATAAATTGAACATACACGTGAAAATAAGAAACATGCTAAATCATATCACTAAAAGGCCTCTTTCTATGTTTGATCACTATGCATGATGCATGATCACTCACTCTTAATTCTCAATCAATTTTGTCTGAAGACAAGTTAACAGCTTACTGAAATTACAGCTGCTTCCCATCATCTATAGAAAGAGATATAGGGATCTTCTGGAGGGAGACAGAGATAGAAATACACACACAGATGTTGCTGCAACTTTTAGGAAGTTTTCTACCTCACACCAGTGCTGACTGACATGTACAATGCTTATTACTGCTGCATAATGTTTTTCATGGTGCTGCATCTGAGGGTAAGCTACAGAAAGATAGGGGAGCTATGGGAGATATCATAGCAGCTAGTCTCCACCACTAGTGCAAGGAAAACTGCCAACTAAAAATAGAGCCTTCTGAGAGAAAACTGCTGAAAGCGTGGGATACAAGTCATATAATGACCAGAAATAGTACTACTCTTCATGTACACACAGACAGCTTATTCTGAAAAGTCACTGGGAATTATAGGTACACTTTAAACACAGCAAGGAATATACAGAAATCAGTCATAGCTAGGCTTTCATTTACATGGGGAAGTAATTCTATTATGCTGCCATAGTCTATTTTCAAAGTACACTTGTTAAAAGGAATCTGTCACCACCCTAACTGCTTGTTTGGCACTGCACTTCTGCTATAGCCATTTCTCAATAGACATTTATGTCAAAATCAAAATTCTCTGACCGCCAAAAAAAGTTTTTTTTTTTTATAAATATGCTGATTAGGCTGGAAATAGCCCAAGGGGCTGTACTTATCAGTGTTGGAGCCCCACTCCTCCCCTGCTCTTCTTCTCTCCACCTCCTCAACACAGCTGTAGCATATTTACACAATACTGATAGGATGACTGTGGCCCCACCCTCTTCCACCTCAGCAACACAATGATTTAGCCCTTTTTATATCCACTGAGCCTGATAGTTCAGTCAGTAGAGCATCTAACATTCATTTGTTCACATATTCAAGTACCTGTTTGGGTAATTTGTTCATTTTTATTTTTCCTTGCTAAAATGTGTGCGTCTTTGTTATTCTGAAAACATGAGGTACATTTTTATATCACACTGTGTAGAAGGAGATTATGTAAGAGCTAATAAATGTATGTGTTAGAGCTATCAAGTGCAGGCATTCACTATGTGAGGTACATCCTATCTAAGGTACGTAAATAGTCAAAACGTGTATATTGTGTTGAAGTCTGTATTAGACAGAAGTGTTTGGTTTATACTCAGCATAAAATTATCATGAACTATAATTTTCATAGGGGAAAAAAGGTAACTAAGTGAACTATCCAGGCTCATTACAAATACATATACAGTATGTGGCCAAGTCATTATGTTATTTAGGGGGAAGAGGACGGGCCACAATCATCCTGTCAGTATTGTCTAAATATACTACAGCTGTGCTGAGGAGGTGGAGAGAAGAAGAAGAGACTGGAGCTCCAGCACCGTTAAGTACAGCCCCTTGAGCTCTTCCCAGCCCAGTTAATATATACTGTATATATATATATAAAAACATTTTTTTGAGAGGATAGAGAACTTTGAGTATGACATAAAGGTATAATTAGAAATGACTATATCAGAAGTACAGTGCCATACAAAAGGATACTGTACAATTTATTACTTCTTTGAAATTATCAACCATGGCACTTTCCACTGCAAAAATGCAACAATAAATTAAACTTGAAACCATCATTTTAGACCTAAATAATGTTTTGACAAGCCACATTATGTGTACATCTCCTCTATTAATACTTGTGGATTATCTAGATAATGTGCTCACTAGGTAACTAGGCATAATAAATGGATCTACATTGTATGATGCCCATGAGTGAAATCTAATCACTGTTAAGAAGTGCCCTGAAAAGCCCTATTAACAGTATAAATCATGCATCACTATTTTTCAGCTTTTAAATCTTTGCACAGCAGCAATCTCATGTTTAATCAAGCGGAACTGTTATATTTATAAGCACGGCTCTAGTGGCTGAAGGCTGGTGAATATAAGTTTATGGCAGAATAAAGCATTTAATTTACTGCAGCACATTTTGATTGCTTTAGCAGCATTTCATCAAGGAAGATTTGCATCTCATCTAGAGAGTAGTGAATTGATTCTATTCATTTAGAATTCATCATGAATTTTCAAAAAAAAAATCACATTTCCTGTGATTTATTTTGGGCAAGTAAGAGAAAGAGACCCACATGTGATACTTTGCTGTAACCGAGACATGAAACTTATATCTCCAAGAGAAAAAGACAACTAAGTGGCCAAGAGAAACTTACTCTAGTTAGCTGAGTATTCTTTGTTAGGGTCTTGAGGGTACACTTTCTCATTATGGAGACCACCTAGTATGCATGAGGAGTGTTGTAGATAAGCCAATGCTGGTCTGTGTTTCTGGAAAAAACATATATGCAGTTTAGAACATGTCACATCTGCTGTTATCAGGAAAGCTTAGTAGTGGTTTACAAGTTGTTTAAAATACTCCTCACATCTACTCCACATTCTCCATAAGGAAAGATAGTACCCCAACCAAGGCCTCTCAGGCAGCCAAGCAATTTATTTATTTATTTTTTTGTAAAGAGTAGTTACCCAGAAAGAGCTATATTCCTGTTATAAGACACTCACTTTTTTTGGGGGGAAAGATAGATGTTATACCTGGGCATCTATTTCTTTTTCCTTTTGGAAGGAAAACTATCTTGTATGTTTTTTTATTTTCTGGAGAAGTGTTTTGCATTGCTTTCCCGCTCTGTTGGAAGGGAGAGTGGCTTGTTTGTCTCTTTTCCAGTGAAAGGTTAAGTGGGGGTATGTAGTTTTTGTTCCCTTTGGAAGGTTTAGTTTGCATATTTTATTTTTCCGGTTACACAGTATTTGCAAAACAATATTCAGTAATCAGAACAAGTAAAACTTTGTTCTCACGTCCATGTAATAGTCAATGAATAGTAGAAAGTAATTTTGTATTGTATAGCAACTGCTTATAAAGATGCCCATGATCACTGTGGCACTTTGGATCCCAGAATGTGAATTTGTTCTTGAATGGGTACAAACACCAGAAAAAAGCAACATAGACTGGTATTTATTGTCTAATATGATAATGTAATTGACTAGTGTGTATGTTTGTTTGTTTGATTGTTACTGTACTTCCAGGCCCTCTGTCTGGGGGTCCCCAGTATTATAATATCACACTTTAGATTGGGGTACTGAGTACTAGACCCTGTCCTATGCAAAATATTAAAGGTTATTGCTATAAACCAAAAGGGCAGCAATGCCCCACTTGTAATCTAGCCTTCTTCTAAGGCTTCATTCACACTTCCGTATTTGTGCACATCCTAGAAAACGGTCAGTTTTTTGCGGATCCGTTGTTCCGCAAAAAACTGAGTTTTTCCAGGACATCCGTTCAGTTTTTCCGTAAAAAACGGAAAGGATGTATCCATATGTCATCCATATGTCATCGGAAGGATGAATCCATATGTCATCGGAAGGATGAATAACATCTGTACCTTTTCTTTTTTTTTCTCCCCTCCTGGAACGGAATCCGCAAATACGGATGACATGCGGATGCCGTTCCGCATGTCTTCCGCATTTTTTGCGGATCCATAGACTTTCATTGTGCTACGGACCGCAATTCGGGAGAAAAGTAGGACAGGAGGATTTCTTTATGCGGACAGTCAGAACGGACACACGGATGCGGACACCACACGGTGTACTGTCCGCATTTTTTCGGGACCCATTGAAATTAATGGAGCCGCATCCTATCCGCATAATTGTCCGCAATTGCGGAAACGGATGCGGAAAGGATGCGGACACATTATACGGACATGTGAATGAGGCCTAATGGGCTAATAAAACCTAAACGTTTATTTTGCCATTTAACATAGTATTAATTTTTGTGACATGCTATGTACACCTTAATGTCCTTCTTTCTCTCAATGACCATGCTTCAGCAGTGTAAATAGTTGGGGGAAGGGGGACATTAGTGAATATTCCTGTTTTAATAATACATAAATTGTTTGTACTGTGAAATGTTAGAGTTGGTATTAGCAACAGCCTCTGATTGCAACAGCATAGTGTTGCAATAGACAGCTCTAGTAAATTAATATTCTCTAAAATATATACAGGATGCCTGTGTGCATATGGGGCCTTAGTGTCTAAGCATTTTTTTTTCCATTTTTTCATTGTTGCATTTATTTTTTCATCATTTTAGCCATACGGTGGCTTGTTTTTTTTTGTGGGACAAGTTGTTGTTGTTTATGCCACAATTTTGGAGTACACAGGGCTTAAATTTTAACTCTTTCTGGGGGGGAATGGGAAAAAACATTACATTGATACCAAATACATTTTGTTTTTTATTTTAGCCTTACTATGTACATTTGTACAATAAACACCCTTTAAAAAAAGAAAATGTTTTTACATTGTCGCATCCCAAGACCCATAACTTTTTTATTTTTCATTCTACAGAGTTTTATGATGGCTTGATTTTTATGGGACAACTTGTAGTTTTTGTTGGTATCATATGGGGGTAAATTTTTGGATTGCTTCTTATTCTATTTTTGTGTTGAATAAGCAAAAAATCAGCAATTCTTCTATTTGTTTTAACTTTGTTCACCATGCGGGATAAATTAGTGACATAGTAACATAGTTTATAAGGCCGAAAAAAGACATCTGTCCATCCAGCTCAGCCTGTTATCCTACAAGTTGATCCAGAGGAAGGCAAAAAAAACCTGTGTGGTAGAAGTCAATTTTCCCCACTTTAGGGAAAAAAATTCCCTCCCGACTCCAATCAGGAATCAGAATTATTCTCTTGATCAACGACCCCTCTCTAGTAGCTATAGCCTGTAATATTATTACCCTCCAGAAATACATCCAGGCCCCTCTTGAACTCTTTTAGTGAACTCACCATCACCACCTCCTCAGGCAGACAGTTCCATAGTCTCACTGCTCTTACCGTAAAAAATAGTGATGATCGAGCACCCCGATGTTCGGGTGCTCGAGTGCTCTGACCGAACACTAGGTGGTGCTCGAGTGATCGGCCGAGCACCCGAGTATAATGGAAGTCAATGGGAGAAGACCAGGCACCCCCTGCTCGGATGAGGGGAGAATGTCTGGTCCATAGGGAAATGTCAGAATATGGTGGAAACACCACAGAAATGGTTAGGGAACAGCATGGTGAGGATGTCTGGATGCATCTTGGACACCGAAGTCGCTGCTATTAACGATGATGGCTGACTATTACGCCACTTTTACAGAATGACAAAAATACCCCCCCAAAAAACTCAAGATAACATTGATTTTACAGGAAATATTACACGGATGAGGCACTCCCATACAACCGGTATATCATATAAAGGAGGGCCTCATTCACATTGTGGTATAATTGTGGGACTCCGACACTCATAAAGCCTATGCACTAAGGGAAAGGTCTGCCAAAAATTACAAGGAACAGGCACTCCAATACCCCCTTTATTACACATAAAGGAGTGCATCAGACACACCCTTGAAAAATCATGATTGATGGCCTGCTGCTGACACGCAAAAACAATAGTGGTGGCGTGCTGCTACTGAGCTGACCATGTAAAAAATTATGGGTGACATGCTGCTGCTGAGTTGACCGTCTAAAAAAATTAAGGGTGACACGCTGATGCCGATCAAACTGTCCCAAATTTAAGGTTGACAAGCTGCTGCCGAGCAGAATGTCAAAAAAATGTATGTGTGACACGCAGATGCCGAGCAGAACATAAAAAAAATTTACGGGTGACACGCTGCTGCCGATCAAACTGTCCCAAATTTAAGGGTGACATGTTGCTGCCCATCAAACTGTCCCAAATTTAAGGTTGACACGCTGCTGCCCATCAAACTGTCCCAAATTTAAGTTTGACATGCTGCTGCCGAGCTGAAGTTAAAAAAAATTTAAGGGTGACATGCTGCTGCCCATCAAAGTGTCCCAAATTTAAGGTTGACACGCTGCTGCCCATCAAACTGTCCCAAATTTAAGGGTGACACACTGCTGCTCATCAAACTGTCCCAAATTTAAGGTTGACACGCTGCTGCCCATCAAACTGTCCCAAATTTAAGGTTGACACGCTGCTGCCGAGCTGACGTTAAAAAAATTTAAGGGTGACATGCTGCTGCCCATCAAACTGTCCCAAATTTAAGGCTGACACGCTGCTGCCCATCAAACTGTCCCAAATTTAAGGGTGACATGCTGCTGCCCATCAAACTGTCCCAAATTTAAGGTTGGCATGCTGCTGCCCATCAAACTGTCCCAAATTTAAAGTTGACACGCTGCTACCCATCAAACTGTCACAAATTTAAGGGTGACACGCTGCTGCCCATCAAACCATCCCAAATTTAAGGTTGACATGCTGCTGCCGAGCTGACGGTAAAAAAAATTTAAGGGTGACACGCTGCTGCCGAGCTGACGGTAAAAAAAATTTAAGGGTGACACGCTGCTGCCCATCAAACTGTCCCAAATTTAAGGTTGACACGCTGCTACCCATCAAACTGTCCCAAATTTAAGGGTGACACGCTGCTGCCCATCAAACCATCCCAAATTTAAGGTCTGAACGTCTGAAACATTATAAGTGACATGTAGCAGAGCTGAACGTGTTGAAAATTATTTTTGACATGCCGCTTAGCTGAACGTCTGAAACATTATAAGCGACATGTAGCAGAGCTGATGGTATTGAAAAATTTTTTTGACATGCCACTTAGCTGACCGTCTGAAACATTATGTGTGACATGTAGCAGAGCTGAGCGTGTAAAACATTATGATTAAGGGCCTGCTGGTGAGCTGACAGCTAAAAAATTATGGTGCAGGCCCAGCTGGTGAGCTGACCGGCTAAAAAATTTGGGTGTAGGCCCAGCTGGTGGACTTCGAGGGCAGCCTAATAAGCAGTTTCATATGACGGAGGAAGAGGAGGAAGAGGACGAGAAGAGGAAGGGGTACATGATAATACAGTGTCAATACACCTTAAAAGCCAGATTTAAGGTTCCTTCATGTAAAGCCGCTTTCCTCTGGTGGAGTAGAGAAGTCAGGGGCAATCCAGGCCTTGTTCATTTTGATAAGCGTCAACCTGTCAGCATTGTCAGTTGACAGGTGGATGTGCTTATCAGTAATTATGCCCCCAGCGGCACTAAATACCCACTCAGACAAAACGCTGGCGGCAAGGCAGGCCAGCACCTCCAAGGTGTAGAGCTTCAGTTCGTGCCACGGATGAAGGAGGAAGGAGGCAGGAAGGAGGATCAGGGTGAGGATGCGGTTGCCCAGACTCTTGGGTACTGAGACTGGACTTTGTGGAAGAGAGGGTGGTGCTTAACTGACTGGAAGCATTATCAGCTGAAATCCAACCCACTACCTGCTCGCACTGGTGTGGCGACAAGAGTTGTGTCTTGCGCTGCCCTGCAAACTGTGACATGAAGTTAGGAATTGTGGATGACTTTGTCTCTTGGTCTCTGCCAGCAGGCACAGTTTCACCGCGCCCTGAGCCTTCGACTCTGCGTTCACCATCAGCAGCACGCCCATTTCACCGCCCCTTTCTGCTCGCCTTGCGCATATTGTATAGCATATATGCAACTTGGTCACAACTACAGTAGTGCAGATTTTTATTATCTGTATGATCAGAAAAATTTAAACGAATGTCCAATATTCTGAATGCGCAAACATTATAGAGCAGCCGCAAATGAGGAACTGCGGCCTAAATTAATGGTATTAAATGTAACAAATAGAGATGAGCGAATATTAAAATGCTCGTGTGCTCGGTACGAACTTTTCCAAAAGTTCGTATATTCGTATAGAATAACGAACCCTGTTGAAATTAATGGGAGATACAAGCATTTTTGCAGGGGACCAAAGTTCTTCGCAGGCAAGGTTGCTTAAACACCTAAAAACCTCTGGAAGTGATGAAAACACCACGGAAATGGATAGAGAACACCAGGGTCAGCATGCATGGAGCATGCAGAGACAGTGCAAGGAGCGACAGGACCTTGCCCGATAAAGCGTACGCTATTGCTACGTATAATTTACTCTATACGCTGCTGCGTATGAATTCAAGACAGTGAAACCATTACCACTTGCAAGTATGTCAGAAGCTGTCACTCAACTTTCTGAGATTTTTGAATGACAACTTGTTGATCAGGACTCTAAGAAAGCTGGGTGATTACGATCTAATAGAAGTTAATAGTCATGTGTGTCAGGATTTATCACTTATGTTTAGATCAGCTTAGATTTGACAGCATCATACATGGGAAATCTGGGTGACAGGATGTGAATGGCTGCTGTAAGGTGGTGGACACTGATAGTGGACTGACCCAGTGTCAAATGCTGACATGCTGATATCTGGTCACCTGCACCTGGATCAGTCCAGTACCACAGTAGTTGGGCCTAAGAATGAAGTTTTTTTGGAGAGACAGTAGGCGCAGCGGAGGAGGAGGAGGAAAATTTTCAAAAGCCAGTAGTACTTGGACCTCAGGCTGAAATTTTGGAATAGAGACAGTAGGTGAAACACTGGAAAACTACAATTTTAAATAGCCACTAAAATAGCCTCAGGATGAAGTTTTTGGAGAGAGACAGTAGGCGAGCAACAGGCCTTTTGTGCCCTGACATAAAGATTGTGTGTAGAGAACCTGTTGGCCTTCCGTAAACATTGTGTGTAGAGAGCCTGTTGTCCCTCCGTAAAAAATTCTGGTTAGATAGGCTGTTTGCCCTGGGTAAAGATTCAGTTGAGAGAGGCTGTTGGCCTTCCTTAAAAATTTTGGTTAGAGAGGCTGTTTGCCCTGGGTAAAAATTCAGTTGAGAGAGGCTGTTGGCCGTCCTTAACAATTTTGGTTAGAGAGGCTGTTTGCCCTGGGTAAAAATTCAGTTGAGAGAGGCTGTTGGCCTTCCTTAAAAATTTTGGTTAAAGAGGCTGTTTGCCCTGGGTAAAAATTGAGTTTAGAGAGGCTGTTGGCCCTCCGCAAAAATTTGATTTTAGAGTGCCTAGAGAAGTAGGGGGATATCCACGACTTGTTCATCTTGATGAACCTCAGCCTGTCGGCACTGTCAGTCGACAGGCGGGTCAGTTTTTCGGTGATTATCCCCTCAGCAGCACTAAAAACCCTTTCCGACAGTACGCTAGCGGCAGGGTAGGCCAGCACCTCCAAGGCGTACTGCGCCAGTTCAGGCCATTTGTCCAGCTTGGACAGCCAATAATTGTATGGCGTGGAGTCATCGCTCAGGACGCTGGTCTGGTCTGCGATATCCTCCCTCACCATCTTGCGGTACAGTTCTGCCCTACTCTGCTTAACCTGTGGACAGGTGGTACACTCTGGCTGGGGTGACAAAAACTTGGCAAAGGCCTGACCCAGTGTACCCCTGCCTTGCAGGACCCGCTGCCTTTTCCCCTCCTCTCCCCTATTACTTGGCCTACTGCAGTCCGTCCCCTGTCGCTAGCGGTGTCAGATGGAAATGCTTGTAGCATTTTTTGCACCAGGGCCTTGTGGTATGAATTGACCTTTGTAGTCCTTTCCTCCACAGGAATTAGAGTGGGCAAATTGTCCTTACACCGTGGGTCTAGGAGGGTGTACACCCAGTAATCATTGGTGGCCAGAATGGTCTTCACGCGAGGATCGCGACAAAGGCAGCCTAACATAAAGTCAGCCATGTGAGGTACAGTCCACAGCACAACACTTCCCTCTCCTCAATCGACTGACTATCCATCTCCTCCTCTACCTCCACCTACAATTCCTCCTCCTCAGCCCATACTCGCTGAACTGCTGTCATCGAATCGCCCCCTGCAGTGTGGCCTAGAGTCTCCTCCTCCTCTACCTCCTCCTCCTGTAATTCGCTCTGCGAAACTGATGTGAGGGTCCTCTGGCTGGCAAACATCGGACTGTCTTCCCCCATCTCCTGTGACATGCCTAAATCCCCTGATATTAAGTTCTTTAAGGATTTTTGGATGAGACACAGCAGCGGGATGGTGACGCTGATGATGTCCGCATCGCCGCTAACCATATGTGTTGCCTCCTCAAAGGGGCCTAAGACCTGGCAGATGCCAGCCATCCATGTCCACTCCTCATTATACACCTGAGGAAGCTGACTGGCATGACTACCACCTCTCTGGGAAGCTGTCAGCTGGCAGTCTACTATTGCCCTTCGCTGCTGGTACACCCTGGCTATCATTTGCAACGTTGAATTCCAATGTGTGGGAGTTGTAACCGCTGTTGCACTGTCCTGAGGGTGGCAGCATCTGTGGTGGACTTCCTAAAATGGGCACAGATGCGGTGCACTTTAGTGAGCAACACAGCAAGCTCAGGGTAGGTCTTAAGAAACCGCTGGACCACTATGTTTAGTACGTGGGCCATGCATGGCACGTGTGTGAGTCCACCAAGTTTCAGAGCCGCCACCAGGTTACGCCCATTGTCACAAGCAACCAGACCTGGATGTAGGTTCTGCGGCGCAAGCCACACAGTCGTCTCCCCCCTGATGCCCTCTAACAGCTCTTGAGCCGTATGCCTCTTGTCGCCCAAGCTAAGCAGTTTCAGCACGGCCTGCTGACGCTTCCCCACCGCTGTGCTGCTGCGCATTAAGCTACTTACACTCCGCGATGTGGCCATCAATGTTCTTTTGGAGGAGGAGGGGGAGGTGAAGGTGGGGGGGTCGGAGGAAGAGGCGTAATATTAGGGTAAAACAGACACCGAAGTTGGTCTGGCAATTCTGGGTGTGGGTAGAACATGAGCGGGCCCACGGTCAGACTCGGTCCCAGCCTCCACCAGGTTCACCCAATGTGCCATGAGGGAGATGTAGTGTCCCTGCCCACCGGTGCTTGTCCACGTGTCTGTGGTTAGGTGGACCTTCCCACAAACTGCGTTGCTGAGGGCACGGATGATGTTGTAGGGCGGGGATAGCAACGCGTGAAAAATAGGGGACCGAGTAACGGGTGGCTGCCACCTCCATGAGGTTGTGGAAAGCTTCCGTTTCCACAAGTCTATACAGCAACATCTCCAGGCTCAGCAGTATACTGATCTGCACGTTTAAGGCTTGTGCATGGGGGTGGACGGCTGTGTACTTGCGCTTGTGGTCAAAGGTCTGCTGTAGTGACAATTGAACACTGCACTGGGACACACGAGTGGAGGCGGGGGAGGGATATGGAGTTGCAGGGGTCTTTGCAGGGCTGGAGCGTCCCGGCCGGGGGCTACTAGGTCACTGACAGCATGTGACACAGGGGCTGAAGCAGCAGTGTCAACGTCACCAGCTGACTGGAGTGCCAACCACTTAGTGGGGTGTTTCTTCTCCAAATGCTTGCGCATGCTACTTGTTGTCAGGTTCTTTTTGTTGACTCCCCTGCTAATCTTGGTGTGGCACAGTTTGCACACCGCTACCCGTCGATCGCCCTCTTCATCCATAAAATAATCCCAAACTACAGAGTATCGAGCTTTGTGCACCGGAGCTTGACCCTGGGAACACTTGGGGAAGTAATAGTTCGGGCCCTGCTTCTCCCTCTGCCCAGCCCACTGCCTCTCCCAACCGGTTGTGGTGCTGATGTTGCCTCACATTCAGAACCGCTTTCTTCCTGTGCCTGATACACCCAAGTCGGATCTGTCCCCTCATCATCACCCAGCTCTTCCTCAGAGATCCCACTCTGACATACTTCCCTGCCAAGTACCTCACCCCCTGACACCTGAGTCTCGTCATCGTCCACCACCTCCTCAGATGCCACAGGTAAATCCCCACCCTCATCACCCTGAGACTGCACCAGCTCTTGCAAATCGGGGCAGAGAATCTCCTCCGGTAGCACATCAGGGAAGGGTTCACTGTAGAGTTCCAGTGAGTTAGTCTCCACATGAGATTGGACCGTGGAGGATCTAGGCTGGGGAGAAGGAGGGCGAGGTGGAGGATGGACAGGTCCACTCCCCTGGCTGTCATGAGTGGACTGGCTGGAAGACGGGGCAGTGGACATATGGCTGGACACGCTCTCCGCCATCCATTTCAGCACATTCTCTTGCTCTTGGGGGTCGGTCAAACATATACCCTGCGGCCCTGCAAGTTTTTGCAGAAAAGCAGGCATCTTGAATTGGCTTCTTTCAACTGCTCCCACAGCAGCAGGCAGTGTCACCATGCACACTACCACGGGCACAGCCTCTGCCCACCACACCAGTTCCACGCCCACGTCTCCCACCTCTACCACCTTTAGCCTTGCCCTTGGTGTTCTCCATTCTTTACATATATATATATATATATATATATATATATATATATATACAGTACAGACCAAAAGTTTGGACACACCTTCTCATTCAAAGAGTTTTCTGTATTTTCATGACTATGAAAATTGTAGATTCACACTGAAGGCATCAAAACTATGAATTAACACATGAGGAATTATATACTTAACAAAAAAGTGTGAAACAACTGAAAATATGTCTTATATTCTAGTTTCTTCAAAGTCGCCACCTTTTGCTTTGATTACTGCTTTGCACACTCTTGGCATTCTCTTGATGAGCTTCAAGAGGCAGTCACCTGAAATTGTATTCCAACAGTCTTGAAGGAGTTCCCAGAGATGCTTAGCACTTACTGGCCCTTTTGCCTTCACTCTGCGGTCCAGCTCACCCCAAACCATCTCGATTGGGTTCAGGTCTGGTGACTGTGGAGACCAGGTCATCTGGCGTAGCACCCCATCACTCTCCTCCTTGGTCAAATAGCCCTTACACAGCCTAGAGGTGTGTTTGGGGTCATTGTCCTGTTGATAAATAAATGATGGTCCAACTAAACGCAAACCGGATGGAATAGCACACCGCTGCAAGATGCTGTGGTAGCCATGCTGGTTCAGTATGCCTTCAATTTTGAATAAATCCCCAACAGGGTCACCAGCAAAGCACCCCCACACCATCACACCTCCTCCTCCATGCTTCACTGTGGGAACCAGGCA
>ONZH01009901.1:0-115353 GCA_900303285.1 Rhinella marina | reverse complement strand
ACGACCCGGAGATCCAGGTGATCGAGTGAAGTTCCAATCTAATTACATGAAACATTTCATGATCCTAACAATACGTGATTATAGGGATTGTGATGTCGTGGGCTGATGTCCTGTTATTTTATTTCCATTCTGTAGGGGCCCAGAGGACCTCCGGGAGAACAAGGAATAAAAGTAAGTGCTAAAGGAGAAATGGAAAAATTGCTCAGTTTTGGCGCAAAATGTGCATCTTAAGTCGTACCCCTTTCCCAATGAGCATCTATGTTCTGCCAAACTGCTCCACATTTTAGCTAGTGCAGAGGATTTTCTAAAATTATATTCACCAAATTATGGCAACTACAGAAAGCTGTGAAGTACTTTAGGCAAATCTGGCAATATTGCTTTAAAATATTTTTTCTCCTTTCTCTTTCTAAACAATCTTGCCTCTTCTTAATTTCTTTGTTATTCTTCATCTTCTCTTTCTCCCTCTCAATCTTTTTGCTTTCATCCATTTTTTCTTACTCTCTCCTTATCACTTTCCTTAATTTTCCCTTTTTCCTTCTTCTGTTCGTTCTTTCCTTCTTCTTACCCCCCTTTTAAATTCTTCACATCCTCTACCTTATATTTCTCTTCCATTCTTTTTCTCCTTCACCTCCTCTTTAGCCTTCTTCTGCACCTCCCCTTTTGATTCTCTTCCCTCCTCCTTATCCATCTCCTCCCCTCATCCTTCACTTTCTCATTATCATTCTTTTATCTCCTCCTTATCCTTCTCCACCTCCTTCTTTACCTCCTTCTCCTTACTTTTTCTTATCCATCTTTTCATCTCCCTTGTATTGTTCTTCTTCACACCTCCTTATTTGTTCTTTACCACCTCCTTTTCCTTCACCCCTCCTTATCCTTCTGTCACCTCTTCCCTATTGATCTCTGTCGCATTCTTCTTATCTTTCTCCTTTAACATCTTTACCCTTTCTTTCTTCTTATACTTTTCTTTCACCACCTGTCATGTTATACATCTTATACTTAAAGTCTCAGGTTTTATTATGACCTCTCAGGCATTAAATACTGTAAAAACTTATTATATCTATCCTTTCATTAACTAGGGTGACCGGACAACCTGGCTGGATGAGACCCTGGAGTGAAGGTGAAAATTACAAGAAATATATAACTACTATAATACTGCTCCTATGTACAGAATATAATACTATAATACTGCTCCTATGTACAAGAATATAACTACTATAATACTGCTCCTATGTACAGAATATAACTATTATAATACTGCTCCTATATACAAGAATAATAACTAATAACTGCTATGTACAAGAATATAACTAATAATACTGCCCTATGTACAAGAATATAAACTACTATAATACTGCTCCTATGTACAAGAATATAACTACTATAATACTGCTCCTATGTACAAGAATATAACTACTATAATACTGCTCCTATGTACAAGAATATAACTACTATAATACTGCTCCTATGTACAAGAATATAACTACTATATATACTGCTCCTATGTACAAGAATATAAACTACTATAATACTGCTCCTATGTACAAGAATATAACTACTATAATACTGCCTCCTATGTACAAGAATATAACTACTATAATACTGCTCCTATGTACAAGAATATAACTACTATAATACTGCTCCTATGTACAAGAATATAACTACTATAAATACTGCTCCTATGTACAAGAATATAACTACTATAATACTGCCTCTATGTACAAGAATATAACTACTATATAATACTGCCTCCTATGTACAAGAATATAACTACTATAATACTGCTCCTATGTACAAGAAATATAACTACTATAATACTGCTCCTATGTACAAGAATATAACTACTATAATACTGCTCCTATGTACAAGAATATACTATATATACTGCTCCTATGTACAAGAATATAACTACTATAATACTGCTCCTATGTACAAGAATATATAACTACTATAATACTGCTCCTATGTACAAGAATATAACTACTATAAATACTCCTATGTACAAGAATATAACTACTATAATACTGCCTCCTATGTACAAGAATATAACTACTATAATACTGCTCCTATGTACAAGAATATAACTACTATAATACTGCTCCTATGTACAAGAATATAACTACTATAATACTGCCTCCTATGTACAAGAATATAACTACTATAATACTGCTCCTATGTACAAGAATATAACTACTATAATACTGCTCCTATGTAACAAGAATATAACTACTATAATACTGCTCCTATGTACAAGAATATAACTACTATAATACTGCTCCTATGTACAAAGAATATAACTACTATAAATACTGCCTCCTATGTACAAGAAATATAACTACTATAATACTGCTCCTATGTACAAGAATATAAACTACTATAATACTGCCTCCTATGTACAAGAATATAACTATCTATAATACTGCTCCTATGTACAAGAATATAACTACTATAATACTGCTCCTATGTACAAGAATATAATAACTACTATAATATACTGCTCCTATGTACAAGAATATAACTACTATAATACTGCCTCCTATGTAAGAATATAAACTACTATAATACTGCTGCAACCTAAATACTGTACAAGAATATAATACTATAATACTGCTCCTATGTACAAGAAATATATACTACTATAATACTGCTCCTATGTACAAAGAATATAACTACTATAATACTCGCTCCTATGTACAAGAATATAACTACTATAATACTGCCTCCTATGTACAAGAATATAACTACTATAATCTGCTCCTATGTAAAGAATATAACTACTATAATACTGCTCCTATGTACAAGAATATAACTACTATAATACTGCCTCCTATGTACAAGAATATAACTATATAATACTGCTCCTACAAGAATATAACTACTATAATACTGCCTCCTATGTACAAGAATATAACTACTATAATACCTCCTATGTACAAGAATATAACTACTATAATACTGCTCCTATGTACAAGAATATAACTACTATAATACTGCTCCTATGTACAAGAATATAACTACTATAATACTGCTCCTATGTACAAGAATATAACTACTATAATACTGCTCCTATGTACAAGAATATAACTACTATAATACTGCTCCTATGTAAAGAATATAACACTATAATACTGCTCCTATGTACAAGAATATAACTACTATAATACTGCCTCCTATGTACAAGAATATAACTACTATAATACTGCTCCTATGTACAAGAATATAACTACTATAATACTGCTCCTATGTACAAGAATATAACTACTATAATACTGCTCCTATGTACAAGAATAATACTATAATACTGCTCCTATGTACAAGAATATAACTACTATAATACTGCTCCTATGTACAAGAATATAACTACTATAATACTGCTCCTATGTGTACAAGAATATAACTACTATAATACTGCTCCTATGTACAAGAATATAACTACTATAATACTGCTCCTATGTACAAGAATAATAACTACTATAATACTTGCTCCTATGTACAAGAATATAACTACTATATATACTGCTCCTATGTACAAGAATATAACTACTATAATACTGCCTCCTATATACAAGACAATATATACTACTATAATACTGCTCCTATGTACAAGAATATAACTACTATAATACTGCTCCTATGTACAAGAATATAACTACTATAATACTGCCTCTATGTACAAGAATATAACTACTATAATACTGCTCCTATGTACAAGAATATAACTACTATAATACTGCTCCTATGTACAAGAATATAACTACTAATATACTCCTATGTACAAGAATATAACTACTATAATACTGCTCTATGTACAAGAATATAACTACTATAATACTATATAGAATATAACTACTATAATACTGCTCCTATGTACAAGAATATAACTACTATAATACTGCTCCTATGTACAAGAATATAACTACTATAATACTGCTCCTATGTACAAGAATATAACTACTATAATACTGTCTCATATATAGACCAATATAACTACTATAATACTGCTCCTATGTACAAGAATATAACTTCCTTAATGACATATGTATGGATCTGAACCTTTCCATGTAGTTATTGATCAGTATAAGGTTTCTGTATATTTATTGTATTTTATTTTACAGGGAGATCGAGGTTCTCAAGGATTTCAAGGGCTTAAGGTCAGTAAATGATGTCACTGACTTATCGTATAGGTCGCACTCTCAGAGGTGTAGCTAAAGGCTCATGTGCCCTGATACAAGAATTCAGCCACCTTCCCTCAGTGCTTTGCGGCAAGGGGCAGGGGTGCACCTAGCCTTTGTGCTGCCTGAGGTAAAAACTGAAATACCCCTTCCCTATGCCGAATTCTCAACCTAAACCCTCCCCTTAAGCCCTAGTGTTATAGACATACTTGTAAAACATTACATACAGAGCTACAGAACATACAGTGTAATACAGCGCCGTATACCTCTTACATCCAGTGATGTGTCCTATGATGTAGATGTTATCTTTCCTCGTCCTCTCCATTCAGACCAGACCGCCATGATGATTTCTTTAAGCCATCTCTCCAGTTTGACAAACAGATATCAGTTTCCTACTTTTCCATCATGCCTCCCACTCTGATCACCTGATGGAGCACAATTAACAAACCTCATGTCAGATATTTGATCTCGCTGCTACAACGTCCTCCAGGCGGTCAGGTTGAATGGACCAATTTGCAAATAAAGAGATAAAATAATTAATGGCTTTTCTGGTGGAACTGCAAGGATCGTGAAGAGGTGTTGGTAAGCTTAAAGAGGATCTCTCACCGCTCCTGACATATGCCTGTTCTATAGTTCATGCATTCATGTAATAACAATTCTGGAGCCTCTATTCTTATGGCTCATGTTGTGCCGTTCCTTTATTATTTCTACTATGAATGAATTGCTAGCAGTCTGCAGTAAGGGTACAGAGGGGAGGTAACCAGTTGGGGGCGTGTACCTGCACAGACTGATGACAGCACTGATTGGATAGATTCAGTCTGTGCAGGGCACTCCCCTCCAATGGTTACCTCCCCCCTGTACCCTTACTGCAGACTGCTAGCAATTCACTCATAACTTCTAGTAGGAATAATACAGGAATGGCACAACATAGAGCCATAAGAAAAGATGTTCCAGAATTGTTATTACATAGGGAATGCATGAAGATATTAAAACAGGCATGTCAGGAGTGGTGAAAGGTCCCCTTTAAGAGTGATTCCTTTAATTGATGTAAAACAACGCATTTCTGGGTCGGACCGACCCCTTCTTCAGGTAAAAAGACATCAAACCATTGTGCATCAAAACCATTGTGCATTATGAGGTTAATAAAACATGAGAAATTAATACAAATAATAAATATGTTATATTTAATATAGTATATATGACTAAATTAGTAAATATCACGGTTGATAAGTGAAATGTTAATGTAGTATATTATTATAGCATTACACACTAGAGGCACCAAAAATTTCTATAGGGTGCAAATGGATACATATTCTTTTTTTAAGGATCACTTATCACGCTTCATTTCATGAGTCTTGCCCCTGTCAGAAAAGCTCAATTGAACCCACATGATGTCAAATCTTTCAGATCAGATCCCCTTTACATCTCCTTTATCTCCATGTCAGCCCCCCCCCCCCATCAGACTTCAGATTTCTGACTGCCATGTCAGACCCTATAAGACCTCAGATCAGACCTGTCTGACCTTCATTCAGACCCTGCAAAAACACCTCAGATGACCCATGCAGACACTTATAGACAGACTCCTTATAAACTTCAGATCAGACCCCTGTCTGACTTCATGTCAACCCTGCAAAACACACCTCAGATCAGGACCGCCATCAGACCCCCTTATAGACTTCAGATCAGACCCCTGATTCATGTCAGAACACCCATATCAGACCTGTAAGATCAGATCCCTGTTAGACCTTCATGTCAGACCCCAGCATATCAGGATCAGGATGATAGAGACCTCCAAGTATCAGACCTCAGATCAGAACTTAAATAAATAAATGAACTCACCTCTCCTGCTCCTGCTGCTCCTCTCTAGGTCCAGTGGTCTCCTCTACATTCTTCGCTCCCTGATCTCTCTTGGGCCGCGTTACGCTGTCACCTGACTGCCTGCAGCGTCCTGTCATAGTGCACGTACTACAGTGGGTGTACTACGTCCTGATGCTGTACACGGTCAGGACAGTGCAGTGCCCGGAGATGATCAAGCAGGGAGAGGTGAGTACCGCGGCAGCGCCTTCACTCCCCACCTCCTGCCGAATAGTGAGTGCAGTGCATTTTAATAGGTAATTGGAAACTGGCTTCAGGGTCTGGTCACAACTATGACCACTGCGACTCCTGATAGCTATATACCATGCTGCTCTGATTGTGCCATATATAATCGCTCTAAACCTTGGTTCAGAAATCCTGGATGTAGTTAGAAGCCTCAGCATTACTTACTGTTGCACCGATTACATGTGTTAAATATAAAATCTCGTTACTCAGTTACTTCATATAATGCTAAGTTCCTCCATTTTAACATTGCAGGGAAATCCAGGACAAAACGGTCAGCCAGGTCCATCCGGACCCACAGTAAGTCTAAGGGTTTTTGTTCCCCACTTTATATCATTTGGAAATCGTGCTACTACATTGCTGCACCCTCTACCCCCTCCCCATCATATATTGTCTCTTTGAGACAACACCCTTTTTGGGAAGCCCCACCTCATATTAGACATCATGTAAAGAAGGACACCCCATATACCAGTGCGGGGTATGAGGAGGTGTACCACCCAGAGTATCAGTTACTCTCACACATATAGGACGGACCCAGGCTTCCTCTTGGGCGGCCGGAGGGGCCTCCTTCTTTCCCTCTCTCATACTTTGGGTTCTTCTGTGCTTATTACAAACTGGATCCACGTCATTATTTCATATTTTGCAAAAGTGGAGACTAATAATTTTTATGTTCTTGTTCCTAACAGGGGCCTATAGGACCGGCGGGGCCACAAGGAGAAAAGGTTGGTGGTGGAACTGATTTCGGTGCCATCTGGAGAAGCCATAAAATATGTTTGCACTGAGATATGGGATCCCCCTAAGTGCCATAGAAAGTTCCTATTCCTATTTTTGCACAATTATCTGAGTAATGCACTGTATAGCATCCTTATATGGGACCCTACAGGCTCAGGGGCCTGGTTGTACCAGCAGCCTCTGTACCCGTGTGTGCCCTCAGTCCTAATGCGACTAGTGGGTAGAGATCCAGAACTGACACCCACTGGCATCCTCTAGGTTTGTGCTCCCCAACCTGTTGGTCTCCATCTGCTGCAAAACTACAACTCTCATCATGCCCAGATTTCCAATATAATACAATATATATATCATTTTAGGGTGCCCAAGGACCTCCAGGGGAGCCTGGCACATCGGTGAGTGACTTTCTTACTTACGTACTATGCCATGATAGCACAGGTCAGATGATCATAGCTTTTTTCTATGCTTCTGCTCCAGATTTCCACCTCGGCTGGGATGAAAGGAGAAAAGGTGAGGCAATGAAGACTAGGATTGATTGCAATTACCAATCTGTGGTAATGACAGAAAATGTCCACTAGATGTCACTGTTTGCAATGGACATTTCTTTGTAATGATGACAATCACATCCCATTATAACATTGTGTCCTTTCCTCAGGGCGATCGTGGTCTGCAGGGGATTGGGGGTCCAAAAGGCTCAAGAGGCGACCCAGGAGAGAAAGGCGAGAGAGTAAGTGCCCACCATCGCAGAGATTTTATCATCAGTTTCCAGATCAGGGCTATGCTACAACTTTTTCTTTATGTGTGACTAGGGTCCTGAAGGATTCGGCTCTCCTGGGCAGCCGGGAGCTAAAGGAGAACCAGGGGATAGGGTAAGTGTGACGCCATGGAAGACCGCTGGCCTATGGAGCTCCAGAAATTGGAAGAAGACGGATGAGCCAAGGTATCATTGTAAGGCTTGTCTAAAATGGGATTTGGCCAATTTTAATGTCTTGTCTGCTTTTTCATTAGGGACCCATGGTCCGGCTGGAAGACCAGGTCCAAAGGTATGATAATCTTTGTATTATTATATATGGTAAACTTATGCAAAACCGAGAGTGAAAAAGCTGTGCATACATCTGACCAGAGATCTTAAAGATCCAGAAAGAGCGCCACCCATCTCCGTGTCACTGTGTCTGGTATTGCTGCTTAGTCCCCCATTCACTTGGACGGGAACTATTAAAAGAAACTGTCAGCAGGATCAACCAGACACATCAGACTTTTATTATTTATGCAAATGAGGGGTTCAGTGCACAGAGGGGCGTGGCTAAACCTTTAATGCACCTCAGCTGTCACAAGACAAATATCATTTTAACCAACAAAATCAACCCTACTGCACAGAATGCCTAATAATAGGGTTGATCCTGCTGGTGGTGCTGTTTAAGTGGCTTTATTTCTGTAAGAAAGCAGCCATGTTTTCTAATCTCATAAAATCCCTTTAAAAATGTTGGAAGATAAAGCCGTTGTTGGAATGAGGGCCCACCAGCTTTACAGAACATGTTCCCATTCACTTTCATTGCCTTAAGTAGTGACAAAGGCTGCATCATTAATAAGAGCTTATAGATGGTTTGTCAGCTAGTCAAAAACCCAACTGCTGCAGAACCTCTTGGGCCGTATTGGGGTGCCCCACAAATGGCCCACCTGGCTTTTTGCTGGGCTCAATTTGAGGCACGATATGGGAGAATTATCAAAAAAGATGATGACACATTGCACACAACATCTTATCATTATGGACTTTTTTTCCGCAGGGAGAACCCGGTGATCCAGGGCAGAATGGAGAACCCGGAAAACAAGGTCCTCCAGGACAAATTGGGCTTCGGGGCAAAGAAGGAGAAAAAGGAGACAAGGGAGAAGAAGGGACACCGGTAAGCCTGAAATCCAGCATCCGTGATGGCGGTCTGATGGGGGACACCTATGATAATGACTTATTTCTGTCGTCTTGTAGGGAGAATCGGGTACTCCAGGCAGGAACGGGGAAAGGGGCCCAAGGGTAAGTGAGATCCGTGCTGCTCTATTTCTCGTTACATTATAATTCCCGCTTCTTGTTACTTTGCCTTCTTCAGGACAATGATTTGCTCTGTATGACTTTTTGTGCTTTTAATTACCAGGGTCTTCCAGGGGTAAGAGGCAACCCAGGAGAAAAGGGGGATCCCAGGAGAACCTGGGGAGTCAGGGAGAGACGTAGTATGGAATCCACATAAGCTGAGTGGTCAGTGTTTCCAGTCACTGACCGCCAAACCCTCTCATTAATGGGATTGTGTCACCATTAAATATCATATTTATTACTATGGCCACACCTTGTGTTCAGTTACTTACATAGTATGGCTCCACCTGGTGTTCAGTTACTTACATAGTATGGCTCCACCTTGTGTTCAGTTACTTACATAGTATGGCTCCACCTGGTGTTCAGTTACTTACATAGTATGGCTCCACCTGGTGTTCAGTTACTTACATAGTATGGCTCCACCTGGTGATTATTTACTTACATAGTATGGCCCCACCTTGTGTTCAGTTACTTACATAGTATGGCACCACCTTGTGTTCAGTTACTTACATAGTATGCTCCACCTGGTGGTCAGTTACTTACATAGTATGGCTCCACCTCGTGTTCAGTTACTAACATAGTATGGCTCCACCTGGTGTTCAGTTACTTACATAGTATGCGCTCCACCTGGTGGTTCACGTTACTTACATAGTATGGCTCCACCTGGTGTTCAGTTACTAACATAGTATTGCTCACCTGGTGTTCAGTTACTAACATAGTATGGCTCCACCTGGTGTTTCAGTTACTTACATAGTATGGCTCCACCTGGTGTTCAGTTACTTACATAGTATGGCTCCACCTGGTGGTCAGTTACTTACATAGTATGGGCTCCACCTGGTGATCAGTTACTTACATAATATGGCTCCCCTTGGTTGTCAGTTACTTACATAGTGTTGCTCCCCCTGGTGTTCAGTTACTAACATAGTATGGCTCCACCTGGTGGTCAGTTACTTACATAGTATGGCTCCCCCTGGTGTTCAGTTACTAACATAGTATGGCTCCACCTGGTGGTCAGTTACTTACATAGTATGGCTCCTCCTCGTGTTCAGTTACTTACATAATATGGCTCCCCTTGGTGGTCAGTTACTTACATAGTATGGCTCCCCCTGGTGTTCTGTTACTTACATAGTATGGCTCCCCCTGGTGTTCTGTTACTTACATAGTATGGCACCACCTGGTGTTCAGTTACTTACATAGTATGGCTCCACCTGGTGTTCAGTTACTTACATAGTATGGCTCCACCTGGTGTTCAGTTACTTACATAGTATGGCTCCACCTGGAGATCATTTACTTACATAGTATGGCTCCACCTGGTGTTCAGTTACTTACATAGTATGGCACCACCTGGAGATCATTTACTTACATAGTATGGCTCCACCTGGTGTTCAGTTACAGTCTTGGTAGTAAAGCTGAAAAGACTCCTACAGTAAGAAGGGACTATATTGTCAGCTGCCAGAGGAGGAAGGAGACTGATTCTGACCAGAGGCAAAAATTATGAGGTGTTTTTCAGGTTAGAAACACTGCAAATGTATCATTTTAGGACTTACAAAAATAATTTATGGGATAACCACTATGGTGCATATCGAGGTGGAGAGTGAATGCAGACGTGACAGTCTTTGTTCGCAGATCATGCCCTTTGAAAAATATATGAAAATCTTCTTATTTTTCTAGGGGAGCCCCGGAGCTGGTGGCAATAAAGGCGACCGTGGTGACCCAGTAAGTAAGACGCTCCATGCTGAGGAGGAATTGCATTACATATCATTTCAGCCCATGCTCCGTCATATAGTGTCCTGATTTATTAATTGATTATTTTATTATTGTAGGGGCCACAAGGACCTCAAGGACCCCCAGGAAAACCAGTAAGATTTTTAAAAAAATGTATTAACTTATTCATAATGAAACACCCGTAGACTTGTGAAGTCAGTAGCGGTCACTGGTATAAATTGAGATTTAATTGATGTTTGTTTTAGGGCACTATTGAGTCTGTGGTTCCGGGACTGAAAGGTGACAAGGTGAGTGTAAAGGGTGGTGTGATACACGTGGTGTCGGTAGAATTGACTCTTTTATTATAGCCAATTTCCTACTTTTTAACAATATAAACTTTATAAACCTTCGGCAGAAATTAGTGTGGATGGGGGCCTTTAAATAGTTCATGCACCGAGGGGGCTGGAAATTAGTTCAGCATGCAAGCCGAGGCAGAGCTAGACAACAGGGGGGCCTATGCAAGCAAGTTCTTGGCTCCTTTCCAAGTGTCCCTAACATTTTGCAAACTCACAAATGTTAGCAAGAAGTGAATAACATAATAAATAAATAAATAAATAAATAAATCATCTATTATCATGGAAACACATAGGTTTGCATAGGAGCTGAATACACAATACAACAGGAGATGCTTTAAAAACTATTTGCAAAGATGTTTTTTTCATTATAGATGCCAGTGAGCAATAAAAACGACAGACATAGATTTTAAAGGGCTTACGGTATATCATAAATGATGAAAAATGAAAATCAGACATGATATAGGACATGAAAGTGTTGTTCTAGCAAAGCTAGAACCAGCCCTGTATCTCACATGGATCCAGAAATCTCCATATTCATTGCTGCAATTGATCTGCTAGATTTATTTAAACCTGGCAGCTCAGGGTACATATCCTTTCTGCTGCAGCCCTCTCCCGATCACAACTCAGGGTGCGTGTCCTTTCTGCTGCAGCTTTCTCCCTGCCACAGCTCGGAGGGGGTGTCCTTTCTGCGCAGCTCTCTCTCTCACTGTCACAGCTCGGAGGGGTGTCCTTTCTGCGCAGCTCTCTCCCTGTCACAGCTCGGAGGGGGTGTCCTTTCTGCGCAGCTCTCTCTCTGTCACAGCTCGGAGGGGGTGTCCTTTCTGCGCAGCTCTCTCTCCCTGTCACAACTGGAGGGGGGTGTCCTTTCCGCGCAGCTCTCTCTCTCCCTGTCACAGCTTGGAGGGGGTGTCCCTTCTGCGCAGCTCTCTCTCCCTGTCACAGCTCGGAGAGGGTGTCCTTTCTGCGCAGCTCTCTCACTGTCCACAGCTCGGAGGGGGTGTCCTTTCTGCTCAGCTCTCTCCCTGCCACAGCTCGGAGGGGGTGTCCTTTCTGTTCAGCTCTCTCCCTGTCACAGCTCGGAGGGGTGTCCTTTCTGCGCAGCTCTCTCCCTGTCACAGCTCGGAGGGGGTGTCCTTTCTGCGCAGCTCTCTCACTGTCACAGCTCGGAGGGGGTGTCCTTTCTGCTGCAGCCCTCTCCCGATCACAACTCAGGGTGCGTGTCCTTTCTGCTGCAGCTTTCTCCCTGCCACAGCTCGGAGGGGGTGTCCTTTCTGCGCAGCTCTCTCTCTCACTGTCACAGCTCGGAGGGGTGTCCTTTCTGCGCAGCTCTCTCCCTGTCACAGCTCGGAGGGGGTGTCCTTTCTGCGCAGCTCTCTCACTGTCACAGCTCGGAGAGGGTGTCCTTTCTGCGCAGCTCTCTCTCTCCTGTCACAGCTTGGAGGGGGTGTCCTTTCTGCGCAGCTCTCTCCTGTCACAGCTCGGAGGGGGTGTCCTTTCTGCGCAGCTCTCTCTCTCACTGTCACAGCTCGGAGGGGGTGTCCTTTCTGCGCAGCTCTCTCCCTGTCACAGCTCGGAGGGGGTGTCCTTTCTGCGCAGCTCTCTCTCTCCCTGTCACAGCTTGGAGGGGGTGTCCTTTCTGCGCAGCTCTCTCCCTGTCACAGCTCGGAGGGGGTGTCCTTTCTGCGCAGCTCTCTCCCTGTCACAGCTCGGAGGGGGTGTCCTTTCTGCGCAGCTCTCTCTCCCTGTCACAACTGGGAGGGGGTGTCCTTTCCGCGCAGCTCTCTCTCTCCCTGTCACAGCTTGGAGGGGGTATCCTTCTTCTGCGCAGCTCTCTCTCCCTGTCACAGCTCGGAGAAGGTGTCCTTTCTGCGCAGCTCTCTCACTGTCACAGCTCGGAGGGGGTGTCCTTTCTGCTCAGCTCTCTCCCTGCCACAGCTCGGAGGGGGTGTCCTTTCTGTTCAGCTCTCTCCCTGTCACAGCTCGGAGGGGTGTCCTTTCTGCGCAGCTCTCTCCCTGTCACAGCTCGGAGGGGGTGTCCTTTCTGCGCAGCTCTCTCACTGTCACAGCTCGGAGGGGGTGTCCTTTCTGCTCAGCTCTCTCCCTGTCACAGCTCGGAGGGGGTGTCCTTTCTGCTCAGCTCTCTCCCTGCCAGAGCTCGGAGGGGGTGTCCTTTCTGCTCAGCTCTCTCCCTGCCAGAGCTCGGAGGGGGTGTCCTTTCTGTTCAGCTCTCTCCCTGTCACAGCTCGGAGGGGTGTCCTTTTCTGCGCAGCTCTCTCTCTGTCACAGCTCGGAGGGGGTGTTCTTTCTGCGCAGCTTTCTCCCTGCCACAGCTCGGAAGGGGTGTCCTTTCTGCTCAGCGCTCTCCCTGTCACAGCTTGGAGGGGTGTCCTTTCTGCGCAGCTCTCTCCCTGTCATAGCTCAAGGGGCATGTCTTTTCTCAGAGGGTGTGTTCTTTCTGCTGCAGCTCTCTCCCTGTAAGGGTGCATGCACACGACCATAAGTGTTTTGCGGTCAGCAAATTGCGGACCCGCAAAACACAGATTCCCTTTGCGTGCGTTCCGCATTTTGTGGACCGCGCATGGCCAACGCTACATGGACAAGAATAGGGCAAGCTCTATATTTTTTGCAGGGCCACGGAACGGGACAACGGATGCGTACAGCACACGGTGTTCTATCCGCATCTTTTGCGGCCCCATTGAAATGAATGGGTCCGCACCCATTCCGCAAAATTGCAGAACGGATACGGATCCATTTATACGGTTGTGTGAATGCACCCTAACTGTCACAGTTTCTAACAGCAGATCAGGCTGGTGGCAGTTGAAGCATGGAGCTGAGCATGTGCGACCACCTCAGAGATGTTACTGAGGTGGACAGAGAGACAAGGATAAAAGCGAACAGCAGGTGGCGATATACAGATAGATTTTATTAAATAATTCAGTGACTGCGCTAAATTATTAATGACATGTAATTACAAAAGTATTCAGATCCAGGTTCTGGTTTAACAAACCAGTTCGCAGCGCAGCTACTTTTAATAACTGTGTGGGTCCCGTTAGCTGTCTCTTTTCCTAGTCTGTGGGAGATCGTGCAGTATGATACTAATCTGTATTTAATATGTACATTTAGGGTGATGCGGGTGACCCCGGGGAACATGGAATGAAAGGCCAGAAGGGGGAAGCTGGTGTAAACGGTCTTCCTGGAGAGAGGGTGAGTCTGTTTTTGATCTCATACTCTATCGTTTTATATTTTATAGGGTTCTTTTCTTTTTTTTACATGCAGTGTTGATTGCTACATTCTTTTTGAAGTTATTTATAATCAGAAATAACACAATGTTTCCCTTTACAAAGGGTTTGGAAGGACCCAGAGGGCTACCTGGAAGTCGGGTGAGATTTCGTTTTAAACCTAAATCTTGCATAACCTGCGTTTGCTGTGCATTACCCCGTTATCAGCCATTTTACTTTAAAACTAGTAATTTTAATTTATTTGTCCCTATTTTGCAGGGAGATGCTGGAGATCGTGGCGCTCCAGGTGACAAGGTATGCGGCCAGATTTACATTTGTGCCAATAAATACAATGGGCCATAGAAGAAATGTTGATGTTACCTTTCCATAGATTCAAGTACAAGGTGAACTAGCATCGGCTGTTTGGTAAAATTAATGGATCCTGTTCAACAGGGTTTATACTGATGTCCTTCATTCCACCGGATCCTGTGCTAATAACATCCAGATTCCCAGTGGCATGAAGCGCATTAGCTGAGCCTGTAAGCTGCACTGTACAGAAACCTTAGTCTCTGAGTGTTGTATGCAATCCTCATGTCCATCGCAGGCCACCCCCTTTAACCACTTCAAGACCAGGCCTAATTTTGCAAATCTGACATGTGTCACTTCATGTGGTAATAACTTTGGAAAGCTTTTACTTATCCAAGCCATTCAGAGATTGTTTTCTCATGACACATTGTACTTCATGTTAATGGTAAATTTGAGTCAATATGTTTTACCTTTATTTATAAAAAATCAAAATTTACTGAAAATTTTGAAAACAAATCACAATTTTTTAAATATGAATTTCTCTGCTTTTAAGTTGCATAGGGATATCTAATAAAATTGTTAGTAATCAACATTCACCATATGTCCACTTTATGTTGGCATAATTTTGGAAATGTAATTTTAATTTTTTAGGACGTTAGAAGGCTTCAAATTTTAGATGTAATTTTTAAGATTTTCATGAAAATTTCCAATAGTTAATTTTAAAGGACCTTTGCAGTTCTAAAGTGACTTTGAGGGGCTTAAATAATAGAAACCTCCCATAAATGAACATATTTTAGAAACTACAGCCCCCAATGTAATCAAAACTGATTTTACAAAGTTTGTTAACCCTTTAGATTTCCCACAAGAATTAAAACAGAAGGAAGGTGAAATTTAAAATATATATATTTTTTCGCAGATTTTCAATTTTTAATTCATTTTTCCCATAAGATAGCAAGGGTAAACCGCAAATCAAACCTGAATATTTATTCTGAAGATTCTGAAGTTCACAAAAACACCCAATATGTAGTTGTAAACTGCTCTGTGACCGGCAGTAATGAGAGGGAGATAGTACAAGCATTTGTGATGGCTTTGACAGCTTGTCAGAGTGATCAAAAGCCTGGAGGCCAGGAAAAAAGGTCTCAGGTTAAAGCTCCATGTTCTTGGCTGTCAGGAGGCAGCTGAGTCATGGAGCTTCTATGTACAGGTGCTGCACACATGGGGCAAAGCTCAAGGACGTTTATAGTCAATGGGCAGACCATTTTTATTCTGTCTATTTAAGGGTGAACGTGGACCCCCAGGAAATGATGGAAGAAATGGATTTGATGGAAAACCAGGACAACCAGGGACACCGGGACTGAGAGTGAGTGTGAAACAATGCTTAAATGATGTTTTAACGATTTCAATGTATGTGCCAACTGAGCATACCGATCAACTTAATTCTTCTCCTTAAAAAAAGTACTACTATTACACCACCTCCTATGTACAAGAATATAACTACTATAATACTGCTCTTATGTACAAGAATATAACTACTATAATACTGCTCCTATGTACAAGAATATAACTACTATAATACTGCTCCTATGTACAAGAATATAACTACTATAATACTGCTCCTATGTACAAGAATATAACTACTATAATACTGCCTCCTATATACAAGAATATAACTACTATAATACTGCTCCTATGTACAAGAATATAACTACTATAATACTGCCTCCTATGTACAAGAATATAACTACTATAATACTGCCTCCTATGTACAAGAATATAACTACTATAATACTGCTCCTATGTACAAGAATATAACTACTATAATACTGCTCCTATGTATAAGAATATAACTACTATAATACTGCTCCTATGTACAAGAATATAACTACTATAATACTGCTCCTATGTACAAGAATATAACTACTATAATACTGCTCCTATGTACAAGAATATAACTACTATAATACTGCCTCCTATGTACAAGAATATAACTACTATAATACTGCCTCCTATATACAAGAATATAACTACTATAATACTGCTCCTATGTACAAGAATATAACTACTATAATACTGCCTCCTATGTACAAGAATATAACTACTATAATACTGCCTCCTATGTACAAGAATATAACTACTATAAATACTGCCTCCTATGTACAAGAATATAACTACTATAATACTGCCTCCTATGTACAAGAATATAACTACTATAATACTGCTCCTATGTACAAGAATATAACTACTATAATACTGCTCCTATGTACAAGAATATAACTACTATAATACTGCTCCTATGTACAAGAATAGAACTATTATAATACTGCTCCTATGTGCAAGAATATAACTATTATAATACTGCCTCCTATGTACAAGAATATAACCACTATAATACTGCCTCCTATATACAAGAATATAACTACTATAATACTGCTCCTATGTACAAGAATATAACTACTATAATACTGCTCCTATGTACAGGAATGTAACTACTATAATACTACCTCCTATGTACAAGAATAGAACTACTATAATACTGCTCCTATGTACAAGAATATAACTACTATAATACTGCTCCTATGTACAAGAATATAACTATTATAATACTGCTCCTATGTGCAAGAATATAACTATATAATACTGCCTCCTATGTACAAGAATATAACTACTATAATACTGCTCCTATGTACAAGAATATAACTACTATAATACTGCCTCCTATGTACAAGAATATAACTACTATAATACTGCTCCTATGTACAAGGAATATAACTACTATAATACTGCCTCCTATGTACAAGATATAACTACTATAATACTGCTCCTATGTACAAGAATATAACTACTATAATACTGCTCCTATGTACAAGAATATAACTACTATAATACTGCCTCCTATGTACAAGAATATAACTACTATAATACTGGCCTATGTACAAGAATATACTACTATAATACTGCTCCTATGTACAAGAATATAACTACTATAATACTGCCTCCTATGTACAAGAATATAACTACTATAATACTGCCTCCTATGTACAAGAATATAACTACTATAATACTGCTCCTATGTACAAGAATATAACTACTATAATACTGCTCTTGTAAATATACTACTATAACTGCTCCTATGTACAAGGATATAACTACTATAATACTGCTCCTATGTACAAGAATATAACTACTATAATACTGCTCCTATGTACAAGAATATAACTACTATAATACTGCTCCTATGTACAAGAATATAACTACTATAATACTGCCTCCTATGTACAAGAATATAACTACTATAATACTGCTCCTATGTACAAGGATATAACTACTATAATACTGCTCCTATGTACAAGAATATAACTACTATAATACTGCTCCTATGTACAAGAATATAACTACTATAATACTGCTCCTATGTACAAGAATATAACTACTATAATACTGCTCCTATGTACAAGAATATAACTACTATAATACATTTTTATAACATAGGGTGATGCCGGGAAACAAGGAGATCCAGGTCGAGATGTGAGTATTTTCAAGTCTCTGTCATGTGATGCCTGTTCCTTTTTTTTCCTTCTTTTCCTTTTGTTTTATTCCTATGAGTTATCTGTTTCAGGGTCTTCCAGGACTAAGAGGAGAGCAAGGACCCCCTGGACTAATCGGACCAGCTGGACCACCAGGAGTAACGGTAAGTTGTCATTGGTGAGAAAGTCTGTCATTTTTTGCCTATAGCAACCAATCAGAGCTCAGCTGTCATTTCAGATCTTCAAGGCTTATAATTATGCTTTTTTTTTAAATTTTCCATGAAAAAGGGAAAACCGGGAGAAGATGGGAAGCCTGGTCTGAATGGTAAAAATGTGAGTAACCCTTTATTTTAAGGCTTTTTGGCAGTCTTACTTTTGGCCTTTTGTGTGTGTTATTGGTTATAATTTCTTCTTGTCTTTTAGGGGGAGGATGGTACTCCTGGAGAAGATGGCAGGAAGGTGAGACAGTCTTGTAATGCACTTTGCTCAAATGTATGAATTTTTCCATAAAATATAGGATCAAATTGTGGATGAGATCAGCTATTACCCCCACCAGCAGAAATCTTCAGACATACGTACTACTGAAGATGAGCCTTTTTTTTCTTTTTTTTCTCTTTAGGGTGATAAAGGTGAAACCGGCCCTCCAGGGAGAGACGTAAGTATTGCGTAATATGTTGACTGGTTAAGACCTGATTAGGTCCAATCTTGACCCTCTTCCAGGCTACACTGTAACTCAGGAAATCTGGACACATTAATATGCAGTACATGGACCGAACCCTCTTTTAAATGTATGGGATGTGCTGGAAAAATCTTCAAAAACACATCAACTCATAAATATCTTGCATTTGTAGTTTGTAAATTTTTTGTATGCCCCTCCCATGAGGATCTTTATTCAGCTGTTCCTGGGAGGAGCAGTCGCAACTGATCTATTGAAGTGTGCATTTAGTTATTTTGCTTTAGTATTGGTCTGGACTGTAAGCAGGTAGAGCCTCTGTCAGCATGCTCAACCCTATTAAACCAGGCATACTGCCTAGTAGGGCTGATCATGCTGATTAAAACAATAGTTATCTATTGTCTGTGTGTTAAAGAACTGCACAATTATCCTTTTTTATGCATATGCAAATGAGCAATAAGGGGCAGGACTGAATCCTTAAAGCACTGCCTTTGTAACACTGTGCTCTGCACCCTACCCTTCTCCACTTGATTGACAGGGCTAGACATCAGCATGCTGAGAGCAGAGCTATGTCCTACCATGTACATATCATATACATTACTTACTATAATCTTGCCATGTTCAGAATAGAGGTTTTCTATACTTAGAAAGCTAATACATATTACTGGTTTATTCATAGGCATAATATATGATTTTAAAGACACCAGATAATTCTACATTTTTTTCTTCGGTCATCTTTTTATCTCCCTCATTTAATCCACAATAAAAGGATATAGTCTTATCATATTGAGAATAGTGGTTTTCTATTCCTAGAAGGATAATACATATAACTGGTGTTTTTATAATCATATATTGTGCCTGTGAATAAACCAGTAATATGTATTAGCTTTCTAAACATAGAAAACAACAATTCTCTGCCCTCACCATGCTGATGTCTAGCCCTGTCAATCAATTAGAAGGGGACGTGTGCAGAGCACAGGGAGTGTTACAAAAGTAGTGGTCCAAGGATTCAGCCCCACCCCCTGGTGTTCCAAATAGCTCATTTGCATATGAATGAAACGCAGATATCTCTGCAGCGGTTTAACATACAGACAAAAGAAAGGTATAATTTTAATCAGTATGATCAGCCCATGCCTGGTTTAATAGGATTGATCATGCTGACAGAGGTTCTTTAAAGGATTTGGCCCATGATGATTGTATGATCTCTGGGACCCCTACCGATCATGAGAAAAGGAGTTCCATGTCCCCTGTTCGAATTAAGCAGTGCTCACACATGTGCACTACCACCCCATTCAAAGTCAATGAGACTCATCAAGATTGTAGAGCGCTGTACTCACCAGTCTCATAGACATTGGATTCTAACATTATGATTGTCAGCTCTTGGTGGCTGAGTTGAAATGAAATTCCTTTTACAGGGTCGTGATGGTACCAAAGGCGTTCAAGGAGAAGTAGGTCCACCAGGTCTAGCAGGAGTACCAGGTGTTCCAGGACCACCAGGACTAGTTGGTGCTCCAGGACAGGTGAGTGCCTAATTATGTTCTATACCATTTGGCAGCCCAGCATACTTAGTGACCTGTAGATGTTATATTTACCATCCTTGCTTTTGTCCTATTAGGGAATCCCTGGAGTTGCTGGCCCAGCTGGACAAAAGGTATGATTATACCGCACATAGTTTTATACCGTATGTACTTGTCCTTACATTAGTTTTCATGATGTTTTCTTCAATGACTTTTTAGGGTGATCGAGGTGAAGCAGGATCTAAAGGTGAACAGGTATGCCCCCAATCTATCAGAATATTATTTTTTTTAATCTATGTATGATGTTGTGTGAATAGTGGTAGCTGTTGCATCCAAGCTCATATAGTGGCATTGGAGTTCACTAGGGGAAGCTCACTGCCTATGGCTCTCATTGATTTGCAATTTGTATAAATCCATATGCAGCTAGCTCCCCCTAGTGGTGGTTCAATGTAGCTAGAATTGTATAATTTATTACCCTAGTAATAAGTACAAAGAGTTTCCATTTTATTATTTTTTCCCATTAATATTTCAGTACCTCTGCTTCCTTTTTCCTGTCATGCAAATTGCTACTTTTTTACATTGTCTTTTTCTTTGCCTATTTTTTTAATTAAAAAAACTAGGGGCGGCCTGGAGAAATGGGTCTGAAAGGGGAGCCTGGAACTGCTGCAGTGAGTATTAATTCTGCATGAAAGATCATCTATGGGACATACAGAGCAGTGTTCCGTGATCTCATCCGTGTGATATTTCATTTTGCTTTTCAGAATGTAGAGAGATCTCTGAATGCTTTGGGAATCAAGGTAAATTATTTTTCTTTCCACACCAGGATGTGTCTCCATTGTTTTGCATTGCTCCATTTTTATATAACATTATACTTTTTCCCACAAATACCACCATCCAGTTCTGGACAACTCAGGACTTATTTTTAGACATAACACTGCCATATAATGCCTAAGTAATGCTTCAACAGAGTATCCACATAATTCTGCTATATAATGCCAAAATAATGCATCCATATCAAGCCTAAATGTAAACCTCTCTTACAATATCCTGTATCCAAATAAAACGGCCATACAGTGAATAAATAATATGTCCATACAGTATCCAGAAAATTCTGGTATACTAGATCAGAGGTGGACTGACACTTTAGGCATTAGGACAATTAAATTAAAAGGCTATGTACACCTCATATTCTTATGATTGCATTTTACTCATTATTATGGGCTGCTAAAAATAATTTTTTCAATTGGTCTTTATTAAAAATGTTCAGCCATTTCTGAGATACAAGGGCTAAAAATCAGTCTGTTTGCAAGCTGTCACAGTCTGTTTCCTTTGAATACCATCATCTGACAGCTCATGTGTAGCTTTTATCTTTGATCTCACAAATTCATAAACATTTATTTAAGGCATTTTGATAAGAATTTAGCAATAACGAGTGTTTGTGAGGAGATCAGAGATAACAGCTACATATGAGCCATCAGATGACTTGATTCAAAGAAAACAGACTGTGATAGCTTGGAAACAGACTGATTTTTAATCTTTGTATCTCAGAAATGGCTGAACATTTTTTAATACAGACCAACTGAAAAAATGATTTTTAGATCAAAATAAGTAAAGTGCAATCCTAAAAATATTACAGGATCTGTGATAGTGAGAAGGGATCCATGACCATTATTGTCTGGGCCCTAGACCACCTCTGCACTAGACACACTCCTTACACTACAGTCCTTCAATATGATTGATCTTTGTTAGGTTACTACAAAACTGATGCGTGTAGTTGGCCACCCTTCAAGCTTCATATATGTTTGACCTTGACCACATAATGCTTCTTGTCCCATCGTCATCATAGTGATTGTTTTACAGATTTCTGCTCTGAAAGATGTCATTGATGTCTTTGATGATGGCTCCGGAATATCCGTCCTTCCTGTCTCAAAGAAGGTTAAAGGAGAACCAGGGGAACCAGGAGAGAAAGGAGCTCCAGGCAGAGATGTATGTCCACCCATGTACAGTATATCTACGAAAGAATGATATGAGACTTCACAAGTAAGGAAGAAAGAGAAGGAGTCAGGCACAGGTCACACAGACAAGACCGGGCACAGGTCACAAAGATAACAAAACCGGGCATAGGTCATATAGACAACAAGGCCAGGCTCAGGTCACATAGACAACAAGACCAGGCTCAGGTCACAGAGACAACAAGACCGGGCACAAGCACAGGTCACATAGACAACAAGGCAGGGCACAGGTCACATAGATAAGAAAACTAGGCACAGATCTCATAAATAACAAGACTGGGCACAGATCACATAGATAATACAACTGGGCATAGGTCATATAGGCAATAAGACCAGGCTCAGGTCACAGAGACAACAAGAACAGGCTCAGGTCACATAGATAACAAGACCGGGCACAAGTCACATAGATAACAAGACCAGGCACAGGTCACATAGACAACAAGACCAGGCACAAGTCACATAGACAACAAGACCAGGCATAGGTCACATAGACAACAAGACAGGGCATAGGTCACATAGACAACAAGACCAGGCTCAGGTCACATAGACAACAAAACCAGGCTCAGGTCACAGAGACAACAAGACCAGGCTCAGGTCACATAGATGACAAGACTGGGCATACGTCACATAGATAACAAGACCAAGCATGGGTCACATAGATAACAAAACCAAGCATGGGTCACATAGACAAAAAGACACGACACGGGTCACATAGATAACAAGACTAGGCACAGGTCACATAGATAACAAGACTAGGCACAGGTCACATAGACAATAAGATCGGGCACAGGTCACACAAACAAGACCAGGCATAGGTCACAGAGACAACAAGACCAGACACAGGTCACATAGATAACAAGAGAGGGCACGGGTCACGTAGACAAAAAGACTTCACAGGGGACACAGAGTTAACAAAGAGACAGACCAGTAATGATGAACCTTTTAGAAAGTGTGCCCAAATTTACTGTAAAATGAATTAACCTTGAGAGAAATGGTAGTGGTCAGAAATCAGGTCCAAGATGAGTCTCTTGAAAGAGTAACACCAGCACAAGGTCTATAATTTCTAGGGAGTTAGTTCTATATCAGGCAGCTCGTCTGGAAGAAGACACTTGTATATAAGAATATATTCACCCACATCCTGGAATATTGTACGTCTGTTTCTATTTCCCCCTAGGGAACAATGGGATTTCCTGGGGAGAGAGGACAGAAAGGAGAAAAGGGAGATCAAGGTCCCCTGGACCACAAGGCCCTACCGGACGTGCTATTGGAGAGCGAGGTCCTGAAGGCCCACCAGGAAGAACTGGAGAAGATGGAAAACCTGGAAATCCAGGAGTACCAGGGAGGACCGGAGAAACTGGAGAACAAGGAAAACCTGGAGAGAAGGTGGAGAATATTATCTATACTGGTCTATCATCTATCTGTCTATCCAATCACCCATCAATGCATCCTATGACGATATAACTTTTTACCTTGCAGGGTGACCGGGGAGAGAAAGGAGAACGAGGAGACAGTGTAAGTAATATCTATCCTTCCACATTACTGCCATAGATATAAAATATATAAATGGCCATCTACAGACTATGTATCTGAAGCCTGATTATCATGTTGTGCTGATATTTTACAGGGCAAAGATGGATCAAGGGGCCCTATTGGACCCCCAGGACCTAAGGTAAAATACATTGCCACCAGACTATATTAAGGAAGAACTCCCGCAAAAAATTTTATTCCATGTCCTGCTAGAAATGTACATGATGTAATCTGTAGTGAATGTCATTTTCTTACCAGTGGCTGTATTTTTTACTTATATCTCCCTGATGTTTGTCATGTGTGTCATGTGACTAGGAATCAGACCCACCAGATAACACAGCATCTTATGTGTGGACAGGAAGTCTATTTCTCTATGTATTCCTATGGGAGCCTCACTTTCAGTCTCATAGGAATGAATAGAGCAGTAACTGGCTTCCTGTCCTGGGTCAGTTGGAGGTCAGGGAGTTGGTCACATGACCCAGCTACAATAAGAAGAGAGGGGATAACTCACAATTACAGTCTCCGATGAGAAGATTGCATTCACTACAGATTATATCATAAACCTTTCTAACAGGTCAGAGAATAAAAATTTTTGCGGGAGTTCTTTTTTAAGTAAAATGTAACTTTTTACAATAAACGTTGAGATTTTCTGATCATTTTAATCTCCTTGCATTTCTATTAAGGGGGAAGCGGTAGAACTTATTGCCACTGGGCCACGTGGAGAAAGGGGACTACCGGGACCAAAGGGAGCCGTGGTCAGTTTGCAATTTCTTAATTCCCTATATTCAGGTTACCACCATATCATACCCCCTTGTGATATCTTGTGTTGTTGAGCAGTCAGTAATTTGTGCTATGATCCTTCTTTGTCAGGGTGACCCAGGAGAAGATGGTATGAAAGGACCCAAAGGAGATAAGGTCTGGTTGTAGTAGTAAGTCTATAGAAAGGTGTTCTGCCATCTACTGTACTGGCAACAGTTAAAAAGCTGCAAGCAATGTTTAAAGTGTTTTTCCGCCATGTCAATTTTTTAAAATTTCGGAATATATCATTTTAGCTGTAAGATCTCATTTATGTGGTACAGAGCTCCAAAACCCCTGTGTAATGTAGAGTTATTATTGCTGTCTGCCATTACCTCCAGGGGAGCTTAAAGGGGTTGTCCGAGTTATGACAAAAAATATATAGCACTGTAAATCTGATGGGCAGCAATATATAACTAAGTTAAGCAAGTTTTAGGCAAAAAAATCCATATTTCCTAATTTCCCTGGTTCTCTTCTGGTCTTTGTTTACATGCAATAACAACAATCTCAGCCCCTCCCCCTTCTCCCCCCCCCTCTCTGCAAAGGGAATGAATACAAGTGCTGAGTGACATGTCTGCCTGCTGGAATACTCAGCAGCATGTTGTATGTGTAGGACTACAAGTCCCAGCTGTACAATGACACTGCTAATACATACAGGAATTTCTCCCTACCTGTTCTTGTACAATACAATTCCTCTACAGCTCTTGTGCCCAGCATTTGTCTCCTCTTACTGCTGCAGCTACTGTTTGTTGTAAAGCCTTGAGCCCTCAGTGTGTTCTGGCTGAAGGGGTTAATGTTTTATCTGAAGGAAACCAGGGAGAGAGCAGATAGCAGGAGCCCGGCAAAGAAAGGGGGCGTGGCCAGTGACGTCTCGTGTACAGACTCTTATCTGAACTCTGAGGCTTGTGAACGAAACATCACAGAGCAGAGAGATAAGGTGACATCACAGGTCATGTGACCCTCAGTCAACTCTGAGAAACCAGCAGCTTTAGAAACACAAAGTATATGGGAAAGTTGTTATACCTGACAAGTTAGAAACATATAAAGAACAAAAAAAATAACTCGGACAACCCCTTTAAGAGTTTACTGCATACTGTATTACTACTGAGTTCAATGTATAAACTGTATGCAATAAGCTCCTGAGCTCCCCCTAGTGATGACTTCAGGCAGTGACAATCCTATCATTTTATACTTTTTATGCAGGAAGGTTGGAGCTTTTTTTCTATATCTTTAAACATATACTATCAAATTAATCGGCAGCAGATAATAAAATATTGTTCAATGGTTTACCTTCACTTTCACATGTATATATTATGTCACTGCTTTACAAACCATTGCCTGAATTTTATCACATGATGGAAATGACATATTAGAAAATATATCATTAATGGAAACATTGTAACTTTTGATATTTGCTTCTCTTCAGGGAGTAGAAGGCCCTAAAGGAGACAGAGGTGACCCAGGAGAGAAGGGCAAAGATGGCTCCCCAGTGAGTGTTCCAAACGTCTCAACAGTAATAAAAAGAGAATAGAACTCTTTAAATTCAGTTCCACTTAATAGTACAAAGAACTATTCACCTTCACAACCATATTTTATTGTTCCACTTCATTTATCTGTTACCAGATTGTGTTTATAGCTCCTGCGCAGACCTATCCATCTCCATGGAAACAGACAACAAACCCCTGTGTAGTCTGATCCTGCAGTCGTACTTCCTTCTGCATGACCCCAACTTTATGCTAAAGTACATTCAGTTGGGCAGCAAGGAGTAGCGGGTTAGAGAGGGGAATATGACTGAAGGATCTGACTACACAGGGGTTTGTTTGTAGTCTGTTACCATGGAGATGCATAGCTCTGCATAGGAGCTGTGATAGGAAATTTGTATTTATTGTTGCTGCTTTTTACACATTAGATGCATTGGAGAAATAATAAAAATGTGATTGTGAGGGTGAACATAGCCTTAAAGTTTCACGATTTGTATTTTGTACTTTGTTTTTTTCTCTAGGGACTCCCAGGAGAGAGAGGACTAGCAGGTCCTGAAGGAAAGCCGGTATGTCATAAGAGGGACTCATGGACTCCTGTATTACATCATCTAATCTATACTTAGACTTTCTTTGCTATAAGCATTAAGCCCATAGTTTCTCAATGCCAGTCTTGAAGCCCATAAAGCCGACATTTATGGTATTGCATCTTCCACAATGACTACTTCTCGGCACACAGACACTGGTAATCTGGGTTATTAAAGAGGATACACTTTTATATAATGTGACCACTGGGACCCAGGGTTCAGTCTCCCATCATGGTAGAGAGCTAGCTGGTGTGGTCAGTTTCTATATTTCCCAATTGAGTTCAATGACCGTCATGATCATGCACTATTGGCTGTCTCTGTAGCTATACAGCAGCAAAAGGTTGGACTTGATGGAATTAAAGGGGTTGATTCGAAAAACATGGCTGCTTTCTCCCACAGCAAAACAGCACCACACCTGTCCTGAGGTCGTGTCTGGTTTTGCAGCCCAGCCCCATTGACTTCAGTGATGATAGGGGTTGTCTATCTTCAGTGGCCTTTTGTGCAGACCTCCCTACACTTGGGAGCATACTTAACCTGATCCCCGAGGCTGGGTCCTCCCCTTCCCCCGTCACCACTGCTGTGCTCTGGTCCCCATTGGTAAACTTCCTATCTAATCCGGGACACATGCCTGCAGCACGTGGGTCACGTGATACATGGCAGGCATGTCACTCCTGCATCCTACCATTGGCTGCTCCGATCATGTGACCTGTGCCAAACAGGAAGTTTACCAGCAGGGACCAGAGCGGTGGTAGGGGAGCAAAGGAGCTGGAACCCAGCAGCGGGGAGCAGGTAAGCATGCTTCCCTATGCCTGGTCACGTAGGGTGGGGTCTACCCAAAAGGCCTCTGAAGGTGAATAACCCCTTCATGGACAGAATGGGAGCCATTTTTTCTAATTCTGGACAACCCCATTTAAGTTTTTTACTTTTCAACTCACTTTGAGTAAAGCCAGGATAAATCAAAGCATTTGGAAGACTCTACCAGCTGACCAGATCACAATGAGTAAGTCTTTTAAAGGAAAACTCCACCTCTGACATCCCATAAGATCGGCACCAAGTGTGGTACAAGGGTAATATAATCTATTCCCATCATTATAAAAAAAATATAAAATGAAGGTCGATCCTTTTATTCTCCACCCTAAATAGATCCAATCTTCTTTGCCGATTATTTCTGAATATATCTTTATATCATTCAGAGCTAATTTTTTTCTAATAAAGGGCTCCAAATCCCCTACTTAAACATAAGGGGCAGTTGATAAAATTTCTTTCTGCCTTTGGCCACCACTAGGGGGAGCTCAGAAAAAGGAACGTTTTGTAATTTGGGGCGTCTTTCAGCATACATATCGATATTTCTCTGCTATTTCACAGTGAAATGCACCCAAAAGTGACAACTCCACCCCTTTCAATGTAAATTAGCATAATCCCACCTCTTTGTAAGTCACATTATGGGACTATCCTGACATTGCTGGCAAGTTTTTCCCTGTATGGTTTAGTACAATTTGGCGCTGACCTGTCTGGTAGAGACAGACTTAATCATATGTGACCTGTATTATGTCTTCCTGTTTTGTGTCCGTTGACTTCATTATAGGGCGAGAAGGGCAATAGCGGGCTTCCAGGCCCGGCTGTAAGTAAACCCCATTGGATAGCTGCTGCAGTTTGGGCCCTTGACTTGAGCTGCCTGCTCTCAATGGCTTTGCGCACTTACACTGGTCTCTTCGTGTGGTCCCTCTTGGTCCCTTTAATTGGGTTAATCTGGGTTCTGGGCGCCTCCTCTTCTCTTCCACTAACGATTGGGCTTGAATTAAATATCCGCAGGGTATGCCAGGCTTCCCAGGAGTGCTCGGCCGACCGGTAGGTGTCCCTCATTGCCTCTGCTTCCATATCTTGCATGTGGCATGTCTGCAGATTATACTATATGTGCTTCTATAATAACTGGTTGACACAAGAGGCCCAGCAGATCTTTACACTGCTTGTTCATTAAAAAACATATTCTTATATTATCCTAAACATGTAATTTTTCCATGAAAACACTGAAGAACATTTGGAATTTTAAGTGTATGAATATTTTTGCAACCTTTTTTATTGCTTTAATACATGTCAAATAAAACTAAGCAACCTTACTGTAGGTCTTTAAAAGCCTTTTACCATGTTGTGTCCACAGCTGCTATGCGGAGCTATGTGTCTCCATGGTTACAGACTACAAACAAATCCTGTGTGTAGTGTGATGCTACAGTTATGTGTTGTTCGCCTTTATCTGTCCCCTAAATCAAGGAAACTTAGCAAGAAGAGGGGAATAGATAGAAAGGAGTGTAACTGCAAGATCAGACTACGTAGGGTTTGTATGTAGTCTGTTACCATGGAGACATATAGAGATAAGCAGAGTCCAGCTGACCCTTTACTCATAGAATGCACAAAATTGGTGGAATAAGAGAAGACCATAGCTTTCTTTGGTCTTAATCATGGCTTGTTATGAATAAGGCCAAACTTTGGGTCGAAACGCGTGAGCCGTATTCTGTTTACAATGAATGAATGAAGATGGATTTTAATAGATGCCATAAGCTAATGCTTTTATTGCAAGAACACTGGAATCCTCCCTGTCTCCATGGAGACACATGTCTCTGCATAGGAGCTGTAGACACAATACAATAGAACATTTTTAATTAAGACTTTGCAAGGTTGCTTCATTTTTTATTTTATATGAACAGAAATATTCATGCAGCAGTGATAAAGTCTGTGCCTCAATGTGTCTCAAAGTACAAGGTGCAATTTACTAGCTGATTCAAAGCCAAACTATATAAAGCTCTTATTAGTATCGAAATATCAATGTATAGCAAGCGCTAAAATATAGTGATCTTAACCACATCTACTTTCCATTGGCAGATGTGATGTGCATCATTTTGCTATCTGTGCTGTTTTTGTTTTGTTTTTTGCATTTTATATTTTACAAAAAAGAAAATGTAAGTTGCTGCATTACATGTGACCACCAGTAGGTGGTGCTTCAGAGTAATTGCTTTATGCTGCACTAAACACTTCCACCACTAGGTGGTGCTTCAGAGTAATAGCTGTATGCTGCACTAAACTCGTCCACCACTAGATGGTGCTTCAGAGTAATTGCTTTATGCTGCACTAAACTCGTCCACCACTAGATGGTGCTTCAGAGTAATTGCTTTATGATTGCAGCACACCATAAAATAAATAATTTATGTTATTGTGTATGGTCTCTAGGTAGAAATATTGGTATTAATCAGTAGTTACATTTGCATATGTTATCAGTAAATTGCACCTTTTCATGATTTTACCATGTGGGTCTACTACAGCTACACATCTGCTTAGCAGTAACATATGACACTGTGATGGAACAGATACAGTATCTGATTACAGTGGGTCACTATATGCCAGTATATGGAGTTGTCCTACATACACTGCAGATACTGGGTATATAAGGGTCGTCCAAATATCTGGCTGTAGAATCAAAATGTTGTATAAAATGTGGTACTTCCCCTCTAAAATCAATTATTACAAATTATGGACACCACCTGCTTTATTTTTTATGTATAAGGCTTTCCTCATAGTGGTGTGTGGGTACGTTCTGTAATAATAAAGCTTCTGGACCCCAATGCAAAATTTGTAACAGGGCTCCCCGACTGTCAGGTCATTTATAATACTGGTCTGTAAGCCTGGCCAATCCATTATGCAATATAGTAATCTGACAGGGTCCATTAGGATCTGTCATGGCTCCTGTAATAAGAAACTGCATCACTCCAGTGTGAACACAGTCCAGCCGTATATAGTACATGCCAGATCTTTGGTGAATACAGTCATGGTATTTTAGTAATTTTACTAATTGTTTTCTATGCCTTTCCAGGGAAACCCAGGAGAGCCAGGTCAACAGGGTCCTCCTGTAAGTATTCACTTCTATAGTTATATGAATTATATAAGACATGGCAGCCCGGCCATAGGGACAGTACTGCTGATGTTCAGCTCCATGAATCTCTAAGGGCTGCTGTACAATATCATTGGAGTGTTACAATGTATCACTATTTGTATCCAGTGAGTATAAAAGTAGCCATATGTTATTATTTTTCTTCTTTTATAATAGGGCCCTCCTGGACCAGCTGGGCTAAAGGTAAGTCATTTTTACAATTGGTTAGTAAAAGAATAGAAACTATCTGTCTGTCTGTCTATCTATCTATCTTTCATCTATGTATCGATCTATCGCATATCTATCTATCTATCTATCGATCTATCGATCTATCTATCTCAAATCTATCTATCATCTTTCTATCAATCTAACACATCTATCATCTATCTATCTATCCTATCTATCTATCTATCTATCTATCTATCTATCTATCTATCTATCTATCTATCTCCTGTCTATCTATCTATCTATCTATCTCCTGTCTATCTATCTATCTATCTATCTATCTATCTATCTATCTATCTATCTATCTATCTATCTTTCATCTATGTATCGATCTATCGCATATCTATCTATCTATCGATCTATCGATCTATCTATCTCAAATCTATCTATCATCTTTCTATCAATCTAACACATCTATCTATCTACCTCCTATCTATCTATCTATCTATCTATCTATCTATCTCCTGTCTATCTATCTATCTTTCATCTATGTATCGATCTATCGCATATCTATCACATATCTATCTCAAATCTATCATCTTTCTATCAATCTAACACATCTATTTATCTATCTATCTATCTCCTATCTATCTATCATATATGTATCGATCTATCTCATATCTATCTATCTATCTATCTATCTATCTATCTATCTATCTATCTGATATCTATCTTTCTATCTCCTGTCTATCTATCTTCTATGTATCAATCTATTGCATATCTATCTATTTTCTTCCTTCTCCACTCTCTCCTTTCCCTCCTTCTTCTATTCATTAAACATTATATTATGGTTGTAGGGCAATCAAGGAGAACCTGGACCCAGCGTTAGAGTGAGTAATGTATTCCTATTTATTTGTCCTTTCCCCTTAAATGTGCTATTTTTTATAGATATTAAGAAATAACTTATTTTCTGTAGAGTTGATCCTGGAAATACAATGAAACCTCCCAAAACTGTATTAAAACTGTATTAAAAGTGGTCTCTAGGGGAGTGGTCTTCTCAAAAACAGATGACCAGTATGTATATTATATGAAGGAACTGGAAATCTGTCAGGAGATTCTTTCCACCATTGCCTGGCTTTCTCTTGTAACAGCCCGGCTACAGTAGACATGGTCTCCGGTCTGCAAAACCAGACTAGGAGTTGTCAGTTTTAAAGAACTAGAGCCCCTGGTAGGAGACCGCCATTGTAGCAGTGTTTTCTGCAGCATCACCCTCCTAAAAATGGTGATATTTTATATACTCATGGTTTACTATAGCTATTTCTGTTTATTAGTATCATCACATTGGTTCTGTCTCCTAGGGTCTACCAGGTCCACCGGGTATTACTGGACCCCCTGGTTTACCTGGACCACCTGGATTAGCGGTAAGAACTGATGTAGATAAGAAGCTTATGTCCTATGATTGTGATTTCCATTACTACTCCGTTACAAGCCTCTTGATATTCAGGTATCTGGTCTGGACCATTTTCATTGAGTTATGGTGTAAGGTGTCAATTTCTTGATCTTGGCTTAAAAGCTTTTACCAGAGCAGACCCCATATCCCCACCCTCCCCCATATCCACTATGAAGGAGTCTTATGATTGTATATATAATAATGTCTTTTATTGCTCTTTAGTCGGGTCATTTACATTGGTTTTTATTTCTTTCCGCTCTTAGGGCCCACAAGGACCTCCCGGGGTCCCTGGCTTAGTGGTAAGTTTCCCGGCAGGATTCTTCCAGAATTCAGTAGCTCAGATATAGGCAGAATGGATAATATTGTATTATGTCTCTTTTCTAGGGGGAATCAGGAAAAAATGGAATACCTGGCAGGGATGGATTACCGGGGAAAGACGGAGAACCTGGACTTCCAGGGAAGATGGTACCTATCAAGATTTCCTGTTATTAAAGAAGAACTCCCACAAATTTTTTTATTCTCTGACCTGTTAGAAAGCTGCATGATATAATCTGTAGTGAATGCCATCTTCTTATCAGTGACTGTATCTGAGAGCTATCCTCTCTCTTCTAATTGTAGCTGGGTCATGTGACCAACTCCCTGACCTCCAACTGACCCAGGACAAGAAGCCAGTTACTGCTCTATTTATTCCTATGAGACTCAGAGTGAGGCTCCCATAGAAATACATAGAGAATTAGACTTCCTGTCCACACATAAGATGCTGTGTTATCTGGTGAGTCTGATTGCTGGTCACATGACACAGATTAGAAGCATCAGGGAGATATAACTCACAAATACAGACACTAGTAAGAAAATGACATTCACTACAGATTACATCATGTACATTTCTAGAAGGACAGAGAATACCTTTTTTTTGCGGGAGTTCTTTAATTATTGAATATTTCCTTCAGTACTCATTGAAAAAAGATGCATTCACTATTGTTTTGACCTCAGGGTATTCCAGGTCCTTCGGGTCCTGTTGGAGCCAAAGGAGAACCAGGAGAAGCCGGTACTCCCGGAGAGGTGAGTGGTAACTTTAAGCTACTTTGTATTATTAGATTTAACCCTTTAGATTGTTTTCCATGTATACTGTATTATAGGATTTTTTTCTTCTGCATATTGAGGCCATATTGACAACAGTCTCACTGATTCCCTTATAAATAGCTAGAATTCTGTAGGAAATATGTATTGATATTTTATACCATAAATGATACCCATGTCATCTGGTTTCAGTTTGTAGCTGGTGCCCCTGGACCAAAAGGAGAGAAGGTAAGAACCAATTACCACCTATTGCAATGGCCTCCGACCAGTGGTTCCCAAACTATTGGGATGCTACAACACCCAGCATGCCCAGAAAGCCTATACCTAGTGTATGTTGGAGCAGGCCACAGCACACACCATAGGCTGACATTTCATATTTTCTGAAGCACAGTTTATAGCTTTGATATATAGACCGAGACAGGATAGCAGAGTCATCTCAGTATCATTACAGAACATGGTCAGTAGAGTCATCTAATTATCATTAAGTGGCAGAGTCAGAAGAGTAATCTTATTATCATCAGAAGGCAGAGTCAGCAGAGTCTTCGTCTTATCACAGGGTGGGGTCAGCAGATTCATCTTATTATTCTTAAGTGGAAAGGGGTCAGCAGTCATCTCATTATCATCACAGGGTCAGGTCTGCTGCAGTCATCTCATTGTCATGTCAGGGGCAGAGGATTAGAAATGAAATACATAGTACATTCTCTCATCTTCATAATAGGGTATGCTTTGCGTGTGTTGGTCATGTCATGTTTGATATTTTACTAGGGCGCTCCTGGTGACCAAGCCAGTCAAATTTCAGGTGAACCGGTAGGTTATTTTCTATACATTTATTGAAGTCTTATCTGCGTCATTTGCTTTGAATTGGGGTACAACCCGCACAAATACCCCAGGGGCGCTATTGTTCACCTGTTCCCTAGCGCATTCCTTTTCTGGTTGTTCCTTAATGGAGCCATCTTCTCCCAGTTATTTCATGTAATAATGTGCTCTGCTTTATTTCAGGGTGCAAAGGGAGACAGAGGATTACCTGGTCCTAGAGGAGAGAAGGTGAGTATTGCTAGATGGCGGGAATGCCATTATAAACCAACCATTCTAAGTGCAACCCTAATATATCTTATAAGGAGAACGTGGCATCATCTTCACCTTTCAGCAACCTGTAAGCCTCGTCCCCTGTCTGTAGACTCCCTGTAAATGTTCAGAAACCTCCTCAGTCCCAACAAAACCCCTCTAGTGTAATACAGTAAATAGAAGACAGTAAATAGGGGGACAGCTGCAGCTTCTCTCTCTCTGTCTCTGAGACTTCATGCTGTGAGAGGGTAGGAGGAGGTGAAGAAGTGAGTGGACATCTGATTTTTTTTAAATATATTGGACTAGCATTCCCAAAATCTATTATTAATCTATTATTTTAGTATTAGAATTTGCAAATGATGATTTATGTATTTCTTTTACCACTAGGGGGAACAAGGGAAAAAGGGAGACACTGGAGACCCTGGAGAAGATGTAAGTGACCTCTGAACAGCACAATACCCATGCCTATTATCTCAAACTGCAAAGAAAAAGGCGACATATAATACTATTTGTCCTGTATCACACATAATCAATTCTTGTAATATTCAGTATGGTGCCCTGTGATGCCCACACCTGACACAGAATGGCCTACTCATCTGTAAGTGTCAAATTACACTTCGAAGGTCATTTTGTGGATAAAATCTACATTAAAAATACACATCTTGTGCCTGTATCACATTTTTTATCTTTTTCTCAAGTCCTGACTACAGTTGAGTGAACCCGAACTGCAAAGTTCAGGTTCCTACCAAACTTTGCAAGTTCGGGTACCTGGACCCGGACCCGGACTTTTTCACTAAAGTTCGGGTTCGAGTTCGGTGTTCGGGTGATTTTATTATTTTCCGTTATAACATGGTTATAATGGACAATAATAGCATTCTTAAAGGGTTTCTGTCACCAGAAAATAGCCCATATAAGTGGCTGTAATTTCCCATGTGCCCATGACAGGTGACACCATATATGTAACTAAAAATCCCCCTACTGTAGCCGTTATCTCAAAAATGTGATTTTTATAATATGTAAATGAGCGTTCGCTAGGTGCAGGGGGCGGTAACCCTGCACCTAGTATCGTCTTTAGCCCACCTCTAACCATGCCTTCCTTCTTCAGATTGACAGGGCCAGGCAGCTTCTTCTCTCCGCTGCCGGCCCTGTCCGTAGCTGAAATCCCGCGCCTGTGCCGTGTGCGCTTTACATTCGGTTTGCCAGTACTCGGCAGGCATCGGCAGTCACTGCACCTGCGCCGAATGTAAAGCGCACGGCGCAGGCGTGGGATTTCAGCTACGGACAGGGCCGGCAGCAGAGGGAAGAAGCTGCCTGGACCTGTCAATCTGAAGAAGGAAGGCATGGTTAGAGGTGGGCTAAAGACGATACTAGGTGCAGGGTTACCGCCCCCTGCACCTAGCGAACGCTCATTTACATATTATAAAAATCACTTTTTTTGAGATAACGGCTGCAGTAGGGGGATTTTTAGTTACATTTTTTTCTGGTGATAGAAACCCTTTAAGACAGAATGCTAAATAAAATGGCAATCCAGGGGTTAAAAATAATAATACAAAAAAACTCACTTCATCCACTTGATTGTGCAGCCAGTGTCTTCTTCTTTATTCTTTTTGCAGGACCTGCAAAAGGACCTGCGATGACATCACTGCGCTCACCACGTGGTAAGAGCGATGACGTCATTGCAGGTCCTGCTGAATGGAGATAGAAGGTCCTTCTATCTTCATACAGCAGGACCTGTGAGGACGTCATCACGCTTACTACGTGGTGAGCACGGTGGACAAAAAATAACAGCCATGTTTTTCTAATCATGGACAATGCCTTTAAGGAGCTAAAAGTTTGGAATCAATTGACTGACAAATGAAGTGATCAGACGTTTACTATTACAGGGAACGAAAGGTCCTCCAGGAGCCAAAGGTGACAAAGTAAGTTTTAGAAGCATTGCTCAGTCTGCATTTTTAAATCAATGACAGGCACGACGTTTCATATTGATCTCGAAATTTCCAGGGAGCAATTGGCATTGGGTTACCTGGACCTGAAGGACAGATAGGACCACCAGGCTTGAAGGTAAGTCCCAGATAATAGGTCACTCTACTTTCCACGTTCTGCAATTGCGTGTTACATCTTAGAGATGTTTGTTTCAATCAACCTTTCTTTTAGGGTGACGTCGGGCTTCCTGGTCCACTGGGTCCGCCTGGTCTTCAAGGTATTGCTGGGACTCCTGGTCAGCCAGGTCAGAGAGGGGAACTGGGACAGGTTGGATCCCCTGGTGCACCTGGGGATAGGGTGAGTTTAAGCACTACAAAAGAAATATTCCAAAACGTTGTTCATAAAACATAGCTTAGTGATTTTGAATTTTTACTTAATATTACTGAATTTTATATAGGGTTTGATCGGTTTCCCTGGAAGAGAAGGGAATCCAGGACCACAAGGACCAGCAGGGGCTCCTGGGCCAACGGTAGGGACCTTATGTCTCCTCCATTATTTGCTGTGCATGCTATTTCTGGTCATTCACCTCACTCACACTTTCATTTTCTGTATCAGTAGATCACAGAACTGTTGGGACCCATATTAAAGCCATTACTCACTGAGATCTACCCTAAATATACTATATTGCTCCTAGTGTATGCTCTTTTATATTAGATTTCTGACTTGATCAGTTTTATAATATTGGCTGCATGTAGCCACCACTAGGGGGAGCTAACCGCAGCTACTATTAAACTCAGAGCTGTATAAATCAGTAGGCAATGATGCTCCCTAGTGGTGGCTGCAAGTAACTGCTATGACATTAAAACAGCAAGCAGAGGAAGAATTTCAGTGCCAGTCCCTCCCCAACCATGGCTCCCAAAGCAGACTCTATTGTAGATACGCCATTGGATCTAATACAGAAATATACACATAACACGATGGAAGGTTTTACTTATGCTTTACTATACTTAGCAGATGTATCATTACAGGGACCCCCAGGACCTTCAGGAATCAAGGGTGACAAGGTAAGACTAAGACAAGGTGATTGTGTTTTATTATATAGATCTATATGTAATTCTTTTAATCCACCATTAAAGGGTCTAGACAGGTTCTAGATTATAAAACGTTCTAGATTACTGGACAGTCATAGAAAAGTATATAATATGTACTTGTCAGGGAATAGCACCTTTAAGACACAATCAAATACTATCATAACAAATGAGCCGCCTTCTGTTCCTTGTCTCACAAGATTCCAGATTGTCCGGTAATTCTGCGCTACAAATATATTTCAGATCGCCAAATTGGCATAAGGAGGTTTATAGGCCAAGCAATGTTCCTTAGGAAAAAAAAGATATGCAAAGTAGCTCTCCCCCAGGAAGAGGGAAAACTGTCTCTCTAGTGCCACCTACAGGGTAGTTCGTGAGATTTCCAATGCCAACTTGGAGCTCTCTTCAAGAAGGAACATTGTTCTCCCAGACCCACATCAAAGTATTCTCATCTCATCCAATTTTGCTCTGCCCTGACAAGAGGCAAAAAACCCCAAACAGCTGCCTGCGGATGCGTCTCTTTTGCTTATTGTTCAGATTCTGGCTTGGCTTACATCCTTAGTTATGTTACAAGGCCTGTTAAAAGATAGGACACTGACTTGTAGAGTGACTACCACCAATAGGTGTCACTAGAGAGAAATAATGACTAGTGCAGGGGGTGCAGCAGGATACAATGACCTCAAAGAGACAATCTGTTTTTCATTCCCCGCCCCTTAGTGCTGACGCAATGTATCAGTTTTGCCCGGTGTCCTGTTAAATTGATACAACATTGATCCCCATGAGCCAAATTTACTGTGAAGGTGTCAATTATTTTTAGGTATATAAATGCTGACTTGTTCTTCCCCATCTTTCCCAGGGTGATCCAGGAATTGGTCAGTTGGGTCCTAGAGGAGAGAGAGGAGATCCAGGTCCAAGGGTATGCATCTTCTTTCTTCTGTCGTCCTTGATTTTCATCTTTATGCCTTTGCTCATCCTCCTTCTGTCTACTCCTTTTCTTCTCCTTGTTGTCTTAAAGCTTTTTTTCTGGAATGTAACCTGGATCCCAATACAAAATCTGTAACAAGGTCCCCATCTACCATTTATAATTCTGATGTCTTCTTATATGGAAGAGTGGGCTATGGTGCCCTTCATGCACCAGGGTCCACTAGCGACTGCTACCCGAATGCCACTGCTTGGACCACCTATGTGTAGCATTGATACAATGTAGCAGTTCATTTCTGTTATCCTCATTATCCTGCACTTGTTAAATTTCTGCAGGGCGAGGATGGCCGTCCAGGATTGGAAGGAGATCGTGGCCCCCAGGTAGGTGCTGGTTATGTGTTGGGTTTTAATATCCATAACATGGATCATACATGTTCCCAATGGCTTAGTGTTGATTCTGATGAAGTTTCGTGTATTTCTCAGGGTCTTCCAGGAAACAGAGGAGAACGGGGAGACAAGGTAAGAAATGGGGAACATAGCCCATGGTCATATCCTACTAAGCATGAATGAAAACTCAGTTAGGCTATAGATAACAGCGGTTCACTAAAGGAATCATCCTATGATCAGGGATGTAACAAGTAGACATCCCCTCTAAGTATTAACATCTGTATACATCAACACGGGCATCATATTCCAGCAGTGGACACTTGTTTAACAATATTGTGTTCTGTGATATTTCAGGGTGATATCGGTCCTGTAGGAGCTAAGGGAGACAAGGTAAGCCTTCATCCATATTACCATGGTGTATACTGTGGTCTTACCCTTTGGATCAGTTCTCATATGACTTCTCTTACGTGTCTAGGGTGACACTCTGACCATTGAAGGACCTCCAGGAGCAAAAGGAAATAAAGGAGAGCTGGTAGGTCAGACAGATGCCCATGACAGGGAACTACCATTCATCCATGTCCTCTTTCTTCTTCCATCTTCTCCTTCTGCCTTCTCTTCTTCACCCTAACTTTGTCTCTCTTCTTTATCTTGCCTCATTTTACTTCCTTCTTCTGAATCTTTCTCTTCTCATCCCTTCTTCCATTTCTTCCTCTTCTTCTTCAACCCTGTTTCCTCTTCTATTTTTTTCTATCATCAGTTGTGTTCTGCTTGTTTCCTTCCAGGGTGACCGAGGAATTAAAGGGTCTGAAGGAGAAAAGGGCGAAAAGGGAGACCAAGGAGCAAGCGGAGAAAAGGTAACAGCAAGAAATCAAGCGTTGGAATACAGTATACAGGTTCCTGACATCATAGATTAAAAAATGGCCGCTACAGCAACATCTCCCCAATTATGGCTGATTATTTAGTTGTTAGCATAGACCATATTAGACCACATGACATGTCAAATAGAGTATATGGCACCCTAAGTGAATGAGGTTACCTAAAAAGACAAGACCCAAGATGTTTTCTGATATGTCAGAAGAACCATGATGATGTTCAGATATCTCAAAGACCAATGATAACTATCCATTATGTCAGAAGACCCATGATGACTGACATGTCAAATACAGTATATGACACCCTAAATGAATGAGGTTACCCAAGAAGCAAGACCCAAGATGGCTTTCTGATATGCCAGTAGACCCATTATGACTCTCGATACATCAGTAGACCCATGATGACTTTCTGATATGTCAGTAGACCCATGATGACTTTCCGATAAGTCAAAAGACCCATGCTGACTTTCTTATGTCAGAAGACCCATAATGACTTTCTTATATGTCAGAAGACCAATGATGACCAATATATCAGCCTTGTTGACTGAGGTTACCTAAAAAGACAAGACACGAGATGAGTTTCCGATATGTCAGAAGACCCATGATGACTTTCTTATGTCAGAAGACCCATGAGGACTTTCCGATATTTCAGAAGACCCATGATGAGTTTCTGATATGTCAGAAGACCCATTATGACTTCCCCATACATCAGAAGACCCATGATGACTTTCCAATAAGTCAAAAGACCCATGATGACTTTCTTATGTCAGAAGACCCATGATGACTTTCTTATGTCAGAAGACCCATGATGACTTTCTTATATGTCAGAAGACCCATGATGACTTCCTGATATATCAGCTTTGTTTACTGAGGTTACCTAAAAAGACAAGACCCAAGATGACTTTCTGATATGTCAGAAGAGCCATGGTGATGTTCAGATATCTCAAAGACCCATGATAACTATCTATTATGTCAGAAGACCCATGATGACTGACATGTCAAATACAGTATATGGCACCCTAAATGAATGAGGTTACCCAAAAGCAAGACCCAAGATGACTTTCCAATATGTCAGAAGACCCATAATGACTTTCTTATATGTCAGAAGACCCATAATGACTTTCTTATATGTCAGAAGACCAATGATGACCAATATATCAGCCTTGTTGACTGAGGTTACCTAAAAAGACAAGACACGAGATAAGTTTCCGATATGTCAGAAAACCCATGATGACTTTCTAATATGTCAGAAGACCCATGATGACTTCCTGATATATCAGCCTTGTTGAATAATTTTTTTCCACATATATCTTTGAGTTGTTTACGCAGAGAAAATCATGGTTGGCCAAAACAGGCAAAATTGTTGGCCATGTCACACTTTCCAAAATGCAGCTTCCGGGTCCCAATAAATGATTATTCTAGGACATAGTTATCAATACCCCCTAGATGTTAAGCACTCTTCAGCCTCATAACCACCCTTACCCACCAGTTGATTCTCATGAGCATACCTGAGATGACTTCTTTGCCAAGTATGTCACAAAACATCTAGTCAAACTGGGCTATAAAGTGTATAGTTCAGTAGATGAGTCGCTATCATTTTACAATTTTTCTCACCAGGGCGTCAAAGGAGAGGCAGGAGACAAAGGGGCAACCGGTTTTGTAGGACCTCGCGGACCTGGTGGACAAAAGGTAGCTACAATCACAATTGATATTAATATCAGTGACAGTGTAATAACGTCAGTGGTAAAGACACTTGTATGGGCTGCAAAGAGGAGTGGGGGAGGGGAAATGACAACTGCTCTGAGCATTTTTCTGGTTTTACAATAAAGGTTGTCATTTATTCAGAAATTGCTTTTTAACTTATTTGCGCCAACCTGGAATATTGAACATTGAGATTCATATTTTTTTTCCAGGGTGAAAGTGGAAATCCAGGAGAACCAGGAGAAGCTGTGAGTAACTCAGTTTTGCTTTGGCATGTATTTGACTGTTCTTAAGATACATAGTGTCTTCTGGTTCTGGTTCAAGCCCTCATCCTCTGTGCCGCCCCAGCCACAGCTTAGAGGGCCTGGCAGTCGTTGCCTCATCCCTGACCACACCTGAGCTTGGCCCTCTTTTCCCAAGTACAACCTCCACTGTACATTTCAGGCTTAAGGTGGCCTGCATTATATTTTGCTGTGGTTTTATTTCCAGGGTATCCCCGGTAAAGATGCATTACCTGGACCACGTGGAGAGAAAGGAGAACCAGGTCTGAATGGGTTTAGAGGACCAAAGGTAAGAAATAACCTTACATAATACATGCATTTTCTTTGGGCTGAGGGTGATAACTATATCCATTTCTCTTATTTTTGGATTTCAGGGAGATCGTGGTATGAAGGGTCTTTGTGGCCAGGATGGAGAGAAGGGGGATAAGGTATTGGTGACTGCTGATATTTTTTATATTGCAGGGGTTTTTCAAGATATATATTCCTAGGATAGGTCATCAACATGTGATCACTGGAGGTCTGGCACTCCTGCAATCAGCAATCCTGGACAACCCCTTTAAATGGAGAAAATTTAAAATTTGGGGCAAATGGTGATATATGCAGCACATGGTGTAATTAGTTGGACTTTCTTCATGCAGTTACTAAATGCTGTCTTTGCAGGGTGACACCGGCATGCCTGGACGCCATGGTCTTCCTGGGAAAAAAGGAGATTCGGTAAAGTGTTTTTTGTTTTTCACTTTAAAATTTTACATTGCATAACATGTACATGGCTATGGTAATGTTTCATCCATCAAATAAGGACCTCTCCCACTGCATGCACCAACATTAGACCACCAGCCCACTGCTACATTTGAGCCAATGCAGGGCCCATGGTGGTGAAAACCCTCCAATCCGCTGACAGACATTGTGACTGGACTGGAAACTTGACTTGCTGGATTCAGGCCCGAAAATCAGGGCATGTAAATCCACCATTACATATAAACAGTCATTAGCCCATGCAGCCAAGGTTGGTGGTAAAACCAGTTGCATCAGAGAGTCCTACTTAAGTTCCAAGAGACCATCAAATTAATCCACCCGTTAACCCCTTCTTCCTTCCCCAGAGAAATTTTATATTCCCCTTTGGACCTCTAAAAATCCCCCTTGCCCTCTACTGGATAGAAGCCAACTTCCCAAAGCAGAGGCGTAGCTAGAGGTTCAGCACATGGGGGGCGAAACATACTTGAGTGGGCCCCCCACTTATTGGCTTCCCAAACGCACGTTTCCAACTTCACAGGCACATACTACTAGTTGTGGTTATAATATTGTATTAGAAAGATGACTATATAAACTGCTAGATCGTCTATGCTGCTAAGTACAGTACAATAGACTTTCTACATACCCTACTCTAAATACTCTACCACATAAGGCAGTAAAATATAGGATTAATAGGAGTAAAAAACAAGGGGACTCCTATGTCAAAGGAAACGTGTCCCCAGTTTTTACATCACTCCCCTGCCCCCATCAGACCTCAGATCAGCTTAATGTGCCCCCCATCAGACCTCAGATCAGCTTAATGTGCCCCCATCAGACCTCAGATCAGCGTATTGTGCCCCATCAGACCTTAGATCAGCGTATTGTGCCCCATCAGACCTCAGATCAGCAGAATGTGCCCCCATCAGACCTCAGATCAGCGTATTGTTCCCCCATCAGACCTCAGATCAGCGTATTGTGCCCCATCAGACCTCAGATCAGCAGAATGTGCCCCCATCAGACCTCAGATCAGCGTATTGTGCCCCCATCAGACCTCAGATCAGCGTATTGTGCCCCCATCAGACCTCAGATTAGCATATTGTGCCCCATCAGACCTCAGATCAGCCTACTGTGCCCCCATCAGACCTCACATCAGCCTACTGTGTCCCCATCAGACCTCAGATCAGCGTATTGTGCCCCATCAGACCTCACATCAGCCTACTGTGCCCCCATCAGACCTCAGATTAGCGTATTGTGCCCCATCAGACCTCACATCAGCCTACTGTGCCCCCATCAGACCTCAGATCAGCGTATTGTGCCCCCATCAGACCTCAGATCAGCTTAATGTGCCCCTATCAGACCTCAGATCAGCGTACTGTGCCCCCATCAGACCTCAGATCAGTGTATTGTGCCCCCATCAGACCTCAGATCAGCGTATTGTGCCCCGATCAGACCTCAGATCAGCCTATTGTGCCCCCATCAGACCTCAGATCAGCGTATTGTGCCCCATCAGACCTCAGATCAGCGTATTGTGCCTCCATCAGACCTCAGATCAGCCTATTGTGCCCCATCAAACCTCAGATCAGCCTATTGTGCCCCCCATCAGACCTCAGATCAGCGTATTGTGCCCCATCAAACCTCAGATCTGCATATTGTGCCCCCATCAGACCTCAGATCAGCCCACCCAGCCACATAAGATAAAAATAAAAAACCTTTCTTACCTGTTCTGCGCTGCGGCTGCCCTCCGGTCCGCGCTCCGCTCTCTTCCCTGGCCCGCGCACACTATGACCTTACGCTGCGTGCATAATGGAAGCGCTCACTTGTATTCACCTTATGGTAGGTAACCTCATCCTTGCTGGGCCCCCTTGAGTCACTGGGCCCGGAGCCGTCGCCCCCCCTGCCCCCCCGGTAGCTACGCCACTGTCCCAAAGCCATGACTGAAAGCTCTTGGACCCCAAATGTAACAGGTCTACCATTTATAGACTGTTATGCCCACAGGCACCAGGGCCCATAGCAAACTGCTACCTCTGTACAGCCCCCTGCTACCTTCTCAATGTAATGATAAGCCCTTACACCATATTTTGCCCAAGGACCTCCTTGACCTTGATTCTTCATAAATATGTTGCCACAAGTAGTCTATTAATTACCATAGACTTGTCATTGCTTCTATTCTTTCTTCTAACCCTAATGATCTTTATAATTACCAAAAAACTGATTAGAAACAATCATATAGATAACAAAGTATTCAAATTCCAGGGAGAACCAGGGATCGCGGGACATCCTGGCTTGCCTGGAAAAGAAGGCCTCCTTGGAGCCAAGGTAATACATTACAAAGAGATTGTTAGATTAGACTGTTTGCCTTTATGGTATTGCATTTCTCTTATGGCCATGTTTTCTGTAGGGCGACAGAGGGATGGAAGGCTTACAGGGTATTAAAGGAGACCAGGGAGAAAAAGGAGAAAGGGTGAGTATAATAGAAATAATTCCCCAGTCACCATGGGGTATATGATTATGACATGACCTTCTGTCTGGTCTTAGAAATTACCCCACATTTTAATATATATTAGTATTTTGGTTGTGGAGCCTACTGACCCAACCTACATCATTTATCTTTTGCCAGGGTCCAGTGGGTATAATCGGTCCATCTGGGCCCAGAGGTGTTGATGGAACTCCAGGTCCTCCTGGCCCCCCTGGTCCTCCTGGTTCTAAGGGTCCTGAAGGCATTCAAGGACAGAAGGTATGATGGGATAACACACATTTGGTCATTGGGGTACATCTTCAGTAGTTACCTGCCCAGTGATGGACCATATCTCAGATCTGGGCTAGTATTTGGTTAGTTAGTTCCTGACAGTGTCCAACGTCCTAGGCAAGGCCAAGCCTCATTGCCCCTTCTATGCCTTCACTTGAGTTGAAGAAACCAAGTAATCTGAGACAGTCTGCTTAGTGAGGACATCCTGGCTGACAACCCTAGTTGTTATGGTGTGTATGCCTGGCAGCCAGACTGTCAGACATGGATGATCATGTGAAAGCAGGACTGCCATGATGCTGACAATACAGTAAATAGGGGACAGCCACCACATAATCCAATTCCTTCTGCTGTGCTGCAGTCTTAATCAGATAGAGGAACTCTTTTAGGATCAGACTGGGGTTCCTTGTGCCCACCAGAGGAAATTATACTCAGAGTTGAAACTCCATGTCAAACAATACAGTCTAATAGAGTTTAATTCAAAGAAATAGACCGTAATGGCTCAATAGACAGCTCCAAATGTTTTCTCCTGGACCTTTGGGGCTCCACTATGGTATCAGAGCCTGGGCCCACCCTAGGATCCTCTGTTACTCTGGTGGGTCAGTTCAATGCTGATCTCTTCAAACAATATTGCTCTCAACTTGTTCTGTGTGGCACTATTATTTATAGGGTGACAGGGGTCCTCCTGGAGAAGCTGTTATGGGGCCACGTGGAATACCGGGGGTTCCTGGAGAACGAGGTGACCAGGTAAAGATGTATTCCAAGATCAAAGATCCACCATGAATTTGTACTACTGAGAAATATGGCATATTACATATATATTTAATCTCTGCTTCCAGGGACACATTGGACCAGATGGAACGAAAGGAGATAAAGGTTCTCCAGGAATGACTGTAAGATACAGGGGCCTCCCCAGTCATAATATACAACCTATCACCATTATCTATCTATCTATTTATTTATTTATCTATCTACAGTGCCTTGCGAAAGTATTCGTCCCCCTGGAACTTTTCAACCTTTTGCCACATTTCAGGCTTCAAACAAAAAGATATAACATTTTACATTTTTGGTGAAGAATCAACAACAAGTGGTCACAATTGTGAAGTGGAACGAAATTTATTGGATCATTTAAACTTTTTTTGTAATAATAAAACTGAAAAGTGGGGCGTGCAAAATGATTCGTCCCCCTTGCATTAATACTTTGTTGCGCCACATTTTGCTGCGATTCCAGCTGCGGTCTCTTGGGGGATGTCTCTATCAGTTTTCACATCTAGAGACTGAAATTCTTGCCCATTCTTCCTCTTTGAGGTTGGATGGAGACGTTTGTGAACAGCAGTTTTCAGCTCTTTCCACATCTTCTCCATTGGATTCAGGTCTGGACTGTGACTCGGCCGTTCTAAGACCTGGAGACCTTTATTTTTGAACCATTCCATTGTAGATTTTGCTTTATGTTTGGGATCATATGTCTTGTTGAAGATAAATCTCCGTCCTGGTCTCAGGTCTTTTTTCTCCAGAATGGTCCTGTATTTGCCTCCATCCATCATCTTCCCTGTCCCTGCTGATGAAAAAGCCCCAAACCATGATGCTGCCCCCACCATGTCTGACAGTGGGGATGGTGTGTTCAGGGGGAGGAGCTGTGTCGCTTTTACACCAAACATATCGTTTTCCATTGTTTCCAAAAAGTTGGATTTTGCTTCCATCTGACCAGAGCCCCTTCTTCCACATGTTTGGTGTCTCCCAGGGGCTTGTGGCAAACTGTAAACCAGACTTTTTATGGGTATCTGTGAGAAATGGCTTTCTTCTTGCCACTCTTCCATAAAGGGCAGATTTGTGAAGTGTTGGACTGATTGTTGTCCTGTGGACAGACTCTCCCACCTCAGCTGTAGATCTCTGCAGTTCATCCAGAGTGATCATGGGCCTCTTGGCTGCATCTCTGATCAGTCTTCTCCTTGTTTAGAGGGACAGCCGGGTCTTGGTAGATTTGCAGTGGTCTGATACTCCTTCCATTACAATATGACGCTTGCACAGTGCTCCTTGGGATGTTTAAAGCTTGGGAAATCTTTTGGTATCCAAATCCGGCTTTAAACTTCTCCACAACAGTATCAGGGACCTGCCTGGGGTGTTCCTTGGTCTTCATGATGCAGAACCCTGAGACTATCACAGAGCAGATGCATTTATACCGAGACTTGATTACACACAGGTGGATTCTATGTATCTTCATCAGTCATTTAGGACAACATTGGATCATTCAGAGATCAGAGATCAACTTCTGGAGGGAGTTTTCTGAACTGAAAAATGGGCCGAATAATTTTGCACGCCCAACTTTTCAGTTTTATTATTACAAAAAAAGTTTAAATGATCCAATAAATTTCCTTCCACTTCACAATTGTGACCCACTTGTTGTTGATTCTTCACCAAAAATTTAAAATGTTTTATCTTTTTGTTTGAAGCCTGAAATGTGGCAAAAGGTTGAAAAGTTCCAGGGGGCCGAATACTTTTGCAAGGCACTGTATCTATCTATCTATCTATCTATCTATCTATCTATCTATCTATCTATCTATCTATCTATCTATCTCTATCTATTCTATATCATGGAAAGGAAATACTTTTTTGCTTAATAGTTTACATGCTAGTGTATGTTATATATGATCTGCTGCCTCACCTCTCTACTTTTCATTTCCTTATTTTTGTCCTAATGTTCCTTAAAGGGGTTCTGCCATGACTGATGTAAAAAATGTATACAGGAGCCTTGTCGCACTCTGCTTATTCCAATACCGGAGTAGGGTTCCCACCCCCGTTATCAAGAGATAAAAAACTCCGGAGAAGAGAGTAATTTCTCGTGTTGCTTTATTTCAAAATTTGCGGCACAAATTGCGTGACGTTTCGGCCCCTTTAGGCCGAATTTTGAAATAAAGCAACACGAGAAATTACTCTCTTCTCCGGAGTTTTTTATCTCTTGATGTAAAAAATGAAAATCAGACATCATATAGGACATAGGAATCTCTTTCTTACAAAGCTGGAACCAGCCCTGTACCTCACATGGATCTCCCCATTCATTCTTACAATTGTTCTGCTAGATTTATTCCAGGCTGGCAGGTCAGGGAGCGTGTACTTTTTGCTGCAGCTTTCTCCCTATCACAATTCAGGAGGGGTGTCCTCTCTGCAGTAGCTCTTTGCTTGTAACAGCCACAGCTCTGTCAGAAGATATGGCGGGTGGCAGTTGAAAATTGAAAGCGCGTGCGACCACCTCAGTGAGGTGAAGAAATAAGGAAAAGAACAAACAGCAGGTGGCGGTATACAGATGCATTTTTATTGAATAGCTCAGTGCCTATAGTAAATCTTTAATTACATGCAATTACAAAAGTATTCAGATCCAGGTGCTGGTTTGAAAAAATTAGAATATTTTTTCATGGCACAGCCCGTTTAACCCATTAACTGTTTTGCCAGAGTCCAGCTCCAGCAGTGGGAAAAGTAGCTACCTGGAGGGGGGAGGGCTGCAGGTAGCAGCTAGAAACATGCAACTGGTCTTGTTGGAAAGATGACACTCCAAACTGTCAGACAATACCAGAATAACAGGTTTTACCCACGATTATTCCCGACTCGATTTCTCACAGTGATTTCCCCTCTGCTGCTTGCCTGTTTTGGTCTTGTATGAAAGCTGGACTGTCTGCTTTCAAACAAGACCAGTTGCATGTTTCTAGATGCTACCATTCAGGAGATATCACCATCTAAAGCATCCCTCCCCCCCTTCTAGTTACTTACTTTTCTCACTGCCAGAGCTGGACTCGGGCAAAACAGTTAGGTGGTTGAAGTGTACCTACACGTTCATAATAACTTTATTTAAACCTGTTCTAAATGGTCTCAAAATAATTTTCTGGACACTATATATTCATTTATCTATACATTTCACCAACAGGAGGACGAAATCCGGAACTATGTGAAGCAGGAGATGAGCCTGCACTGCGGTGAGTGGGATCATCCTGGGAGATGCTCAGGAGCTAGACATCTCCGGCTTGGAATGATTTGTCATATTGAATTTAATTAATAGATATTTTTGTGTCTCATGAAAGACAATAAAACTGAAACATTTTGTTACAAATCAAGTATGAGGAGAAGCTAGCTACTTCCTCCCTCACCAATATTACAGCTGCTATATACTTCCCAGCATTTCTTGTTTTTCAGCCTGCACAACTTTATTGGCTATTATTGAAGGGTAAGGGCTCTGTGCACACGGATAGGGGGACAGGGATAAGTGACCCACATTCAGGGAAGGGGAGGAGCCTCTGGGTGACCATGTGACTTATAATTCTGCATCATGAAATGGGCAGTTATCAGATTACTTGTCTTCCAGGAAAATTATAATGCCCCATAATAAGTCGTAACATTATGGTATTTGCATGGTCTGATTTTTGTGATATTTGTCTTTATTTTTTGCAGCCTGTGGAGGTCAGTTCCAATTTCCTGAAAAGAACTCTGGTAAACCCAATGTGTGAATGAAGACGTATGGATGCGTGTATGAATGCATATTTTTTACATCGAGAACTGGGCCAAATCTAGGTAGTGACAGACACAGACAAAATAGTCCTATAGCCTTCATAGGATCCATGTCTAGTGCAAAATCTGCCCCAGTCTACCCAGTACAAGCTGAGCAATGACAGGAGGTGTTACCCTATTGTGAGTACTCACCGGATATTGTGAACATATTTCAATATTTCCGAAATTTTGTAAATACGGTAACATGGGAATAAAAAAAAAAAAACACCAAAAATGTTTTTAAAATATTTTTGGTGATTAAAACATAATAAGGATCAGTCTGATCTCATGACAGATCTTGTTTTAGTAAATAATTGTATTCTGAATTCACACTGCTTTGTGCTCCTCTTTTATTCCTCTTGGAAATGTATGATTACGCTGTGTCACCGTTCACTTTGTCAGTGGGTGTGTCCCTACACCGTTGATACTGCTGGCTGTAATTGGATAGTGGGTAAGGATACACTGCTTTAGCAAGAGGAATGGTAAACCCAGTTGTCAATTGATTAATAAAATCTTCAGGAGGAATAATAGAGGAATAGCGAAAATGCATAATTCTAACAAAAAGTGCTACACTGTGTGGCACTAAAAGAGTTATAATAGTGGACAGATCACTCCTATTGTCTGCCCATCCAGACCTTGTATTGTAACCCCAATGTATTGTTATTCTCCATATTGCTTCCTTTGCTGTCTGGATTCATTTTTCCATCACATTATACACTGCTCGTTTCCATGGTTACAGACCACCCTGCAATCCATTAGTGGTGGTCGTGCTTACACAATATAGGAAAAAGCACCAGCCTATGTGCGCTCCCATGGTCCCGGCCACCAGAGAGGCTGCCACTTTTTCCTATAGTGTGCAAGCACGACCACCACTGATGGATTGCAGGGTGGTCTGTAACCATGGAAATGAGCAGTGTGTAATGTGATAGAAAAATGAATCCAGCCAGCAAGGGAAGCAATATGGAGAATCACAATACATTAGTAAGTGCCTTGTATTAACTTTCTCTACATGATAAATGCCACTTACTGAAGTGAGACAACCCCTTTAAGTGAATCCCGAGCTGGCTTTTCAGTATATGCTGAGTCTTTAAATTCAAAATCTACAGTATGAACCCATTTACCAGCACCTAGATATTATAATTCTGACATCTATATCATTCTGTATTATTCTGCCCTTGCATTGAAGATCATGCCCCCCTTCACAACCAAATTATATTATTGCTCCATGACATCTAAAATGAAAAATAAAGCGACTTTGTAATAAGTCTTAAAGTGACTTGTTTCTGCTGCCCCTATACAGGCCTATGCGTCTCCATGGCAACAGACAACAAACAAACCATGTGTAGTCTGATCTCACCGATTGTATGTAAGCATACAAAGTGGAAAGGGAGATGACTGCACAATCAGACTACACAGGCGATCTATGTTGTCTGTTACCATGGAGATGCCTAGGTCTGCATAGAAGCTATAGGATCAACTGGAACATTTTTAATTAGGGTTTACTACAAAATTGCTTTTATTTTTATTTTTTTTATTAATTACAAAGCTGCTGAGTGGACAGAGAACTGAGTGAATGAATTAGACTAAATCATATGGGCAACACGCCATGAAATTTGAACTAACTTTGGCGTACCTATCAAAATTGGAATCTGAAATCAGGGAAAATGTAAACCATCCTCTTTTAAAAGGGAACGCCCTTCATGTTGCCAGAGCCACCCCTTTTATGCAAATTTGTTGAAGTCTAATTAGTGAGACAGTCCTATCCAAATGCACACAATAGCATTATGGCTCTAGTACCTCCATAATGCAGCAGCTCATGGGAGCACCGTACTGCGGCACACTGCAGGGGCGGATTGGCCATAGACCTTACAGGAAAATTTCTTGGTGGGCCGATGCCCAGGGGCCCGCCTGGCCCTCCTCATGGCCAGCAAGTGAAATTTTTTGAAGAAGTATTTTGCGATGGACTGTGGTATTTGGCTCTGTTGGGGTGCCATAATGTGCCACAATATGGTATTTCTGGCCCCACCTACTTGTGTTGGTCCTGCTTCCATCAATTTGGACCCGACTATAAAACTTTAAGTCCCTTTAAGTTCCCAGTCCGCTCCTGGCACACTGAAAACCTCTATAGCACTATCGTAGAGAACAATAGGGACTGTGTGCCCCATACAGCCTCGATGTTTGCTGGTCCAAAAGCTTCCAACTTCACAATAAATTCCAATTTGAAAACCCTTCTCAAAATTGGGCATTACTGTAAAGGGGATGTCTAGGTTTACAAAATAGGTTTTGCCTTTATTTCCGGAACAGCGCCACCCCTGCCGATTGCTAGACCTGGTATTGCAGCTCAACCATAAAATAAGTTTGCACTAATACAGTTACTGTTACAGTTCTCGCTTCTTCGCCAGTCACCCTGTAATGTCGTAGATTACGTCTTTGCATCCCTTCACCTGCATATAGCGTGTGATGACGCGTGTAAACGTCTCTCACCGTTACCAAGTCTTGTGCCCTGCACATCTGAATCTGTTGTTATGACCTTGCACCTCCCAGGTTTTGGTCCCAACTATCCATCTCCCCAGTCGAATCCATCTAACTCTCGTTTAGTCCCAGTCCTAAAGTTCTCTCACGATGAGGAAGATGAGGGTGAGTCGGCTCTGCCAGGATGCACGCTCAGTGCAAACTCTGGCCACGCCACATGTCTCTTTCTGCTTCACAAATTGTCCGCACAAAAACTAAACCATTCAGGTGTCGCCTTCTCTGCGCTTCCTTGTGGTCTGTCATGCTTGCTGGGGTAAAGGGGGAGGGCTGGCAAAAGTTTCACCCTCTAGGCAAGAGAAGGGTAAATGGCTTCAGTCATGGACATAGGGCAATGTCCCATCAGACTGCCATTGCCAGCCATCGTCTGGGGGGAATTCACCCCTTCATGCCCCCGCCAGCCTTCCCCTATGTTCTGTCTCTGTGATAGGTCCGAGCAGTCCTGTAGTGGTCCTAATTTATGAAAACTGTCTGGTTGCTATGGGCAACAGGGACAGTCTTAACATTAGACAGTTTTGATAAAGGAGGCCCAAAAGGAAGGTGAATACAGCATTAAAAATATTTTGGGACAAAAATTGGAAAACCCATGCAAATTATCTTTAGACGTTAAGACAAAGAACATTCTAGGTTCAAGTCTGGCCATGAGGGTCTGCTGACTGGTTGAACATTCCCTCGGTAGCAGTATGGTTTTATTGGGCCTCATTTATCAACACTATAGTAGTAGGCCTGTGGTGTTGCCCATAGCAACCAATCACAGCTCAGCTTTCATTTTTCCACAACAGTTTAAGAAATGAAAGCTGAGCTCTGATTGGTTGCTATGGGCAACAAAGGCAGTTTTGATTAACAAGGCCTAGTGTGTGTGGCTGAACCGCAACACATACATGAACTTGGCTATGGCGGGTTGGACTGTGCCCCTAAGGACTGCTCTGGCCTGTCACAGTGATCATTTGCAGAGTGCGTCTCGCAGGGAGAAACATGGTGATTCACATTCCCATGCTCAGCGTCTCGTGTTCTCGCTTTTATTGTGGGTGTCTCCGTCAAGAAGACGTCCTTGGCGTGTCCTGTCTGTTCTGTATGGAGGCATCCACCATGTCTCCAATGGTTCACATGGCCTCCATTACCAGGAGCCTCCTCATCCCAAACCTTAGCCCCCATGACTTCATGCTTTACCTCACCGCTGTATTCCCTGCAAATGGTAGACACTAAGTACTGTAGGTTAGTTTTGAGCTGGGAGGTACTATGTATTCAAAATGGGGTTAAATGGGCACCTACGTTTTTTGTCTCAATTTCTATCTTGTTTTTATCTCGTCTGTTATATTACCTTTAGATACTTGCATCATGTTTGTGCTGTGCTCTCATTGGACCCTCTGTATGAGGACTGTCCGTTCATTTTAATATTCATAGGATCCGCTTTCACTGCCATTGTGTCATCTTCTTAAAGGGCATCTGACATCAGATTTGTACCTATGACACTGGCTGACCTGTTACATGTACATTTGGCAGCTGAAGACATCTGTGTTGGTCCCATGTTCATATGTGCCCGCATTGCTGAGAAAAATGACGTTTTAATATATGCAAATGAGCCTCTAGGAGCAACGGGGGCGTTACCATTACACCTAGAGGCTCTGCTCTCTCTGCAACTGCCATCAGAGACAGCATGCGACTGCAAATAAGTTATTCAATGACAGCAAGCTGCAGACAAATCGCACAGATGTTTCTGGTTGTGTGACTTGACTTGTAGAACACGATTCTGGTCCATGCATTTCTTACAAGTCAGTCAATAGTCCCAAAGTTTTATGGGAATTTTTTTTTCAAGTGGGACCTTTAAACGGCTTCTGGTGTGTTGGATGCTTTTGGATGGACATGATGGCAATGTATCATCTATAATTTTGTGCACTAATTAAAACTAGATGCTGATAAATATTCATTTAATTTTCTGATTTTGGACTTTTAAAAACATTTTTTTCTGTACATGATTATGAGTCGGTCATCTTGCTTGAGCTGCTATTAACAGCCTTCAGAGGTATTTTTACAGCAGCCACAAGAACCATAGGAATCTGTAGTGAGGAGATGACACATTGACTTCTATGGAGAGTGAGCATGCTCTGTGACCTGTGCAGAGGTCAATGTGCAGAGAGCTGAGGAAGAAGTGAGCTCTGACATTGACATTGTCTATATATGTTGGATCCTGTTATCCATATATAGGTGATACCTGTCATTTGCATCCTGCTTATGATGATAATGAGAAGACTGCAGAGAAGTGATCTCTACAGACAAGAAGTATCAGTATATTGTGAGGTTAGGGGTCATTGTGCAAGGAAGGTGAGGAGCTGGGTCTGCGACATCACCTATAGTGAATGGGGGATTGTGTGTTATCTATATATAGGTGATACCTGTCATTTTAATCCAGTCTGTGATTAGAATAAGATGACTGCAGAGAAGTGATCTCTATAGAACAAGAAGTGTCAGCCTATTGTGAGACTCAGTGGTCATTGTGCAGGGAGGGTGAGGAGCTGGGCTGTGACATCACCTACTCTGAATGGTGGATCCTGTGTTATCTATATATAGGTGATACCTGCCGTTTTAATCCTGGTTGAGATGCTAATGAGATGACTGTGGAGAAGAGATCTCTACAGAACTGGAAGTGTCAGTCTATTGTGAGACTCAGTGGTCATTGCGCAGGGAGGGTGAGGAGCTGGGCTGTGACGTCACCTACTGTGAATGGTGGATCCTGTGTTATCTATATATAGGTGATACCTTCCGTTTTAATTATGGCTGTCATGCTAATGAGATGACTGCGGAAAAGTGATTTCCACAGAACAGCCAGTGTCAGCCTACTGTGAGACTCAGTGGCCAGAGTGAAAACTGCAAAAGTTCAGTTTTTTCCTTTTTTTTTTTAATAGCTATTGCATTGAAAATGAAAAAAAAAAAATCACAAAAAAAGTCTTTAAAAATATGTCTAACATAAAAAAATGATCATTTTCCATAGACACATTCCATTTAGGTTTAAACCTTTCACCCCCTTTGGATCCCATAATGTGTCGCCATCCACCTCTACTACTAAAAACAGGTCACAAATTCACATATTTTACAAACGATATCCATTATTATAAATTAGCGAAACTAAAATTCAAAATGCAATGGAATCTGACAACCATACAGTACTGATCCCAGGGAATGGGCATGGTTGGCCTCTGGACATATTGGGTTTCGGGGTTTTGCTTCTTTTATGTATAGCATCTGCTTACGCTTTGCTTGCTCTGCGTCCAGTCTACATTTCAAGGTTCCTTCCATATGATATCCATCCGTATCATGTTTTTTTTAACGTATACTCCGGTGATTTCACCAGGACGTGAGCTGAAGGTGGTGGTGAACACCAACGATCCTGATTATGAGCATATATACACAGTGGACGACTACAAAGAAGATATGGATGAAGATGGGACGGAGAGCACAATTCTGTCCGATGGTCAGTACAATGTCCAGTAGTCTGTATGCTGGATTAGAAAAAGAAAAATGTTTTCTTCCAAAAACAGCGCCCTATCTGTCTACAGGTTGTATGTGGTACTACAGCATATCCCCATTCAATTCAATAGAGCTGGGCTGCAATACCATAAACAAACCTGTGGATAAGTGTGGCGCTGTGTTAAGAAGAAAGCAGCCTTCTAATCCTATACAACCTCTGTGTAATAAAACTAAAGAAGGCCGATTAACCCCCAAAGTATGTCTCCTGTATATATCTGCTTTACAGATATGACAATCCCAACAATATCTGAGGCCAGTGTTCGAAAGAAGAGAGACTCTGCACAATATGGTAGCTACAGCCGATTATACTACTCTTATATACTATTATTATTATACCACTAGTTCTCATACTATAGATTTCATTTTGCTTTCAGATATATGTAGTCTCCCCATGCTGGAAGGGGAATGCACCAAATACACATTAAAATGGTATTATAATCAGCGGGTGAGAGAATGTCGCCCGTTCGTGTACAGCGGCTGCGGTGGAAATCTCAACCGGTTCGACGAGAAAGATCAGTGTGAGCTACAATGTGGGCACAGAAAAGGTTAGTCTTAGATCTATGCACCTTTCGTGCACCTTGCTTCCAAAGGGCGTTCCATTAGACATATCACCCAACAGGGGCGTAGCTATAGGGGGTGCAGAGGTAGCAGTCGCTACCGGGCCCAGGAGCCTCAGGGGGCCCAAAGACCCTTGTGCCGCATAAGAAGACACACAGAGCACTAAGAGAAGGGGGGCCCAAGCTGAACTTTTCACCAGGGCCCATGAGCCTTTAGCTACGCCCCTGTCACCCAAGTTGTGCCAAAACCAAAAATAATTAAAAAAAAATCACATGGACACCCATGAGGGAATCATTGGGTTTCTATTAATGACTTCTTAGGTTTCTGCCAATTTCTTACGGTATTCTGGATGAGAATCTAAAGTGCACATTGTTTTCCTGATTGTCCCTCAGAGGCAGGTGATTGGGCATTGTGGTTTTCTACATGTCCAATCATTTCCTGTGCTAGGAGATAAGCCGCCGCCGCCGCCAGGAATTTCACGTGCCTGCTTGTCTCCCTCTCCTCCACTTTCAACTCCTGGGTCACAATGCACAATAATGCACTGTGCTACACGTGATAGTAATATTACAGGGCCTCACCTAAGATTTATAATACTGGTGCAGAGGGATCTATAGGCCTCCTCAGGCAAATGACCAAGGTGCACCTGGTAGTTCTGCACTCCCTATATCTAGGACCCTGTTCTCTCTATTCAAGTATGCATGCAAGTCTATGAGGTTGGTCAGAGTATATAGCATACATAGCAACAACATTTTTTCTGGTGTTCACATGACTAGAGATGAGCAAATCATCCAAAATTTGCTTTGCCGAATATTCAGCGAAGTTTTCACAAGATTCGAACGAATACGAATCTAATCGACGAAGCTGCGTACAAATTATACGGTATTATGTGGTGTTTTGCGAACATTTGCACAGTAATAACGAACGTACACTTGTTAAAGGTACGCAACTTATGTGAACTCGTACGCATGAGCGTACAAAAGTGCGTACGAATCCTTAGCGTACTATTGTTTTTTCCAGTTCTGAGGGGGGCGTAGCTACACTTTCCCGCTCTTGCAGGGGCAGAACGTCATTTTCCCGCCGTACGCAGAATGCGTAAATTTACTTACATTTCATACGTGTCTTACGTATAGTTAGCGGTCAAATGTTTGCGTACGTTTACGAATAATACGAAGCGAATCCGACAAAATTCGGTTTTGCTTCTCAGAAGAAAATTTCCAAGATTCGATACGAATCTACGAAGTCGGCGAATAGATTTGCTCATCTCTAGACACGACCCTTTTTAAGTCCCACCCTCTGGAACGATAAAACCACGCCCCTTTTGTAACGTGCCCCACCCCCTTTTATACAACACCCCCTCAATGCACTTTGGGTGCTGGGACTGCATCTCATGATGTGGAATCTCAGAACCACATACAGTTAAAGAACTTGACTTCACCTAGGAGGTTTCATAGGCAATGTAGGCAAGGAAGTATATAGCAGAAAGGAGGTCCTATGGATATAGTCAAAATGGCATCTTCTTCATGGTATAGCAAGGCTCAAATACAGTGGCATAACTAGAAGGGACTGGGCCCCAATGCAAATTTTTGAACAGGCTGTGCAACCCTATCTGCTGTGGCTAGTCAAGATAGCCTTCTAAGACCATATATATACTGTATGTCCAGTGGGGTACATAGAGAAGTAAGCGAGGATCAAACCAGGCCCCCCCACACAGGACAGAAGGGTTTCCGTCTAAACCCTTTTCAATGACCCTTGGACCATTTTTCCACTGCTTCATTTGCTAAAAGATGTTCCTTTGGGTAGAGTCCTGACCAAGTTTTCACCTCCAGTAGAAGAGGAGATGATCCCAACTAAGACTGGGCCCCCTCTTGTCCTGGGCCCCATAGCAGTCGCATGGTCTGCCGCTATGGTAGTTACGCCCCTGTGTATGTCACCGTATATACTGTCAGTGTATATAATGTTGCTGATAATACTGTTCAGGGGGCCTTGACAATAAAATCTTTCAGTCCTCCTCCTGGTTGGACTGCTTCTGATTTTTGGGTTCTGAAGCATCCTTTTTCACTGCATCCACTATAGCTATGACCCTGCTCAAATACATTTTACACCTCCCTCCAATGTCCTAGGGACAAAAGGGCTGCCTGAACCCCAGGCTGATTCCCACTTCCCTCATTTGCTGTTGTTGAGGTCCATGAGGGTCACATCAGCCACGAGCAGTGGTTAGAGCTGACTCTTGAATCATGATATAGCCTCCTGCACACCTTCTTTCCACATTTTTTACTAATTTTATCTTTCTATCATTTTAATTTGCAGATAAACCCCAAGAACACGGAAGCTAAGACATCGCGCAGAACTAGAAAAAATTATGTATATTGTAATATTTTTGTAAGATTCATAAAGTTTGAAAAAAAAAAAAAAAACCTTGCAAGTTACAGGGTCCAAATTGTGATCCCCTGTCATTACATCTGGGAAATAATATTTGTATTTTTATTGTTAATATAATTATGATTTCTCTATCTCATATTATATGGTGCATAGAACTTTTTTCGTAGCAGAGAATTGGTGCTATATTTTATACTATTTTTCTACTGAAAGGGAGATTTTTTAGCAAAGCACATCATGCAGGTTGTAGGTTACATGAGAGAAAGACCACGATTTGTCATTAAAGATCTCCGGTACGACCAAATGAAAGAGGTTCTACCAAAAATCTGATTAATAACGCTGAGTAACACTGAGCCTCCTAGCCCCTTTGGGACTTTCATTTCAATGACAACTTGGCCATGAGTTGTAGACTACAGTAGGCACAGAAGAGTTGCCAAGGGCTTTCTTTCTGACAACCTTATATAACCTCAGTTCACTGACAACATGCCCCTGATTTGTAGATCAGAGTATGCCAAGACTGGTTGCTAAGGATTTTCTAACTTAAAGGGGTCCTCTCACTTTAGCAAATAGCATTTATCATGTAGAGGAAGTTAATACAAGGCACTTACTAATGTATTGTGATTCTCCATATTGCCTCCTTTGCTGGCTGGATTCATTTTTCCATCACATTATACAGAGCTCGTTTCCATGGTTACAGACCACCCTGCAATCCATCAGTGGTGGTCATGCTTGCACATTATAGGGAAAACCACTGGCCTGTGCCCACTCCCACGGACTTTTCCTATAGTGCATATAGCTTTTTCCTATAGTGTGCAAGCACGACCACCACTAATGGATTGCAGGCTGGTCTGTAACCATGGAAACAAGAAGTGTATAATGTGATGGAAAAATGATTCCAGCCAGCAAAGGAGGCAATATGGACAATCACAATACATTAGTAAGTGTCTTGTATTAAATTTCTCTACATGTTTAATACTATTTACTGAAGTGAGAGGACCCCTTTAAAGACCCAGTATATAACCTCCATGGCACTCAGTGACAATTTGGCCTTCGGTTGTAAAACTGAGAAAGCTCAGACTGGTTACTAAGGACTAGTAGCCTGATAACCTCATGTAGCTGTTAGGTAGTATATCCATAGCAACCAGTTTGCCCTTTGACCTGATGAAGAGCAAAGCACCTTGGGAGCCATCACCACTACCCACTTCCTGCTTTATTAATCAGATTTTTCTGAAAGGAAATTTAGATAGGCAACCACTTTATAAAACCCAATGGAACCAGTCATTTTTCTTGTCACTAACCTGAAACCAGTGACACCACCAAGTCTTATGGTAATTGCCAGCATCTTAGATATATTTCTATTAATTTATCAACAGTCATTCAAAGGTGCGTCTACTAACACATAGGGATCCCTACAACCTGCTGATCATGTTGACTGTATGTAAATATACAATATATACTGTAACAATGCTTTATATAAGAAAATTGTTGTCAATGATAATAAAAAAAAAAATCAGGGACTGTAATATGGTGCTATTCTGAACTCCAGCCAAGCATATTGCTTGCGGTAGTGTTGCAGATTATTATAAGTCGCTTACCATGTTTTATTATCTTTAGGTTTTTCTTTATATACCTGTGTTTTTTTTCTTATCCACCAGGTACTTGTGCTGCTTGTATTGCTCATATCATTTGCTGCTAAACTGTATATGTTAAACCCTAACTCCACCCTAAGTTAGATTAAGGGCTCATTCACACGACCGTATGTATTTTGCGGTCTGCAAAAAATACGGATGACTTCCGTGTGCATTCCGTATTTTGCGAAACGGAACAGCTGGCCCCTACTAGAACAGGACTATCCTTGTCTGTAATACGGACAATAATACGGACATACGGAAACGGAATAGACACGGAGTACCTTCTTTTTTTTTTTTTTTTGCTGACCCATTGAAATGAATGATTCCGCATACTGTTCGCAAAAAAAAACGGAACGGACACGGAAAGAAAAATACGGTCGTGTGAACGAGCCCTTACCTCAATATTCCTCTTCTGCTTCACAGAAACAAAACCTGGAAGCTGAGATATGAGGTGTTGTATGATGGGTTTCTCACATTGGAGCTGCCTGTAATATGGAAGGGGGGTGGGGGGACGACCAGATTTACTATCACTGACCAACGTGTCAGAGCAGCAGCCCAACAAACATCTCCCATATCTCAGGTGACTATCAGATCCGTGATGGAGCGAGAGATTGGGGATAACTTTGGTCACCACTGAATTCTTAAAAATCAATGAAAACAGTTTCAGTGCAGTCAAAGCAAATGGTATGGCCCTGGATAACCAAGTCACTCTTCTTACTGACACCATTATCACATTTCTTAAAGGGGTTGTCCAGGAAACATTAAAAGAGAACTCCTGACAAAAATTTTATTCCATGTCCTGCTAGAAATGTACATGATATAATCTGTAGTGAATATCATTTTCTTACCAGTGTCTGAATTTTTGATTTATATCATCCTGAAGTTTCTTATCTGTGTCATGTGACCAGCAATTAGACTCACCAACTCACACAGAGACTTATGTGTGGACAGGAAGTCTAATTCTCTATGTATTCCTATGAGACTGAAAGTGAGGCTCCCATAGGAATGAATAGAGCAGTGACTGGCTTCCTGTCCTGGGTCAGTTGGAGGTCAGGGAGTTGGTCACATGACCCAGCTACAATAAGAAGAGAGGTTTTTACTCACAGAAACAGTCACTGATAAGAAAATGACAATCACTACAGATTATATCATGCACCTTTCTAACAGGTCAGAGAATAAAAAATTTTGCGGGAGTTCTTCTTTAAGTATGGGTCACAGGATCCCGTCCTTCTCCCAGTGTCGCATCGATTGCTCTGTTCTTCTGTCTTCTGATTCGGAGAGTTTCAGGGTTTCAGCACCACCTTACTGATTTGCATGGGCGGTAAGTAGGCAGTGCCGGCATCCTTCCCCCAGTCCTGGCTATGGATCCTTTGTGCCAGAACTATGGGAAGGATTCCGGCACCGCCTACTGACTGCCCCTGCAGAGGAATAGATATGTCAGCAGAAGGACCACCTTGTGAAGCGGACAGGGTCACGTGACCTGAGTTCTGATCTAAAGACAGATGTACAGGTAAAGAAAGTATATTACAAACTGGAAGATATATGTAAAAAGTAAAATATATGGCCCATGCTTACTGTTGCCCGCACAACACTTTTAAAGTGCACCTGTCAGCAGGACCACCCCTATTAGACCAGGCATAACACCTGATAGGGTTGCTCCTGCGGATAAAAACAACACCTGTCTCATGAACATTGATTGCGGCTTTCCTGAGAAAAAAAGACTTTTATTCATTATGCAAATGAGGGTTCCAGTGCACCCAAAGGCGTGGCCAGGAGGAGCTGAGGTGCACCAAACCCTCATTTGCATAAAAAAATATTTTACCTCGGAAATGACACAACTGATGTCCATAAGACAGATATCATTTTAATTACCAAGGTAGTAATAGGGTTGATCCTGCTGCCAGGTGGACTGCAGTTCAAAAAGTAATTAAATTGGCTATGTTTTAATCCTTTTTAGCTAATGAGCCCGCTATAACCATTCATGTCTGAAGCTACACATTTACAATATTTGATACCCAGTAAATTTCCTTGTTAGATTTAACCAGATTACATTTCATTTTGACATTTAAAGGGCAACTCCAGTCACGTAAGACGATGTAGCATGTTTATGTTCTTGTCATAGGGAGCAGTATTGTAATACTTATGCTTTTGTCCATAGGGGGCAGCATTATAGTAGCTCTCTTCTAGTCCATCCGGGACAGTATTAAAGTATTCATATTCTTAACTGTAGAGGGCAGTGTTATAGCAAAAGCTGCTTTTAATAGGTGGCAGACTGGGCAGTTGCATAGGACACCCAGGAGCAGGGCACAGTGGTCATTTACAGTAAATGCTCTGGTCTGACAATAGAGATAACTCTGCAGCTGTAAAATCACAACCAGTGTCCCAATGTCACTAGTTAGTAGGTAAGGAGAGGACGGTATTTTGCGCTATGGGAATGCTAACCCTACCTATTTGTGTTGCCCCGCCTTTTGTCAATTTGGACCCTCCTACAACATGGGGCCACTTTTAGGATTTTTTTCCCAGTCTGCCCCAGTCACTACCCGATGCGTTTTACCCCTGCACAAGCACACAACAGTGTTATCTGGGCACAATATAATAGTATTAACCCGATACGGTATGGAGGCATCATGTATGCATTGTATGGCGGTATTATTATTTGCTGCTTTTGATATTATGACAAAAAAGGCAAGTTACATTTTTAAATATCAGCTTACAGTGTGTGATCGGTGTCAATATCAATCGTGGCTGGAGTTGCTCCTTTGTTCATCCGATCTTACCATGCGTAGTGCGGGAAAACGGGACTTCTGGGAATCTTGTCTGCCTTTACATTGAACTACTGCCTGAAATAAAAAGATTTTATTTAAATAAATTGTAATGGATTAAGTGTCATTATTTTAATGTTAATGAATGTAATACTTGCTAATGTCTGAGCCCAGTCTGTCAATACGGAGCCCCTCATTGCTAACAGTTCTCTGCTGAGAATCCCGGGGGGCCTCCATCTCTGACATTCATATGTCCTAATTGGGCATATGGATAGGGCTTGTTCGGTCCTTACCAAGATTACAGTTGTGGTCCAATGGCTTATGTCCTGCTTTTTATTTTTATTTTTTTTTACTTTGGTGCCATCCTTACCCATTTTTCTAAAAAAAAAATGGGTGAAGGAAGGATATGTATGCCAGAGCCCTTAAAGGGGTCCTCTCACTTCAGTAAGTGGCATTTATCATGTAGAGAAAGTTACTACAAGGCACTTACTAATGTATTGTGATTCTCCATATTATTTCCTTTGCTGGTTGGATTCATTTTGCCATCACATTATACACTACTCGTTTCCATGGTTACAGACCACCCTGCAATCCATCAGTGATGGTCGTGCTTGCACAATATAGGAAAAAGCATCAGCCTCTCTAGTGGCCGGAACATGGGAGCGCACACGGGCCAGTGATTTTCCTTTATTGTGCAAGCACGACCACCACTGATGGATTGCAGGGCAGTCTGTAACCATGGAAACGAGCAGTGTATAATGTGATGGAAAAATGAATCCAGCCAGCAAACAAAGCAATATGGAGAATCACAATACATTAGGAAGTGACTTGCATTAACTTCCTCTACATGATAAATGCCACTTACTGAAGTGAGACAACCCCTTTAATTTAAAGGGTTATATCCATACCGGGTCCCACTTTTATCTCCAGAACGGGGCTCACAAAGTGAAGGTGAGTGCACCATGCATGCTGTCCATTCTATGGGAGTTCCGAAAATAACCGACAGCACACTCAGCTATTTTTGCAACTCTCACAGAAGTGAATGGAGAGTGCACCACACCGCACCACCGTTCTGGAGATAGGAACAGGACCCAGAGGTGGGACCTGCACCTATCTAAGGGCCCTTTCACACGACCGTGGAGCACGGTCCGGGACGGTCTGTTAAAACCCGGACCGTTCTCCTTCTGAGGGCAGGAGCGCATGGCGTCATTGGTTGCTATGACGCCGTGCGCTTCCTGAGGCCCCCGCTGTACAGTGATACACTCTATACGAGCGTGTACTGTGTATCACTGTACAGCGGCGGCCTTAGGAAGCGCACGGCGTCATAGCAACCAATGACGCAGTGCGCTCCTGCCCTCAGAAGGAGCACGGTCCGGGTTTTCACGGACCATGCTCCATGGTCGTGTGAAAGGGCCCTAACACTGGTGGCAAATCCCAGGAACCTAAAAATTCAAGTGTGAGACGGGACTACCCCTTTAAGGCAAGTGTTTGTCCTCAGTCTATATGCAGGAGTTACCTGATAATCATTTTTTTTCTCACCTTTAGGCTCCATTCACACGTCCGCAGAATGTGTCCGCCTCCGTTCCGCAAAATTGCGGAACGGGTGTGGACCCATTCATTTTCAATTAGGCCGCAAAAGATGCGGACGGCACACAGTGTGCCATCCGCATCCGCACTTCCGTTCCGCGGCCCCGCAAAAATATAGAACATGTCCTATTCTTGTCCGAATCCACGGACAAGAAAAGGCATCTCTATTATAGAGCCGGCCATGTGCGGTCCGCAAAATGCGGAACGCACATGGCCGGTGTCCGTGTTTTGCGGTTCTGCCAATTTGCGGACTGCAAAACACACGGACGTGTGAATGTACCTTAAGGGCGGGCTAGGGGCGGGCCCATTCACCTCTATGGGTGGCACGCTATCTTGCAAGAAAAGATAGAACATGTCCTATACTTGTCCGTACGCACGGACAAGTATAGGCATTTTCAATGGGGCCGCCCGGCGTGTGTTCCAAACACTGCGGAACACACGCCGGGCGGCCCTGTATTTTTGCGGGTCCGCATTAATGCGGACCCGCAAAAATACGGCCGTCTGAACGGGGCCTTATGGATATTATCTCCATGCACTGACATCCTGATAATTCCATGCATCTACATATAAAACAATGTGAACAAGCAGAACTGCAGTGTAAAGCATGGTAAATAACTGCATAAAACGGTATGTGGGGTTCAGTGAATTTGACTCCAACAATGCAGCCACACTAAGGTCATTGATTTCTGCTCCCTAAAAATCAACTATTAGAAAGGATTACCCATTGGATATCATGGAATCACTTAGACATCTGCTTTCACTAGAAGGATGAAAAATAAAAAATAAAGCTAGAACCAGCCCTGTACCTCACATGGATCCAGAGATCTCCCCTTTCATTGCTTTGTTTGCTGTGGTAGATTTATTTCAAGCTAGCAACTCAGCGGGCGTGTCCTTTGTAATTGGGCATGTCTTTTCTGCAGCAGCTTTTTCCTATTTCAGCTTAGTGGGCATGTCCTTTCTGAAGCCACTCTCTCTCTCTATCACAGCTCTGGTGGTGAGTCCTTTCTATGGCAGCTCTCTCCCTGTAACTGTCACAGCTTCTAATAGTAGAGCCGGGTGGTGGCAGTTGAAGAATGGAACTGAGCATGTGCGACCACCTCAGCCATGTTACTGAGGTGGACAGAGAAATAAGCAGCAGGTGGATGCATACAGATACATTTTATTGAATACTTCAGTGGATATACTATAAGTTTTTTATTACATGCAATTCCAAAAGTATTTACATCCAGGTGCTGGTTTGAAAAATGTGGAATATTTTTTTTGCGGGATGACCCTTTTAAAGTATTTTTTTTAGCTAACCCTTTTTGGCCAGGAAGGAGCCCTGCGATCTCTCAGACGCTAAGCATTTCCTTCGTTTGTGTGGGGTAAAATCTGCATTTAAGCCCCACTGTCACCAATTTCTATTGTGATAGAAATCCCCTTTAATTAAAAAAAAATAAAAATTTGAAAAAAACCCAAAAATTATTTTGTTGTCACTTTCAGAAAAACAAAACATGAAATTCCAAGTTTATCAGGCGTTCATTCAGACGACCTCATCCGCTTCTGCTCGCACTATGCCAGCTATGAAAGGGTAAACTTCCAGGTCCAGATAAGCGCTCGTCTAAGGTGACACACCGAGACCTTGTTCAAAGTACAGTCACTGCGAGAGAACTGAGGCGCCTCGAGGACTGTCCCCCACTGTGGCTCCAGGGGTCGTCATGTACCTAGCAGACCACCCCTACGGTACCTACGGTAGGTCCATATCCTCTGTATCTCTACCGGTCAGGAAGCTATAGTATTATTAGTGTGAATACAGATATATATTTATATTTTAAATTGAACATTGAAAATCGTGTCTAGTGAGCATTTGAAAAATTTCAGAATATGAGGGATCTTATGCAAAGCAATTTTGTATGATGAGAATGACCCCCACTCGCCATTGGCCGCATTCCCACCACTCTCATTGGCAGCATGCTGCGCTATTTTGTTCCCTGATGGATACCCGACGTACCCCATTGTAGTCAACGGTGTCCGACAGGCGGCGTTTGAATCCGTAATGCAAATAATGTGGCGTTTTTGTCACTCTGTTCGTATAAGGCCGGGTTCACAAGCGACTGATTAGCTGCGGATTTTCTGTAGCGCCTTTTTGTGCAGCAAACCTGCAGCGTTGTACAGTACCAGCAACGTGAGGCTACTTTCAGATCTGCATTGTTACTTCCGGGTTTTAGATCCAGCAGACATTCTAAAAATCGGAATTAAGCGCTTCAGTGCCATTTAATACATCCAGATGCGGCCGGGTCCGGTTGTATTAAATCAAAACTGAACAAACCTGATCAGGCATGAAAATCATTGTAATAGTAAGTAATTGACTTACATTGATTTTCATGCTGGAGGTTTGTTCCATCTTGCAAATCGGACATAAAACTGCACTTTGCAGAGGTGCACCTCCAATGAGGCAAGTGAGGCGATCGCCTCAGGCAGCACCAGGTAGGGACAAGAGGGGGCAGTGGAAGGGCCATAGGCAATTAGCGCTTTCATTGTGGCAAAGGGGTTAGGTTAAAAAATTGGCATGGGGGGGATGCGCCGTTTCAGTTTTCGCCTCAGGCAGCAGAAAGGCTAGGTGCACCCCTGGCACCGTTTTTTTGTCCTTTACCAAAATGCAACAAATGCATACTGTTACTTCCTGATCAGTTTTGTTCCTATTGACAATGAATGGGGACAAAACTGAACCGTTTAATTCCGGTTTTGAGATCCTCTGCTGAATCTCAAAACCGGAATTGAAAACGCAGATGTAAAAGTAGCCTAAATTAGCAATTCTCACGCGGCAGAAAAAAAATCCACAGCAGAAACTGACCTGTGGTGCGGGTTTTAAATCTGCAGCGTGTCAATTAATACTGTGGATTTCACCTTTTCCAGTGCAAAGAGTGAAACTGTGACCGTACGTATTGTGTGGTCCGCAAAAAATACGGATGACGTCTGTTTTCTTTATGGATCCATTGGGCCCGATGCGGCGATTTCAACGGGTGTGCGCAACTAGTGTACCTCTGCAGGTGACGCCCTGCACAAACACTTGCATATCACACAGTATGCACTAATATACTCTGCCCTGTGATTGTGATACAAGAAAAATTGGACGCAGACCCCAATATAACACTACTTTTGATGCAATATTAATTATATTAGTAACCTATAAGCATACCTCCCAACTTTTGAAAATTGCAAAGAGGGACAATGTGTTCGGCGCGCATCATGGCAGTTTTATTCATACTAGGCCACACCTCTAACTCCACCCAAAGCATAATTACTGGAGCCCCTGCAGCAATTTTTTTCTTGCGCTTCAATGTCCATATAAATATTAGCACATAAATCATCAGATTATAGATATTGTAAGGTTCAAATTGCACCAAATAATGAAGTTCTGGTCTAATATGTAGGTAGAAACCATACAAACACTTTAGTAAGGAGCAATTTAGTAAATTTATTAATGCACATTTATGCATTAATCCTCCAGGTCAAAAAGAGGGACATTTAAGGATCAAAGAGGGACAGAGGGACTTGGGTCAAAAAGAGGGACTGTCCCTCCAAAAGAGGGACACTTGGGAGGTATGCTATTAGACATCGCTTTTCTGCAAATCTGTGGAATTTTTTTTGTTATACTGAGGACTGTTATATGTATTCAACCCAAGTTACATCAGCAAAAAGCTGAATAAAATCCCAAATTGCCTCTGCAATTCTACCCAGTGCAGAGGATCCTGTACTGCGCATGCGTGTTACCACCCGGCTGACTGGGAACTACGCTTAACGCCAGTGTCGTAAAGAGCAGCAAAGGGCGCATGCGTGAGCCGTGCAGATACAAGACGTCTACCTTCTTGCCTACCGCGCATGCCCGGACTGTGTTGTCAGGGGTGACGTGTCCCGGTGACAGCTTGGCAGGAAGTGGCGGAGCTCGGAACAGGGAGTCTTGAAGATGCTGAAGAAGTTCGACAAGAAGGACGAGGAGTCCGGTGAGAGTGCGGGATGCGGGCAGGGGGACGACTAGGGGGGACCGAGGCCGAAGCCTGACTGCGGGTGCACGGGTCAGACATGGCTGCTTCAGTGGGAGCCAGGCCTGGGACTGTGTATGGGGGGGAGCAGGCTGCTGAAGTCAGTGACATGGTGGACTGTGTCTCTTATCAAGTGTCACCTCTGAGTTAGGGAAGGAGAAGTCCCAGCTGGCATTGTGTCTATCCTTCCAAGGCATGCTGGGACTTGTAGTGCCTCCCTCTTTAGAGAAAGTTGCTGCCACTTTTGGGGGCTTTCTAACAATAGGAACTGCCAGGAGTTATGCCGTAGTCCCCCCAGGCTACGTGGTGTGCCACATAATGATGTCATGTGACTGCGGAGCACATATGGACCTGTTACAGGGGTCCCCCACTCTTAAAACAGCGGCCCTCCTTTTGGCGGTCTCAGCCGATGGTATATGACATTCTAGAACCATTCAGAAAGTGTGCCAGCTTATGGCATCACAGCGCGCTATGCCATAGTAGTTCTGAGAATCTTTAAAGGGTTACCAGCCCCCCTCCCCCCACTTTCTTTGATCCAACATCATAAGCTAAGGATGATGGATGGAAACAGCCCCATCTCCAGCAAAGCACATGTCCTGGACGGTTTAATGGAAACTCTCCTCATCCTGGAAATGGTAGATAGACTCCTTATGCAGTGTCGCACTTTGTATGAATTAAGTTCATTCCGGAGCTGAAATCGACATTCTGCACAGCTGAAGTGACCCTTTGTTCCTAGTTCCCGCAGTGTCTGCAGAAATTTAGCTCTGGTGGTGATTTTCATAGAGGAAAGTGTCATCGTTACAGCAGGCGGGGGGTAAGGCAAATGCCTACAGGCCGCTCTGATAAGATGCAGGGCAGCGTCTAGCTACAAGTACAGCCCAGTCATCTGATGCAGGAACGGTTAGTCTCCTCTAATATTGTAGGAGCTCAGCTATGCTGTGCATCAGGGATCAGCAACCTCCGGCACTCCAGCTGTGGTGAAACTACCACTCCCAGCATGCACACTAACTTGGCTCTTCACAGAATTGAATGAGGCATGCTGGGAGTTGTAGTTTCGCCACATATGGAGTGCCAGAAGTTGCTGATCACTGCTGTACGTGCTTGATGACTGTTTCCAGTAACAGCCAGTTCCATAGAGGTGAGTATAGTGGAGTGGTTATGCGCCATTCCATTCATTCTTGTGATTGGTGGAAGTGCTGATCAGATGGTTATCCTCTAACCCCTACATAGGGGATAGCTTTAGAATTCGGCACATCCCCTGTAAGATTAGTTAAGTACGGCCGTCTGGAAGATTGTCATTTTATTAAGCCCTACCTTTTGCATGGGCAGTACAAATTCCTGGCAATTAACCCCCTAACTGTTTTACCAGAGTGGAGCTCCAGCAGTGGGAAAAGTATCTAACTGGAGGGGGGAGGGCTGCTTTAGATGCTGCTACCTCCTGAATGGTAGCAGCTAGAAACATGAAACTGATCTTGTTTGAAAGCAGACATTCCAAGCTTTCAGACAGCAATATGTTCAGGACAGAGAAAGACATCACTGATAGAATTCAGGATGCTGTGAATGCAGCTGAAAAAGTAAAAACAGGTTTTACTCAAGATTATTCCCGACTTGATTTCTAACAGTGATTTATCCTCTGATGCTTGGACTTTAGCTTCAGCTGTTTTGGTCTTGTATGAAAGCCTGGACTGTCAGCCTTCATACAAGACCAGTTGCATGTTTCTAGCTTCTACCATTGAGGAGATATCACCATCTAAAGCAGCCCTCCCCCTCCAGTTAGCTACTTTTCACATTGACCGAGCTGGACTCGGGCACAACAGGTGGTTAAAGGGGTTGTCCAGGACAGTGAACTGAACACAGCAGGAGAGACCCAGGGAACCAGAACGGAGCAGGTAAGTGTGACTTTTTTTTTTTTCAACAGGTACAACACGCCCCACACTTTAAAAAAAAAAAAAAAAAAGTCCCAGAGCTGGACAACCCCTTTAAACGATACAGTGACATTTTCCTACTGTTTTCCCAGTTCAGCTGAATGATTATCTCTGTCTGTGATTTCAGGTGGCGGCTCTAATCCTTTCCAGCACTTGGAGAAAAGTGCAGTTCTCCAGGAGGTGAGTTTTAGGGTGAAACTACGTGATCCATGATGCATATGATCTCTTAAAGGGTTTGGCCCATCTCACACTTTGGTGGCATATCGCTATTGCATATGTCTGGTAGTTGTGGGTTCCACTTCTGGAACAACCTTGCACAACCTGTAGGGCCATATGTTGGTGTCCGCATCCGATCCGCAATTTTGAGGATCGGATGCGGACCCGTTCATTACAATGGGGCTGCGAACGATGCGGGCAGCACACCGTGTCCCGTCCATGCTTCCATTCCCTGCAAAAAAGATAGAGCATGTCCTATTCTTGTCCGCAATTGCAATAGGCATTTCTATCATAGCGCTGGCCGTATGCATTCCGCAAAAATGTGGAGCGCACACGGCTGGTGTCCGTGTTTTGTGGATACGCGATTTGCAGACCGCAAAACACATACAGTAGTCTGAATGAGCCCTCAAGGTGTATTCACATGGGATGGTTTTTAGCATTTTTGCCAAAATCTGGTAATTAATTACTATGTTTTAAATTGCAGGCCCGTTTGTTTAATGAGACGCCCATCAACCCCCGAAAATGTGCTCACATCTTGACCAAGATCCTGTACCTGATAAACCAGGTAGGTGTACCCTATTACATTGAATGCTATAGGAAGGTTCTGCACCAGTAGAAGCAGTGAGACGTTTTGGATACATTTTCCAAAGGGAAAACTGAGAGCTGGAATCTGGTTGGTTTCTATGGATTATTTCTCCTCTTCTCCTCCTTTGCTTCTTTTGGTTTCTGTCTCTGTCCTCTTCTGTACACCGTAGATACATTGGTCTTTCCTTGCAGGGGGAGCACATGGGAGCCACAGAAGCAACAGAAGCTTTCTTCGCCATGACCAAATTGTTCCAGTCAAACGATGTAAGTGATTCCTGCAACTTCATTATATGCAATGCAAATCCTGTCCACCATAGTTAGTAAAATATACAACTAGGAAACCGTACAAGCACAGTCGCTCACTGTCTTCAAGATCTTTGCTTTCTGTCAGTGAATCCACAAGCAGAAAACATTTCTTGATCCCGTCCAACGCCACAAGGGCAGAGATTGTTACACAAGAGTAATGATAATATGTGTTAGGGTCCATTCACATGTCCGCAACTGTTTTGCAGTCCGCAAATTGCGGATCCGCACGTGGCTCGCACTATAATGCCCCTTTCACACGTGCGAGAGCTTGCCCCCGCCCCCCCACCGTGCCACCAGCTTGCCCCCCTGTGCCAAAAGCTTGCCTCCCAGTGCTATAAGATGCCTCTAGCTTGCCCTCCAGTTCTTCCAGCTTGCCCCCCCCCCCAGTGAAACAAAATACTTTCCTGTAGGGGCGCCGCTCCACAGCTCCTTCATCTTGTTCTCTGTGCGTCACGCAGCGTCAGGTCATAGTGCACGCATACGACGATGTGTCAGGGCTGAAAGTGCAGCGCATGGGCCGGCGGGTGACCACAGAGCGGTGAGTAAAATAGCAAGCGCTTCACTCCTGCTCTGTGGTCACGTGACACAAATGAATTCTCGATGCAAAAAATTTCCATCGAGGATTTTTTTTTTTGTTACTCGATTACATCGAGTAATCATTTCAGCCCTACATAGGAGATAGATATGTGATTTTTTTATTTTTTTTATTTTTTTTTTTGTGTGTGTATTAATACACGGTGTAAGTTGTAGAACTTTCCTAGTAAGTGAACACAATCGTATTAAATCTGATCGTGTTTGTCCTCCAGCCGACACTGCGCAGAATGTGTTACCTTACTATAAAGGAGATGGCGAGTATCTCTGAGGATGTCATCATTGTCACCAGTAGGTGAGTTCAGACATTTTGTGTCATCGTTTAGACCTTTCGCTATGAATCACAATCATGCATTTTCGTATAATCTACAGTGGAGATCATTGATTGATGTTTTGTTTGCAGTTTAACCAAAGACATGACTGGGAAAGATGACAGCTACAGAGGTCCAGCAGTGAGAGCCTTGTGTAAAATCACAGATGTAAGTCCTTTTCAAGCCAGTTTATCTTCATTTTAGCAGAACAGTAGGACACAGTATCCCATTCTAACGCCGTGTCGGTATTTATTCAGAGCACCATGCTGCAGGCCATTGAGCGCTACATGAAACAAGCCATCGTGGACAAAGTGCCAAGTGTATCCAGCTCTGCTCTCGTCTCTTCTCTGGTAAGTGTTAAAATCCTGCTAGATACGCTGGGTCACATTTATAGGATGCAAGATGTTGAGCGATTGGAGGGAAAGTGAAACATTAGGGTACGGCCACACTTGAAGCAAAAATCAGTTGGGGATAATAAAGGAGAGTATGTATTAAAGGGGTTGTCTATTACTTTTATACTTATGATAGGCCATCACTATCTGGTTGACAGGGGTCCAACACTCTGCACCCCTGCTGATCAGCTGTTTCAGAGAAGTCCCAGTCCTGGAAGCCTGCGCTGGAACTACACAGCTCCATCCATTGTGGAGTGGACAGAGTTTTTAACTTCAGAGCTGCGCCCATTCACTTCAGTCGCAGTAGTGCTGCAGTAACCGGCTCCATCCATTAGGGCTGCAGCTATAGATTAGATTTTTGTAATCAAATATTCTACTTATTAATTGAGTACTCTAATAAGAAAAAACTAATTCAAAGAACGTTTTCCTTTATAAAAGCTCATTAGGCCTCCCCCAGTGCCAGCAGCTTGCCTCCCCCAGTGCCAGCAGCTTGCCCCCCCAGTCCCCAGCGCCAGTGAAATAAAACACTTACCGTATTTTTCGCTTTATAAGACGCACCCGAAGATAAGACGCACCCCAGATTTTAGAGTAGGAAAATAAGAAAAAAATATTTTTCATCAGACCACATATCTGACCCCCCATAAATTTCAGGACATCACATCAGGCCCCCATCAGACCTCAGATCAGCCCAGCGTTCCCCCATCAGACCTCAGATCAGCCCAGCGTTCCCCCATCAAACCTCAGATCAGCCCAGCGTTCCCCCATCAGACCTCAGATCAGCCCAGCGTTCCCCCATCAGACCTCAGATCAGCCCAGCGTTCCCCCATCAGACCTCAGATCAGCCCAGCGTTCCCCATCAGACCACAGATCAGCCCAGGTTCCCCCATCAGACCTCAGATAGCCCAGCGTTCCCCCATCAGACCTCAGATCAGCCCAGCGTTCCCCCATCAGACCTCAGATCAGCCCAGCGTTCCCCCATCAGACCTCAGATCAGCCCAGCGTTCCCCCATCAGACCTCAGATCAGCCCAGCGTTCCCCCATCAGACCTCAGATCAGCCCAGCGTTCCCCCATCAGACCTCAGATCAGCCCAGCGTTCCCCCATCAAACCTCAGATCAGCCCAGCGTTCCCCCATCAAACCTCAGATCAGCCCAGCGTCCCCATCAGACCTCAGATCAGCCCAGCGTTCCCCCATCAGACCACAGATCAGCCCAGCGTTCCCCCATCAGACCTCAGATCAGCCCAGCGTTCCCCCATCAGACCTCAGATCAGCCCAGCGTTCCCCCATCAGACCTCAGATCAGCCCAGCGTTCCCCCATCAGACCTCAGATCAGCCCAGCGTTCCCCCATCAGACCTCAGATCAGCCCAGCGTTCCCCCATCAGACCTCAGATCAGCCCAGCGTTCCCCCATCAGACCTCAGATCAGCCCAGCGTAACCCATCAGACCTCAGACCAGCCCAGCGTAACCCATCAGACCTCAGACCAGCCCACAGTGCCCCCATGAGACCACTCTGTGCCCCCATCAGACCTCAGACCAGCTCACAGTGCCCCCATTAGACCACTCTGTGCCCCCATCAGACCTCATACCAGCTCACAGCGCCCCCATTAGACCAATCTGTGCCCCCATCAGACCTCAGACCAGCTCACAGTGCCCCCATTAGACCACTCTGTGCCCCATCAGACCTCAGAACAGCTCACAGTGCCCCCATTAGACCAATCTGTGCCCCCATCAGACCTCAGACCAGCTCACAGTGCCCCCATTAGACCACTCTGTGCCCCCATCAGACCTCAGACCAGCTCACAGTGCCCCCAGTAGACCACTCTGTGCCCCCATCAGACCTCAGATCAGCCCAGCGTGCCCCATAACAATAAAATAAAAAACTTCACTTACCTGTCCAGCGCCCCGGCTCCGCTCCGGCGCTCCTTAGGCTTTCCGGCCCGACGCTGCACTGTCACCTGACTGCGCGCAGCGTCAGGTCATAGTGCGCGCACTACGTCCTGACGCTGTACGCGTTCAGGACAGTGCAGCGCAGGGCCGGGAAGCCTGAGGAGCCGCTGCAGGACAAGTAAGTGAAGTTTTTTATTTTATTGCTATGGTGCACGCTGGTCTGATGGGGGGGGGGGGGGTCCCGGCCCCCCGGCAGCTAAAACATACAAGTGAGAGCTTCCATAATGGAAGCGCTCACTTGTATTCGTTTTATAAGACGCACTGCAATTTTCCCCCTACTTTTGGGGGAAAAAAAGTGCGTCTTATAAAGCGAAAAATACGGTACCTCTCCTGTAAGGGCGCTGCTGACACTCCAGAGATCTTCTATCTTCTCCACGCGCTGCACTGGGACCTGACATCACACAGCGTCAGGTCATGCTGCATGCTTACGTGCACTACGTCCTGACGATGTTTGCACTCCAGGATACAGTGCAGGCCAGCGAGAGACCACGGAGCGTGAGTAATAGCAAACGTTTCACTCGCGCTCCGAGGTCACATGGCACAAACGAATCCTCGATGCAAAAAATTTGCATTCAGGATTTTTATTTTTTTTTTGTGTGTGTTGAGTTACTCAATTTATTCGAGTAATCGTTTCAGGCCTGCCATCCTTTACACAGTGGATGGAGCTCTGTAGTTCTGGCGTCGACTTCTGGAACCAAAGCTATTCTGTAGCTGCTAATAGGAGGGGTGTTGGACCCTAGCCGATCAGATATTCATGGCCTATGCCTGTGATGGCTAACCTTCGCCACTCGAGCTGTGGAAAAACTACATCAAGATGCACACTTGTTTGAATGTTGTCAGAACCCCATAGAAATGAATGGAGCACGCTGGGAGTCCTAGTTTCACCACAGGCCTATCCTGATAGTCTAACAGTATAAAAGGAGTGAACAGAACAACCCTTTTAAGGACAGTTACTACTTGCCATCTTGATTTATGTAAATAATACATAGGTATGCATAACTATTATTCCTAATTAACCCCCTCAGCACCTGCTGAAGACCAGTTTTGATGTAGTGAAGCGCTGGGTGAATGAAGCACAGGAAGCTGCCTCCAGTGATAACATCATGGTGCAGGTGAGTTTTCTATCAATGTCTCTGTGATCCCAGAATGCTTAGCATTTCAGATAATAATCTCCCATCCTGCTGCTCTTAGTACCACGCTCTCGGATTGCTGTATCATGTCCGTAAGAACGATCGTCTCTCCGTCAACAAGATGCTGAGTAAGTTCATGCGTCACGGCTTGAAGTCTCCGTTCGCCTATTGTATGATGATTCGGGTGGCCAGCAAACTCCTGGAGGAGGAAGATGGAAAGTAAGAGGCTCCGCGATTGGGTGATCCCTGAATATTGTTTGTAAGGATAGAGAGTGACTTTATATTTCTTTCCAGCCGGGACAGTCCCCTCTTTGATTTCATTGAGAGCTGTCTCAGAAACAAGCATGAAATGGTCGTTTATGAAGCTGCTTCTGCCATCGTTAACCTGCCCTCCTGCACTGCCAAAGAACTGGCACCCGCTGTGTCTGGTGAGTAGGATTACTAATACTGCAGGAGGGGTCAGCAACCTGCAGCATTCCAGCCGTTGTGAAACTACACCACCCAGCATACACACTTGATGAGCAGTTTTTGGAATTCCTATAGAAATGAATGGAGCAGCAGCAGTGCTGGAGGTTGCTGACCCCGTAAAGCACAAGACAGGCTGCTTAGTATTTAAATTCTGCTGTGAGCCAAGCAGAAGTTCAATGCTTTCCCCACCTCAGTGACTTAAAGGGGTTTACCTGTTAAAAGAACTTATCCCCTATCCACAGGATTGGGCATAAATGTCCGATTGGTGGGATTCGACTGCAGGAGGATATACAAATCACGAGAATGGGGGCCCATGTTCCCCCAGTTAGACTCTGAGACTGCTGGAGATGCCAGAATAGAGGTACTATCTCCGGTAGTCCCATAGAGTTGAATGGAACGGCAGACACGCATGGCATACTTCTCCAGTCAAACAGGGGGACATGAGGGTCCCAGTGGTCGTACCATCATAAATGAGATACTCACACTATATCCTGTGGATGGGTGTTTTTTCTTAATGGGAAAACACCTTTATTAAAGGGGTTTTCCAGGATTTTACTACTGATGACCTGTCCTCTGGATAGGTCATCTGTATCTGATCAGTGGGGGTCCAACACCCAGGACCCCCGCCGATCAGCTGTTTGAGAAGGTACCGGCGCTCCTGTGAGTGCCGCTGCTGTCTTGCAGCTCACCAAGCCCAGCACAGTACATTGTATATCGGCTGTGCTTGGTATCGCACTCAGCCCCATCACTTGAATGCTCCTAGGCCACGTGACCGATGAACATGACGTCACTGGCCTAGGAAAAGCTAAGAGAAGGCCGCAGGTGCACCGATGCTTTCGCAAACAGCTGATCGGTTGTGGTCCCGGGTGTTGGACCCCCACTGATCAGATACTGATGACCTATCCTAAGGATAAGTCATCAGTAGTAAAATCCCGAACAACCCCATTAAGGTAGTGCCACAACAGTATCCTCTACCATCCCTATTCCAGGATACAAATGTTTATTGATTTTTTTTTATTTCTTCCTCAGTGTTACAGCTGTTTTGCACTTCTCCAAAAGCCGCCCTCCGCTATGCTGCGGTCAGAACCCTTAACAAGGTACCGTACGCTTATCTGGTGTCACTCATTGCTCCAGGAAAAACCGCTCCCGTGCATCTTGATACAGAACTGTAGTCACTATATACATATATTATGATTATTACAGGTGGCCATGAAACACCCATCAGCGGTCACTGCCTGCAATTTGGACCTAGAGAATCTGGTGACAGACTCCAACCGCAGCATCGCCACCTTGGCAATCACTACACTGCTGAAGACTGGCAGCGAGAGCAGCATTGATCGACTCATGAAACAGATCTCCTCTTTCATGTCTGAAATCTCAGATGAGTTCAAGGTGTGAATCATGTGCTCCGCTAATAATAATGGAAGCATTGACCTTGACTTTTATAGTGATATTTGATGCCAACATTATTAGGAGTGGGGACAAATACTTTCCATTTTAATTAAAGAGGTATTCCCATGATGGCGTCGCACTAGGTTCTGCCATCACTATAGGGTTGTAAAGGTCCAACCAATTCTAAAAATGAAAGGGATGCAGTAGTGATTTAGTGCTCTATAGTCTTCATTTGTTTATACTGCATCCACCCTGGTGTGCTGGGAACTGCAGCATGGCCCCATTCAAGTGAATAGTGCCAGCTTGCTGATATTCTGACCTTTTTGGAAGATATTTGTCTTAAAGGGGTATTCTCATCTTAGACAATGGGGGCATATCGCTAGGTTATGCCCCCATTGTCTTATAGGCACGGGTCCCACAACTGAGACCCGCACCTATGTTGAGATCGAAGGGGGGAGCACTGCTCCGGCCACCACCAGGCGCAGCTCCCTGCTGCTTCCATAGAAATGAATGGGAGTGCACTACGCATGCGCGGCCACCGCTCCCATTAATTTCTATGTAGCCGACGGAAATAGCCGATGAATGGAGGTCGGCTTCGCATGCGCAGTGCACCCTCCTTCACTTTGGGGGCTCCATTCTCGATATAGGTTCGGGTCCCTCGATATAGGTGGGACCCGCACCTATGAGACAATGGGGGCATATCCTAGCGATATTCCCCCATTGTCTAAGATGGGAATAACCCTTTAAAGGAGCTTCAAGACACAGCGGTCTCTGGTACTACAGCTCTGATTCACCTGAGCATGTGTATGTGGGTTGCTGTATCACTTACTCCAGTGAAGAGGCCAAAGCGGCTCCTCCAGCAAAATCCTTGGCCCCTTCTTGCTGGTGTCAGCCAGCTCCAGACATACATTGATGGTTTATCCAAAGGAGTGGTCATCTTTTCTAGCAAACCCATATAAGACCATACTAGACAGAGAAGAAAAGGCTCCAGTTTATAGCTGATTCATGTGTGTAGCCGAATACTTGTAATAGTTCATGTGTTTGTCTATTGCGTTCTAGGTGGTGGTTGTACAAGCGATTAATGCTCTCTGTCACAAGTATCCTCGTAAGCATGCTGTCATGATGAACTTCCTATTCACAATGCTCAGGGAAGAGGTAAGCACTGTCGAGTAAATCACGGTAATTCATTGGTCAGTATTTTTTTTAGGAATATTCAATAACTTACATAGTAAATGTGATCTATTTGCACACAGGGTGGGTTTGAGTACAAGCGAGCCATCGTCGATTGCATCATCAGTATCATTGAAGAGAATCCAGAAAGCAAAGAGACTGGGCTGTCCCATCTGTGCGAGTTCATAGAGGATTGTGAGTTCACCGTTTTGGCCACTCGCATTCTCCACCTCCTGGGACAGGAGGGACCCAGAACCAGCAGTCCGTCTAAGTTCATCCGCTTCATTTACAACAGAGTTATCTTGGAGAATGAGGAGGTCCGAGCAGGTGAGCGTTGCACAGGATCTGAGGTTGCCCGACTTTCATTCTTATTCGGTTATTAATACCAGTTTTGTGATTTTGCTCACTAGGTGCTGTCAGTGCTTTGGCCAAATTTGGTGCTCAAAATGAGGACATGTTGCCCAGCATTCTGGTATTGTTGAGAAGGTATGTGAAATTATTTATTGTACTGCATTGCAGTAAATTTCTTAATCTTTACACTGGGGTGTAATAGTATCATAGCAAATTGGTTGTTTCACAAAGCACTGTACTATTACAATCAAACACAATGGTCAGATGACCAAAAAAATCCCACACCTTATATCTATGTTAAAACGCAACCTTTATTATATGGCTAATTAAATGACTAATTCAGATACGGCGTGTACAGTGTTTCACTGTACGGCGGCGGCCTCAGGAAGCGCACGGCGTCATAGCAACCAATGACGCCGTGTGCTCCCGTCCTCTGGGGCAGCGCAGGCCGTGGAAACACGGTCGTCTGAATGGGGCCTTACTTAAACTAAAACAAAACCACCCAAAAAAGGAAATGTAAAAGTATCAGCTAGCTGCAGAGACAGGCCACTAGTCAGGGCATTAGTATATACCGTATTTTTCGCCCTATAAGACGCACCTAGGAGGACAATAAGAAAAAATAAATCATTAAACCTCTGGTCAGACCACCAATCAGACCCTCAATGTTAGTCAGACCTAAGCTGACGGCCCCAGTAAGACCCCCAATGTTAATAAGACCTCAGCTCAGACCCCAATGTGAATGACCCCCCAATCAGACCTCAGATAAGAGCCCCATGCCTCTCACCAGCCCCCATATGCCACTCACCAGCCCCCAGCCACATTATATGAGACCCCAGTAGCCTCATGTGTTATAAAATAAAAAAGCCACTTACTTCTCCTGCTCCTGGACGCCGCCGCTCCTCTCCGCCTGCGCCCTACCTTCCTCCTGCCGACGGCTGTGCTGTGAACTGGCTCGCACAGGCGACAGCCGAGTGGAGGACCAGGAAGCGGTGAGTACATAGCCTTCGCCGCTTCCTTGTCCTCCGGTGCTAATGAGCGCTTTTTTTAATGGAAGCACTCATTAGCATTCGTCCCATAAGACGTAGGGACATTCCCCCCCCCCTCCCCCCACTTTTGAGGGGGGAAAAAAAAAAGCGTCTTATGGGGTGAAAAATACGGTATGTCAATTAGGGAATCTAGATATAGCAGGGATTTTGTGTGTGATCCAATTAGGCTATGTTGCCTGATTTGATATATATTTGTTTAGCCTCTTTTTAATTTCACAGGTATGCTCCTATAAATGGGAGCACTATGCCAGTTAGGGTAATCGATCCCCTTGGCCTCAGAGGTCACTAGTATATTATGCAACCTTGCACTGTAATACACTATGCAGGTAGCTACTACATGGACTGCTATTTAAACATGGTGCTCAGTCTCATGAACAATACGATCGCTTAGCACTCTATAGTATACTTTGCAGACCTTAGTCACGGTCTATGCTCTCTCTGTACACTGCTGCTGCTACTTATGGAGCTTTTCGGCGATCCCTTCCTCCTAATACACAATCTCTTTTGCATATGCTATCCTTTTTGATAACATTGCCCCCATGCGATCCTCTTTTTATTTAGAAATCGCCATAACCTGATGTAGAGACATGTTTGCTAATATAAAGCCACACCAGTGGCAAAACATGTCGGGAGGGGTTGCGCTTGTCTTTTAGATACAGCTGGCAGCATAGGCGATGGATGCATGAAGAAATTGTAGGGAGAGTCTGGACAGGCAGGGAAAGGTGAAAATGGTACCAATAAAAACTACAAGTTGTCCGTAGGCAGCAAAAGAAACAAAAATTTCTTGGTGACTGAGTTTTCCCCAACGGCACTGACAGGAGGGTGCTCCTCGCCCGTCAGTGCCTTTTGGAGAGGCTATTGGAAAATCCAATTACCAGTAAGAGTAATTAACCCTTTTTAAGTTATTTTATTGTGCAAAAGTAGAAAAACCTAAAAGCCTAAAAGCCTATGACCTATAAAGGGGTTTGTAAGATTAGAAAAAAACTGTTTTTATTTTTCCTCAGAAACAGCGCCACTCTGGTCTTGGCTGGTACTGCAGCTCAGCCTCATTCAGCTACAATTCCAGACACATCCCATAGACAAGAGCGGTGCTTTTCTTGATGACATATATGTAAGAAATCTTTCTCGTAGTTTCATGCTGATTACGTGTTTTCTGAAATCCAGGTGTGTAATGGACGATGATAATGAAGTGAGAGACCGAGCCACCTTCTATCTGAACATTTTGGAGCAAAGACAAAAGGCTCTGAATTCTTCATACATCCTCAACGGTGTGTTGATTGATTTCCTGCAGTTGTATTCAGAATGACTGGCTGAATGTAACCTGTCCTAATTCTTCTGTGATTACAGGGTTAACGGTGTCCATCCCAGGACTGGAGCGGGCATTACATCAGTACACGCTGGATCCTTCTGAAAAGCCATTTGACCTAAAGTCTGTACCATTGGCCACGACACCCATAGCAGAGCAGAGAGGAGGTCTGTCATCCCATCACTAAGCAATTCATAACACTTTTATTATTGTAAAATTGTGGTTTGTGAACCACAATAATCATTCCTCTCATGACTGAGCCATGTGAGCCAAACACTCAGATCTGTCATCAGAAGCAATTTAACCACCTAACTGTTTTGCTGCTTTAGATGGCGATATCTCCTCAATGGTAGCAGCTAGAAACATGCAGCTGGTCTTGTATGAAAGCTGACAGTCCAGGCTTTCATACAAGACCAAACAGCTAAAGTCCAAGCAACAGAGGAGAAATCACTGTTAGAAATCAAGTTGGGAATAATCGCGAGTAAAACCTGTTTATACTTCCACTTTCAGCTGCATTCACAGCATCCCGATTTCTAACAGTGATTTCTCCTTTGTTGCTTGCACTGTAGCTGTCATTCTGGTATTGTCTGAAAGCTTGAAATGTCTGCTTTCAGACAAGATCAGTTGCACGTTTCTAGCTGCTACCATTCAGGAGGTAGCAGCATCTAAAGCAGCCCTCCCCCCTCCAGTTAGCTACTTTTCCCACTGCTGGAGCTCCACTCTGGCAAAACAGTTAGGAGGTTAAAAGGTTTTTCCAGAAACAGTGCCAACCTTGGGCTACATCTGGTATTGTGAATAGAGTGGAAGTCGCCCATCCACGCTGCTTCATTCAACTCTATGGGACTGCTGGAAATAGCCAAGTACAAGCTTTAAAGGGGTTTTCCGGGATTGTACTACTGATGACCTATCCTCAGGACAGGTCATCAGTATCTGATTGGAGGGGGTCCGACAACCGGGAACCCCGCCGATCAGCTGTTTGAGAAGGCACCATCACTCCAGTGAGCGCCGCGGCCTTCTCTCAACTTTTCCTAGGCCAGTGACGTCACGTTCATTGGTCACGTGGCCTAGGAGCGGCTCAGCCCCATTCAAGTGAATGGGACTGAGCACGATACCAAGCACAACCACTATACAATGTACAGCGCTGTGCTTGGTGAGCGGGTACCTTCTCAAATAGCTGATTGGCGGGGGTCCTCACCGATCAAATACTGATGGATAGAGAGGATAGGTCATCAGTAGTAAAATCCTGGAAAACCCCTTTAAATTCTATAGAATTAAATGGATGGGCAGCACGCTTGTTTGACCTCAGCTACCTTCCAACGAGGCAACAGAGAACCTCACATTCTCGTGATCAGTGGAAGACCCCTAACGATCAAGCACTTATCCCCTATGTCCAATTTTCTTAGGTAAATCCTCCTCTGCGTAGAATCATGCAGATGTTGGTGATTTCCTGCGCAGATCCACAGCAGATTCCACAACAATAGATTGCCTGTGGATTTGATTGCCGATCAATGGGGAAAATCTGTACCAATTCTGCAAACAATCCACAACAATAGACTTGCTGCGGATTTTAAAATCTGCACGGCAGCTCAAAATTCTTCAAGAAAATAATAAAGAAATATAGTATCAATTATCATTCACTTTCCCTATGGAGTAATCCACTATGGATTTTACCTCTGCAGCAAATCTGACCCAGGTGAATTCACTCTGACATATACCGTATTTTTCACTTTATAAGACGCACCCAAAGATAAGACACACCCCAGATTTTAGAGTAGGAAAATGAGAAAAAAATATTTTTCATTAGACCTCATATCAGACCCCCCATAAATTTCAGGACATCACATCAGACCCCCATCAGACCTCAGATCAGCCCACTGTGCCCCCATCAGACCTCAGAACAGCCCAGTGTGCCCCCATCAGACCTCAGATCAGCCCACTTTGCCCCCATCAGACCTCAGAACAGCCCAGTGTGCCCCCATCAGACCTCAGAACAGCCCAGTGTGCCCCCATCAGACCTCAGATCAGCCCACTGTGCCCCCATCAGACCTCAGATCAGCCCACTGTGCCACCATCAGACCTCAGATCAGCCCAGTGTGCCCCCATCAGACCTCAGAACAGCCCAGTGTGCCCCCATCAGACCTCAGATCAGCCCACTGTGCCCCCATCAGACCTCAGATCAGCCCACTGTGCCACCATCAGACCTCAGATCAGCCCAGTGTGCCCCCATCAGACCTCAGATCAGCCCAGTGTGCCCCCATCAGACCTCAGAACAGCCCAGTGTGCCCCCATCAGACTCAGATCAGCCCACCCAGCCCCCATCAGACCTCAGATCAGCCCACCCAGCCCCCATCAGACCTCAGATCAGCCCACCCAGCCCCATAACAATAAAATAAAAACCTCTCTTACCTGTCTTGCGCCACGGCTCCGCTTCGGCGCTCCTCTGGCTTCTAAGGCCGGAGCTGCACTGTCACCTGACTGCGTGCAGCGTCAGGTCATAGTGTGCGCTCTACGTCCTGACGCTGTACGCAGTCAGGACAGTGCAGCGCCGTCCCCGGAAGTCAGAGGAGCGCCGGACTCGGAGTGGAGCCGCGGCGCAGGACAGGTAAGAGAGGTTTTTATTTTATTGTTATGGGGCTGGGTGGGCTGATCTGAGGTCTGATGGGGGTGCCGCAGCTAAAACATACTCACTTGTATTCGCTTTATAAGACGCACCACAATTTTCCCCCTAGTGCGTCTTATAAAGCGAAAAATACGGAAAGTATCAAAGCTTCTTGCAGTGGCTTATGTGAAGTTATTACACTTGTGCACTCACTTGTACTGTCTTTTTAGAAGCTGTGCCTGCCGCCACAGTACGACAACCTGAAAAAGTGGTATCCACTAGGCAGGACATATTCCAAGGTAAGTGAAACATATAGCATATTGTACATTACCACCAGAAAACCTGCCTTTTGCTAATGTTGCAATAGCATAGGTTCACGGCTTGTTACAGTGGTAAAGAGTTGTCATTCGGAAACTGAAAGCGTTTTAGAATTACATCTGATGTAGGAATCAGACGTAATTCTAAAACGCTTCCAGTTTCTGAATATTTTCACTCACTGTATAAGTATTTATGCTTTTACTTATATATAGAAACATTTTTTAACTTCCTTCAGAGCAACTCGCTGCTGTTCCAGAATTTAAGGACCTGGGTGCTTTATTCAAGTCTTCTCCAGAACCTGTCGCCCTTACTGAGTCTGAGACAGAATATGTCGTCCGATGCACCAAGCACACGTTTGCTAGTCACATAGTGTTCCAGGTGAGATTGACTCGTGTAGTACGCCACTTGGTGTTGGCAGGTTATGCACAAGGCTGATATTAACAGTCACGGGCATCTTTCTTTTCCCGTAGTTTGATTGCACCAATACACTAAACGATCAGATCCTGGAGAATGTCACTGTTCAGATGGAGCCAGTAGAGGGATATGAAGTCATCTGCTATGTACCTGTGAAGACTCTGTCCTACAACCAGCCCGGGACCTGCTACACCCTGGTCTCCATACCTGAAGAAGATCTCTCTGCCTGTAAGGACTGGTTACAGTGATGAACTGTTCATATCTTAAGAGGGAATTGGTATTTATAGTCATCCTGTGACGTTTCTTCGACTGTGGCATTCTCTTTCTGATGGTTACCAGTAAATTATATGTGTTATCCACATATTTCTTAATGGTTCCCTCCCTTCATATGATTAAGTACTTTAACAGTGATAATGTTGAAAATATTCCTACCGAGCCTAACGCTGCGTGTACATTGTGGGCACTTGAAGGTTCACATGCCACGCGTTCGTCACACGATCCTAGCCTGGTTACAACCTGAGATGTATGTAGTACACCTGCGCAGTCAGGCAGCCTTGGGCACTGACTGCTCATTGTGCCCGAGGCTGCCTGACTGCGCAGGTTCAATCTACGTACATCGTGGCTTGTAACTGGGCTAGGATCACTAGCATGTGATTCAGGAAGTGACCGCAATGTGATTACCCTGAGGTGCACGGCGAGTGTAGCGCTGGCTCTGTAGGAATATTTTCAACATTATCACGGTTAAAGCACTTTATCACGTGAAGGGGACGGGGCTATTAAAAAAAATTTAGGAAAACCCTTTTAATTCCCTAACTGTTTTGCCAGAGTGGAGCAGCTAGAAACATGCAACTGAAGCCGACATTCCAAGCTTTCAGACAATACCAAAATGACAGCAATATGTTCAGGATAGAGAAAGATATCACTGATAGAAATCGGGATGCTGTGAATGCAGCTGAAAATAAAAGTTAATTATTCCCGATTTGACTTCTAACAGTGATTTCTCTTCTGTTTCTTGGACTTTAGCCGTCATCGTCTTGTATAGTAAAGCCTGGACTGTCAGCAATATGTTCAGGACAGAGAAAGATATCGCTGATAGAAATAGGGATGCTGTGAATGCAGCTAAAAATGAAAGCAGAAGATTTTATCTGTGATTATTCCCGACTTGATTTCTAACAGTGATTTCTCCTCTGTTGCTTGGACTTTAGCTGTTTTGGTCTTGTATTAAAGGCTGGACTGTCAGCTTTCAGACAAGACCAGTTGCATGTTTCTAGCTGCTACCATTGAGGAGATATCACCATGTAAAGCAGCCCTCCCCCTCCAGTTATCTACTTTTCACACTGCTCGAGCTGGACTTGCGCAGAACATTTAGGGGGTTAATTAAATCATCACATATCCACAGGATAGTTGATAAGTGTCTGACTGCGGGACCCCCACCGGTCAGTAGAATGGGCGTCCATTGGCTCCTTTTTTTTAATGAAGTGAGATGAAGCATGTGAACTGCTGTTTCAAAGTCTGTGAGAGATGGTGGAGTAGCCCCGTCCCATAGACATTGAATGGAGTGGCCACAGGCATGCACAACCTCTGCTCTAATGAGGGACATGGGGTCCCTGTTCTCGTGGTTGGACCCCCTGCAATCAGTCACTTTTCACATATACTGTAGATAACTGATATGTGCTGATCATGGGACGACCACTTTACTAAAATCCTTTTCAATATGGAAGATACATCATTGTACAGCATCTTAGGGTGGAATGAGTATGGTGAAATTGCTGTAGTACAAAGACCGTAATTTTTGTCTATTCCTTTTCTTGTAGATTCATGTACATTTAGCTGCATGCTGAAGTTTACTGTTAAGGACTGTGATCCTAACACTGGTGAAGCTGATGAGGAGGGTTATGACGATGAGTATGTGGTAAGTAGATGTTAACTTACTTCCCAGTTGTCCACATGGCGGTATACTTTTCCTTTTTTTTGTCTGCTGAATAGAATAGTTTAAGTATGGTATTCTATACTGAGACCTCCAGTAAAGGCGTGTATGTCTGCATTATCTATTTTTTTCATCACTGGGCAAAATGTGAAATTGTATGCCTGTACAGCTTCATACATTGAAGGCATCCGTGAGGAGCATATTTTGGCATGACCTCTTGCCATGTACCAGTGACCCACAGCGCACACACAGCAGGGTCGCACCCTTAGGCCTCATGCAGACATCCCTGGAGCCCGGACTGTGTTCCTGCTGATGAGTGCAGGAGCGCACGGCGTCACGGCACGAAGCGCACAGTGTCATAGCAACCACTAATGCAGTGCGCTCCTGCACTAATCAGCAGGAACACAGTCCGGGTTTTCACGGACTATGTTCCACGGATGTCTGCATGAGGCCTTACACCTATGACTGTCTTTGCTTAGAGTTTAGATTTACTTCATTTATTTTAGCTGCAGTTAAGTAGTTTTCTTTCTTTTTTTCTGCAGCTGGAAGACGTTGAGGTGACCGTCGTGGATCACATACAGAAAGTTCTGAAACCAAACTTCGGAGCAGCTTGGGAAGAGGTGGGAGGTGAATTTGAAAAAGAAGAGACTTTCAACTTATCCACCATCAAAACTTTGGAAGGTAAAACATCCCCGTGCGGCTGATACAGTATTTCGTGCCATAGTCAGGAGCATGTGGGCTATTTACATAGTAATTCATGTGTATTATTGAGTCTGAGATGTGTACTTCCAGCTTACTCCGTGTGGTCGCTCTAACTGAAGGAGTAAGAAATGTAATATATTGGCATATATCTTGTCATCCACAGATGCGGTCGGAAACGTAATAAAGTTCCTGGGAATGCAGCCGTGTGAGAGGTCAGATAAAGTACCAGAGAACAAGAATGCTCACACCTTGTACCTGGCAGGTAGGTTATCTTCTGCATTGGACCCTAGTGAGTGCAGCTCTGGAGTATAATACAGGATATAACTCAGGATCAGTACAGGATAAGTAATGTATGTACACAGTGACTGCACCAGCAGAATAGTGAGCGCAGCTCTAGAGTATAATACAGGATGTAACTCAGGATCAGTACAGGATAAGTAATGTATGTACACAGTGACTGCACCAGCAGAATAGTGAGTGCAGCTCTGGAGTATAATACAGGATGTAACTCAGGATCAGTACAGGATAAGTAATGTATGTACACAGTGACTGCACCAGCAGAATAGTGAGTGCAGCTCTGGAGTATAATACAGGATGTAACTCAGGATCAGTACAGGATAAGTAATGTATGTACACAGTGACTGCACCAGCAGAATAGTGAGTGCAGCTCTGGAGTATAATACAGGATGTAACTCGGGGTCAATACAGGATAAGTAATGTATGTACACAGCAGGATAGTGAGTGCAGCTCTGGAGTATAATACAGGATGTAACTCAGGATCAGTACAGGATAAGTAATGTATGTACACAGTGACTGCACCAGCAGAATAGTGAGTGCAGCTCTGGAGTATAATACAGGATGTAACTCGGGGTCAATACAGGATAAGTAATGTATGTACACAGCAGGATAGTGAGTGCAGCTCTGGAGTATAATACAGGATGTAACTCAGGATCAGTACAGGATATGTAATGTATGTATACAGTGACTGCACCAGCAGAATAGTGAGTGCAGCTCTGGAGTATAATACAGGATAAGTAATACAATGCATTTATATGTAAATTGTAAAATACTTCTGACCTTCTCTTACCTTCTGCTTCTCTTACAGGTGTGTTTCGGGGGGGCTATGACATCTTAGTACGTGCAAAGCTGGTTCTTACAGACACTGTGACTATGCAGGTTACAGCCCGGAGCAAGGAAGAGTATCCAGTTGACGCCATCATGGCATCAGTGGGCTAGGAGTAGCAGCGTTCTACGCTGCAGAAAGAAAGGAAATTACATTGTACAGCACATTAACCCCTCACGGCCGGAGGGTGCCTTGGACATGTGGGAACACTACAGCATAGTCTATTTCAATCCTCCTGGTTTTACTCTGCTCAGACCATCGGCCGGGGCTTTGCAGTTACTAGTGATTTACCATGAATAGAAGGAAGGAAGCCTGTCATTTATTAGGGGGGCAGGTGCAAATAAATACTGTCTTTGGGATCCTGTAATGATCGGTTTTGCTTTTGTACTTAGAAAAAGAGTGATGACCTTTCCTTGCCGATAAATGATTGACTCTAGGTATTGATTTCTTTTCTATAGCCGCCCGGATCAGCCTCAATATTATCTATAAGTGTCCTCCACCTTCCTGTCTATCTGTGGAGAGCAAAGCCTAGTTCTAATAAATGTAGCCCTAGCATTACTTTCTGCCGCTTGCACCATTTGGGTAACTATGGCCAAACCCCGGCTGTAAAATTAGCACAAGAAGGATACGAATGAGGTCCCTATAAGCATTAGAGGTAGCGTCATCCTATATGCAGAAAGGTGTAATCAGTCACTCCTTCAGTATACTCCATGTCCTGGAAAATGGATTGCATTCATCTATTTTCTTAAAGCGGTATTCCACCTGTAAATATAGTTAGAAAACAAGGCTGAGGGGGCGGGGGGTCTGTGAGCTTCCTCTCCGGACTAAGTCAGTCCCTTGTGTCCTGTAAGACGATGCACTGCCTTGTGTCAGTGGAGTGCTTTAAAGGCATCTGTCAGCAGTTTTGTACCTATGACACTGGCTGACCTGTTACATGTGCTCTTGGCAGCTGAAGACATCTGTGTTGATCCCATGTTCATATGTGTCCGCATTACTGAGAAAAATGAAGTTTCAATATATGCAAATGAGCCTCTAGGAGCAACGGGGGCGTTACCATTACACCTAGAGGCTCTGCTCTCTTTGCAAGTGGTGCGCCCTCTGCATTTTGATTGAGACCAGGCGTGATGATGACGACTTTTTCACTACCTGGTACTGTCCGAGCACGGCAGATGCAGAGAGAGCAGAGCCTCTAGGTGTAATGGTAACGCCCCCGTTGCTCCTAGAGCCTCATTTGCATATATTGAAACATCATTTTTCTCAGCAATGCGGGCACATATGAACATGGGACCAACACAGATGTCTTCAGCTGCCAAGTGCACATGTAACAGGTCAGCCAGTGTCATAGGTACAAAACTGCTGACAGATGCCCTTTAAGGAATCTCATCTGGTACGTTTCATTCTCAAATGACAGCGCTGGGCACCTTATAGAAATCTGTACGCTGGGACCCTATGGAGATATGATGTCCTCTGCTCGTGCATTCTGTATACACAGACTTTTGCTTTTTTTGTATGCAAAACACCACAATAAAGTAATGATCATATTGTGCCGTCTGCGCTACTGCAAGCTGCATGTGATGGTCACGAGGGGTCGGCTCTGCGCCATTCCCTGTCCTCCATCCTATCATGGAGGAAAAGAGGCATTTATGGTATGGAGGTCTGACTGCCGGGGCCTGTACCAAGGCTCCAGAGAAGGTGGTGCCAGTCCCATATTCCTGATGGAGAGGAGTCAGTTAAAGGGGTCCTCTCACTTCAGCAAATGGCATTTATTATGTAGAGAAAGTTACTAATGTATTGTGATTGTCCATATTGCTTCCATCGCTGGCTGGACTCATATTTCATTGCATTATACACTTCTCGTCTCCGTGGTTACGACCATCCTTCAATCCAGGATTGGTGGCCATTCTTGCACCCTGTAGGAAAAAGCGCCGGCCTATATGTGTTCCTGTGGTCTCGGCCACCAGAGAGACCAGTGCTTTTTTTCTATAGTGTGTAAGCACGACCACCGCTGATGAATTGCAGGGTGGTCATAACCCCTGGAAACGAGCAGTGTATAACGTGATGGAAAAATGAATCCAGCCACCAAAGGAAGCAATATGGAGAATCACAATACATTAGTAAGTATAATGTTTTGTGATAAGGTAACTTTCACACAAGCGGCAGCACGGATCCGGTGGGTAAAGTGTCCCGCAGGATCTGTGCTGCCGCAGGTGCACGTGTAGGGCCGGAACCGCCCTCCGGTCCCACACCTGCACCAAACACTGTTTTGAGGAGGAGGGGGTTAAACTTACCTGTCCCCGCAGCTCCAGAGGGCAGTGCGCACAATGGGAAGATTCCCCACAGCGCCCCCTGCTGGAGGGAGGAGGGAGCTGCGAGGACAGGTAAGTGCAGGGTCACGGATCCGTCATGAACTCCATTGAGAGTCAATGGAGGACGGATCCGTTTACCATTGTGTCACACCGAACGGATCCGTCCCCATTGACTTGCATTGGGGGTCATTCTGGAACCGTCTTGGTGTGGATCCCCAGACCGGAGAGCAAACCGCAGCATGCTGCAGTTTGCTCTCCGGTCTGAAGACTGAACGGAACGCTTCTTGAGCCTCCGTTGTCTTCAGTTCAGTTTTGTCCCCATTGACAATGAATGGGGACAAAACTGAAGACGTTTTATTCCGGTGTTGAGCCCCTATGACGGAACTCAATACCGGAATATATAAACGCTAATGTGAAAGTAGCCTAAAAAGTGATCAAAAAGTCAGGCATACCCCAAAAAAAAATCTATAAAAAGTACAACTCGTCCCGCAAAAGATGAGCCCTCAAACGGCTCCATAGACGTAAACATAAAAGAAAGTTATGGGGGTCAAAATATGAATGTCAGAATTAAAAAAAACTATTAAAACACACAAAAAACCTATATAAACATGGTGTCGCTGTAATTGTACTGACCTTGAGAATGAAGGTAACAGGTCAGTTTTACTGCACAGGGAACGCCGTAAAAACAGAGCCCATAACTGTGGCAGAATTGTGTTTTTGAAATTTTTTTTACAGCTTTCGACTACATCGTATAAAATATTAAATGGAGCCATTAAAAACTGCATCCCAAGAAAAAACAAGTGCTATGTGAATGGAAAAATAAAAAAGTTATGAATTCGGGAAGTTAAAAAAATACGGAAATGCAAAAACTGAACATCCTCCGATGCTGAAAGGGTTACTGAGGCTATGCCAAAATTCCGTCTTTATGGAACATGTATGCTGGACTGAATGCCATGATGTGGATGAATCAAATTACCACCGCCATCTTGCGCCAATTTGCGGTTTACAGAGCTAATGGGTGGGGGCGGGGGGGTCTACTGCACAGCGGGGGGGTAAGTGATGTCCTGACATCAAAAGGAAATATTTGTAGAAGTTGGCCGGTACTTTCGATGAGCCCAGGCTCTTTCATGTTGAGTGCTGCCAGCCTGAGCTGAAGTGTAAAGCATGAGGGAGGAGCAGCCTATGGCCCAGGTTTAAGCAAGTTTACACCAGTTTTTGATGTGAACAGTATTTTTTTTACATTTTTTTTTAAATTAAATTCACTTATTTCTGCTACAAATCCATTGAAATGCAGGGAGTGGCCTCGGTGGCAAACGCAGGGATTTCTGCAAGCTCCATTCAGACGGATGAGACGTTTGCAGATATTTCTGTGACAAAACCGCTGCATGTGAACATGCCCTACCAATCTACTGTAGTATAATATCATAACTTTCCCAATCTCTGTGGTTAATAATCTGGAATGCTTCAGCTGTAAAACTACTGCTCCCAACACGCCCTTACAGCCATGCTAAGAGTTGTAGTCCCGCAACAGGACTGTAACCTCTAGCACCAATGCCATAGGGGTGAGAGAACTAGTCTCAGTCCTATCGGTCCTGTTACCTGTCAATCAGTCCCTAGCCCCGCCCCTTAGCAGGAGCCCTCTCCCGGTCACGTGATTGGTGACTGGCCGTCACGTGACCAGTTAGGTAAGCGGCCGCGGTTTCACCTCAGGATCTCCCGCCTGCAGTAAGATGACGGCCGTGTGATCGGTCCCGGGTGTGAATACAGGCTTATAACAGGACAGGTCAGTGCATTTAACTCAGAATGTAGCCTGGTCGATAGAATTAGGTATTTAACACGTCTCTGCAGTGGTTTACTACCCCTTTTGGGGAAACTACAACTCCTAGCATGCTAGGAGTTGTAGCTGTTGGTTTTCTGACAGAAAGTTTCTTCTCTGGTCATGTCCAAAGCAAAGTTCAGATTAAAGAAAACTGCAAGGATCAGTTCACACACAGTTTTGACCTGTAATGTCATCTTCATTCTTATTTTTTAACTTGCTTTAAAAAAAAAAAAAAAGTCATGCAATTTTTAACGTTTTTTTTTTTACCCCTTAAAGGCGTAGATTCTCCATTGCAGAATTACGGACGGTAAATCCTCAGTATATTGCAGCAGCTGCAAAGTGGAGGAGATGTTACCAAATCTTATTCACACACTGCGTGAAATCCGTGCGGAAATTGCTGTGTGCTGCGAATTCTAAATCCGCGGCTTGTCAATTTACGCTGCAGGTTATTCCCATAGGGTGAAATCCGCAGCAACAAATCCACACTTAAAGAAGAACTCCCGCAAAAAATTTTATTCCATGTCCTGCTAGAAATGTACATGATGTAATCTGTAGTGAATGTCATTTTCTTACCAGTAGCTGAATTTTTGAGTTATATCATCCTGAAGTTTCTTATGTGTCATGTGACCAGCAATTAGACCCACCAACTCACACAGAGACTTATGTGTGGACAGGAAGTCTAATTCTCTATGTATTCCTATGGGAGCCTCACTTTCAGTCTCATAGGAATGAATAGAGCTGTGACTGGCTTCCTGTCCTGGGTCAGTTGGAGGTCAGGGAGTTGGTCACATGACCCAGCTACAATAAGAAGAGAGTGGAAACTCTCAATTTCAGCCTCTGATAAGAAAATGACAATCACTACAGATTATATCATGCACCTTTCTAACAGGTCAGAGAATAAAAATTTTTGCGGGAGTTCTTCTTTAATGCATGTTCCACTTCGAAAAATCTGCCTGTGTGATGACATCCGTGACAAGGTGGTCAGTGGTTCATCCGTGTTTGGTCCGTGTGTCACCCATATTCCACAGACACTGCGTAACACAGTTCCAGAAAAGCGTACGGGATTTCACAATTGTACGCTTTGCTTTTTCGTTCCGTGCGGAAATTGACCTGCCGTGAGGATCTTAAAATCTGCAGCAGTTGTGTGAATTTCCGCCTTATCGGTGCCAAATGAGATCTGCAGCAAAACCGCATCAAATCCACAACAACAAAAAAAAAATATAAGTAAGGGCTCATGCACACGACCGTATGTAATTTGCGGTCCGCAAAACACAGATCCACCAAAAAGAAAAACGGATGACATCTGTGTGACTTCCGTTTTTTTTTTTTTTTTGTGTCTGTGTGTGTGGATCCATTGTAACCATACCTGACCTTGTCCGCAAAACAGACAAGAATAGGACATGTTCTATATTTTTGCGGAACGGACATGAGGACATTCGAAAACGGAATGCACAAGGAGTCATTTCCGTTTTTTTTTCCCAGCCCTGTTGAATTGAATGGTTCCGCATACGGACCTGTAAAAAACCAGAACGGAAACAGAAGAAAAATACTTTTGTGTGCGTGAGCCCTTGGTTTTTGGTGCGGAAACACGCAGGAATGTGTGCAAGACGGCCTAACATATTCAACATCCGTTTTTTTCTTTCTGACATTTTTCAAGTTGGAAAAATGCTTAAAAAAAACGTTTTTTATAAGCATGCTTTACAAAAAAAACTGCAATAATTGTTTAGACTTAAAGGGGTATTCCCATCTTAGACAATGGTGGCATATCGCTAGAATATGTCCCCATTGTCCGATAGGTTTGGGTCCCAGCGGAATGGAGGGGGGAGCGCTGCACCTGGAGGACCCCAGGTTTCCCCGGGTCCGGCCACCACCAGGCGCAGCTCCCTGCTGCTCCCATAGAAATGAATGGGAGTGCACTGCGCATGCGCGGCCACAGCTCCCATTCATTTCTATGTAGCCGACGGAAATAGCCGAGCCAGCGATCGTCTTTTGGCGGCCCCATAGAAAAAAATGGAGGGTGGCTGCGCATGCACAGTGCACCCTCCACTTTTGGGGCTCCGTTCTCAATATAGGTGCATGTCCCAGCGGTGGGACCCGCACCTATAAGACATATCGCTAGGATATGCCCCCATTGTCTAAGATGAGAATAACCCTTTAAACAGCCAGACTGAAAAAAAATAAAAAAGCCCATGGTGACGCCCCCTTCACCATCTTTGCCCGGGCCGCGGGGTCCGTGTGGCTCTTGTGGTGTCTCGCATCGATCCCAGGAGGGTTTCTCTATTAGTATTGTGTAAGTGAAAGTACCAGCTTCCTGTGCGACGCTCGTCAGTATCGTATATAGTGGTTTCATAATAACAAGTCGGCTGCAGACGCCGTGGTGACGGGGTAAGACCTTGTGACTTTCAGTGTATGTTAAATCTCGATTTTTTTTTTTTATTATTTTTTTTTTTTTTTTGGACGATTCACGATTTAAATCTCGATTTTCTTATGTTATTAAAAATATAAAAAAAGCCTACTGTGCTTCCATCAGACCTCAGATCAGTTTACTGTGCCCTCAACAGACCTCAGATCAGCTCAGTGTGCCCCCATCAGACCTCAGATCGGCCCACTGTGCCCCCATCAGACCTCAGATCAGCCCATTGTGCCCCATCAGACCTCACATCAGCCCACATTAGTGCCCCCTTCAGCCCTCAGAACAGCCCACTAGGCCACCATAAGAATAAAATAAAAAAAATCCCTTACCTCTCCTGCTCCGCTCCAGGTCGAGTTCACGATTTTCCTAAAAAATAAAATCACGAGGCTTTCAATTGGCGAATTAATCGAATTAAAGCCCTACTTAAAGGGGTTGTCTCATGACAGACAATGGGGACATATGGTTAGGATATGCTCCCATTGTCTTATAGGTGCGAGTCCCACCTATATCGAGAAAAGAGCCCTAGACAATCAGCTGTGAGCTAAAGTTATACAAGTTAGGGCTCATGCACATGACCGTATGTATTTTTCAGTCCGCAAAAAATACGGATGACGTCCGTGTGCATTGCGTATTTTGCGGAACGGAACAGCCGGCCACTAATAGAGCAGTTCTATCCTCGTCTGTAATGCGGAGAATAATAGGACGTGTTCTATTTATTTGCGGAATGAAAATACAAAAACAGAATGCACACGGAGTTACTTCTGTTTTTTTTGCAGACCTGTTGAAATGAATGGTTCCGTTTACGGTCCGCAAAAAAAAAAAGGAACGTACACGGAAAGAAAATACATTCGTGTGCATGAGCCGTTATAGGGAGTCCAGCCAAACCTGTGGATGTCCGAGTTTGTTGGGAGTAGTAGTTTTGTCACAGCCAGAGAGTCGCAGGCTATAGGGAGTCCAACCCAACCTGCGGCTGTAAGGTTGTGCTGGGAGTAGTAGTTTCCCCACACGTTGGACGCCACTATTGAGGACCCACCTGAACCCTCCATAGATCTTACAAGTCCTGTTTCTGTGTTTCAGATCAGAATACGCGATGTGTGGACGCACGGCTTGCACTCTGGCTCCGGACGACGTCAGTAAATCTTGTGAATATAAAGACAAACAAGGGCAAAGAAAGCGTCCTCCGTGGAGAGACGGCGACTCCGATAAATACCATCCGTCGTACAATAAAAGCCCCCAGTCTAACAGCCCCGTCCTGCTGTCTGTGAAGCATTTTCAGAAGGTAACATGAGTGTACGGGTGTGGGACTGATGGGGGTCACTAGGACAGTCCATCAGTGCCTGACTTTTAGGACCCGCATAGGACTGACGACTACCGGCCCTATGGCTTCTCTTGCCACCTGCTGCCCTGTGCCATGCAGAGAACGACTCTCCCAGTGCCTCTCAATTTAAAAAAATTAATTATTAATAATGAAATAATAATCTCCTCCCGTTTTGTGCCTACAGCTCCACTGCAGTCCTATGTGTCTCAGGGGTTGCATGTTACAAGGTGCAGATATATGGAGACCAATAGAGAACTTGTCTATTAGTTTCTGTATGAGGCCTCAGGGTACCGCTATCACTCTTAAAGGGATTTTCCAGTTTCATCAAATAAAGCTCATTTATTGTGTAATTTAAAAGCTCAGCAAAGGTATGATATGTGTATCCTCAGTTTTCAAGCTCTCTGCTTGTGGTCAGTGAATGGAAACCTTCATTGTTCACATTCATAGGATGAATATCTTTCCTGATCATGTGATAATAGCACAGATACATGACCTCTGTCTGAGCTGTACTGTGATGGGCTATGACGGGACAAGTATTCATCCTTTAAGTGTAAGCAGTAATGGTCCTCTTTCAAAGAAAGCAAGCAGTGATCTTGAAAATAGTAAAACCTTTTTGCAGCCGATAAAATCCCCTTTAAAGGGTTATTCCCATCTTGGACAATGGGGGCATATCGCTAAGATATGCCCCCGTTGTCTTATAGGTGCGGGTCCCACCGCTGGGACCCGCACCTATATCGAGAACGGAGTGGGGAGCGCTGCGCCTGGAGGACCCCGGGGTCCGACCACCACCAGGCGCAGCTCCCCCGCTGCACTCATAGAAATGAATGGGAGTGCACCGCACATGCGCGGCCACCACTCCCATTCATTTCTATGTAGCCGAGGCAGCCCTTAACTGTTTTCGTCGGCCCCATAGAAATGAATGGAGGGCGGCTGCGCTTGCGCAGTGCGCCCTCCTTCACTTCAGGGGCTCCATTCTTGATATAGGTGCAGGTCCCAGCGGTGGGACTCACACCTATAAGACAATGGAGGGCATATCTTAGCGATATGCCCACATTGTCCAAGATGGGAATATTTGTGATCACTTTATGACTGGCAGGGGTCCCAGAGGCTAGACCTGAGAATGAAGGGGCTGCAGCATTGATTCAGTGCTGTGGCCCCTCTAATGTTTCGTCTGCTGAAGTTTCCTTGCACAGGGCACTGCTGTAAAGGGGCCACAATGCTGAATTATTGCTGTGGTCCCTTCATTTTCACTGGGGAAGGGGGATCCTAGCGATATAACATCACTCTATAAGATGGGAATACCCTTTAAGTGATAGCTTTCATCTTACAGGATGCTGACTCTTCGGAGAGAGTCCTGGCCGCCATGCGCTGGGGTCTTATCCCCTCCTGGTTCACCGAAACTAACCCATCAAAAATGCAATACAACACCAGCAACTGCCGCAGCGACACCATGAGCGAGAAGCCGCTGTACAAGGCAAGTATACGGATTCCTGAGACCACCCACATGCTGCTGCTGCTTTGGTTTCCCATGATTTGGAGGGTGAGCAGTTCTTCTTGTGAAGACATCTTCTCTTTCTTCCCTGCAGGGACCATTGTTTAAGGGTCAGAGGTGCGTGGTCCTCGCTGATGGATTCTATGAGTGGAGGCGACAGGATGGAGAGAAGCAGCCGTACTTCATATACTTCCCGAAGCTCAAGTCAGAAGAGGTAGATCGATGAGTAAGAACGGAAACGTTACTCGATGTATAATGAAAAGTTTTATAAATTGTTTCAGTAGTGCAGCCTCAGACTTTGGGCCTGTAACGTCAAGCAGTTCATCTTGGGACTAATATATAAAATGTATTTTCCATTTTTTTTTTTTTATATTCTCATTGGCCTCTTATAATGTTTTTATTGAATACCGAATAATATAGCAAATTAAAATCTAAGTCCGTTTTCGATTACCATTATTTTTTCTCCTCTCTCCAGTCTGACGATACCAAGGACGGTTTTGACGGAGAGAGTCAGAGGCTGCTCACCATGGCCGGGCTGTTCGACTGTTGGGAACCTCCTGGAGGAGGAGACCCTCTTTATTCCTACACCGTCATCACAGTGGACGCCTCCAAGAGTATGAACTGGATCCATGACCGGTAAAGTAAAAGCCAAATGAATCACACAGTGGTATCTTATGTCACATATCTCCCATTGATCTCAGTGGAGGGGTGGCCGTATACATGCAGCCATCTTTCTACTGAAGGTTAAGGCGGGGACCTTCTTATTCTTTACACTGGAAGGGGGCTCATTCCTCAAATCCTATTAACCACTTGACTGTTTTGCCCGAGTCCAGCTCGGGCAGTGTGAAAAGTAGCTAACTGGAGGGGGAGGGCTGCTTTAGATGGTGATATCTCCTCAATGGTAGCAGCTATAAACATGCAACTGGTCTTATCTGAAAGCTGACAGTCCAGGGTGTAATACAAGACCATGACAAATGACAGCTAAAGTCCAAGCAACAGAGGAGAAATCACTGTTAGAAATCAAGTCGGGAATAATTGCGAGTGAAGCCTGTCTTTACTTTCATTTTCAGCTGCATTCACAGCATCCCGATTTCTATCAGTGATATCTTTCTTTGTCCTGAACATATTGGTGTCATTCTGGTATTGTCTGAAAGCTTGGAAACATTCTGGTATTGTCTGAAAGCTTGGAAACATTCTGGTATTGTCTGAAAGCTTGCTTTCAAACAAGATCAGTTGCATGTTTCTAGCAGCATCTAATGCAGCCCTCCTCCCTCCAGTTAGCTAATTTTCCCACTGCTGGAGCTCCACTCTGGCAGAACAGTTAGGGGGTTAATGTAACACTTCTTTGGTTGCCCCCTTTTGGCTATCCAGCCTTTAAGTGATGGCGTAGAAAAAGCCCCCTTGAAGCACTTGCACAACAAAAATTAAGATATAAGTAAATTAAAGGGTTATTCTCATTTTAGACAATGGGGGCATATCGCTAGGATATGCCCCATTGTCTTATAGATGCGGGTCCCACCGCTGGGACCCGCACCTATATCGAGAACGGAGCCCCCGAAGTGAATGAGGGCGCACTGCGCATGCGCAGCCGCCCTCCATTCATTTCTATGGGGCCGCCGAAAATAGCCGAGCCCTGGCTCGGCTACTTCCGTCGGCTCCATAGAAATGAATGGGAGCCGACCGCGCATGCATGGCCCGGCTCCCATTCATTCCTATGAGCGGCGCGGGGAGCTGCTCCTGGTGGTGGCCGGACCCCCGGAAACCTGGGGTCCTCCAGGCGCAGCGCTCCCCCGCTCCGTTCTGGCTATAGGTGCGGGTCCCAGCGGTGGGACCCGCACCTATAAGACAATGGGGGCATATCCTAGCGATATGCCCCCATTGTCTAAGATGAGAATACCCCTTTAAGTAAATGTGAAATTAAAATAGTTTCAGTATAGAAATAATAAAATGGCAGCGGCCGTGCAGATGGGCAACATAATGTGTGCAGGAAGAGGCGCTTTCCACTTCACCGGCTCTGAGACAAAGAAAACCTGCTTCCAGGAGAGAAACGGATATAGAAGATTGAGAGTTCATTACTTTCACTAGCAGCAGGTCACACTATTACACATCTCATGACCTGAAGAAGAACTGATGGGGTATGGTTCAGGGGAATCAGAATGAGCTGCAGTTGTGGCCACAACTGTATGGTGGGTGCTGTGCCTGGGTGGTATACAGTTAAAGGGGTCATCCAGCTGCTTTTTTTTTTTTTTTTTTTAAACCCTTTTTTTCAAGTTTTCATTTTTCTTTCCTATCTTCCTTGAGTCGTAACTTTTTTTTATATTTCCGTTCACATAGCTCTTTGAGAGCATATTTTTTGCAGGACAAGTTGTACTTTCTAATGCCACCATTTAATATGGCATACAATGTAGTGGGAAGCGGGAAAAAAATTCCAAATGGAGTGGAATTGGGGGGGAGAAAAAAAGCGCAATTCCAACTCCACCGTTTTACAGGTTTTGTTGCCACAGCTTTTTATTTGTGGCAAAAGTGACCTGTGCCTTTGATTCTCTGGGTCAGTACGATTACAGCCATACCACATATGTATAGGTTTTTATGTCTAAATAGTGTAAAAATAAATTTAAACTTTGAGTTTTTTTTTTTTTTTAACCTCACCATATTCTGACCCCCATAACTTTTTATAGTTTATCTGCTGAGCTGTGTGGGGGCTCTTTATTGTTTTTTCCGGGACAATCTGTACTTTTTATTGATACCATTTTGGAGTGTGCGTGACTTTTTGATCACCTTTTATTACAATTTTTTTTTTTTGTGTAAGAACAGTGATATAAAAAAATGGCAAACTGGCCATTTTGACCCTTTTTTCCGTTACACCATTTGCCATATTGGAAAAATATTTTTATATTTTAATAGTATGGGCGTTTTCGGTTGCGGTGATGCCCATGATGTTTATATTTTTTGTTCTTTATGTATTTATTTTTTTATTCTACGGAAAAGGAGGTAATTTGAACTTTTTATATTTTTTAAAATTTTTTTATATACATTGTTTTTTTTTTTACTTTTTTTTAAGATTTTGAAGCTCATATTTGAGCCTACAAAATCCATTTTTTTAAAAAAAAATTCTGAACAATCATGTCTTTTTTTTTTTTTTCATCTGCTGGCCAAAATAAGAATTGCAACTTTAATACCCTTGGTCTCTTCGGTGAGACCTAAGGTATTGAATTCAATTACTGGCATCCTCTTTGGCCGCAGAGGATGCCGGTAAGAAGCCCGGAAGCGCGAGCTGGAGGAAGCTTGCTACTACAGTGATGCTCCCATTAAAATCAATGGGAGCAGTTTTGCCGTGACGAGCGCTGTCCACTACAACGTTGACGGTGCTTTGTAGCTCTGGCACCGACTTCGGAGCTACACCAAACTGCTGATCAGTTGGTGAATGCCCATCCTGAGGCAAGGCCATCACCTAAAAAAGGCTGGATGACCCCTTTATTGTGTACCAGGCGTAGTGCCCACCACACAGCTGTGGCCATTCATGCATGAACCATACCCAGTCAGTTCTTCTTTAGGTGATGACGTGTAACAGTGTAACCTGCTGCTAGTGAAAGTAATGAATCTTCTATATCCGTTTCTCTGCTGGTAGAGCGGTTTTTATTTGACTCTGAGCCGGTGAAGCGGAAAGCATCTCTTCCTGCACACACTGGGCCGTCCATCTGCGCGGCTGCTGGAAAAATTTTTTTCTACACTGAGACAATTTTAATTTCACATTTACTTATATTTTTGTAGTGTAAGAGCTTCAAGGGGGCAGGATTAAAGCGCCTTCACACGCCGCAAATTTTGTTGCAGAAATATCTGAGACTGAAAAACACTGATTGGAACTGATTGGCAGTAGCGCAAATTTCTGCAACAAAATCTGCAGCGTGTAAAGGCACCGTTTAGAATTTTTCAAACTGGCGGAAGCAAATGAGCCCCTTGAAGTGCCACACACCCTTAGAGGGCCACTCAGTGGAACCAGAACGATCTCTGCTTTTCAGACCTGACTCCTTTTGCAGCAGGAATTTCCATCTCTAGGAACCTAAGGGAAGAGGAAGCCTGAGAGTTGGCGTTTTCCAACCACCCCCTTTTTCATATTTGTCTTCTCCCTGTTGACAGGATGCCGGCGATATTGGACGGTGACGAGGAGATCCAAAAATGGCTGGACTTTGGAGAGGTCCCTGCAAAAGAAGCTGTCAAGCTTATTCACCCCATCGAAAACATCACTTGCCACCCTGTGTCCACTATAGTGAACAACTCCCGAAACAACACCCCAGAATGCATCGCTCCCATCATTCTGCAAAAGAAGAAGGCATGTCTTCAAAATTAAATTTTAAAATCTTTTGTTAGCTTACAAAGGCATGGCGGTCTTCTTCCCCGAGCGGGCAACTCTTGTCCATGGTCTGTGTGTAGGAATTTGCCTGAGCTGCAATACCAGCCACAGCCATTAGACAATAGTGGCGCTGTTTCCAGATAGGTCCTCAATATCTAATTGGTGGGGGTCTGACACCCGGGACCCCCGCCGATCAGCTGTTTGAAAAGGCACCAGCGCTTCTGTGAGCACCGCGGCCTTCTCTCAACTTTCCCTAGGTCAGTGACATCATGTTCATCGGTCACGTGGCCTAGGAGCGGCTCAGCCCCGTTCAAGTGAATGGGGCTGAGTGCAATACCAAGCACAACCGCTATACAATGTACGGCGCTGTGCTTGGTGAGCAGGGAGAAGGCAGCGGCACTCACGGGAGCCCCGGTACCTTCTCAAACAGCTGATCAGCGGGGGTCCCAGGAGTCGTTCCCCCACCAATCAGATACTGATGACCTATCCTGAGGATAGGACATCAGTAGTACAATCCCGGAAAACCCCTTTGCCCCTCTACCTGCCTTATGTATAATAACACAGTATAATGTATATTATTACAGGAGCCCGCTCTGAGCGCCAGCAGTAAGAAGATGTTGGCATGGCTGCAAAACAAGTCTCCAAAGAAAGAAGAACCAGAAGAGGTTAAACCGGCGAAACTTTCTCAGTTCGCTTTGTCACCCAAGAAGACGAGCGCAGGGTTAATGCACCAGTGGCTGAAGAAAGAAGGGGAGCCGTCACCCAAGAGGCCGAGGAGATGATGCTCAGTCTGGGCACTACAAAAACCAGCACACCTAGGCTTTACCTTCTCAGCATTTAATTGTGTATTCGTTGTTTTATACACTTTGTTACTGAGGTTCGGTTCATATGATTCCTGTGGACTTTCTGTCTGCTCATTGGGCCTACGGGTTCACGTTCCTGTTTAACCATTTGTTCCAGTATTCTTCCACCAAGTGACTTGAGGAGATTTTCCCTCATCTGGATGATAGTAAAAAAAGAGTTTAAGAGACTGCGCCTGCATCCAACTGAAAAGGACATAAGGGAGGAGCATTGTGAGTAGATACCAGTTAACTGCCTTCAGCCAATCAGCATCACTTGGATTGCTCTCAGTCACGCTGATTGGTAAAGAGCAGGCTCCACAGTGCTCCTCCCTCATGTCCGTTTCAGTTGGATACTGACACACAGGATACAGTGTACAGCCTCTCGTGATACTGACTCGAAGGCCTTAATCTCTCCATTCCTTTGGATGGAATTGTTGCAGGAAGTTTTCTGCTTTGCCGATTGATTTTTATTATCCGTCAGTCACGTCTGCCTGTATTCTCCAGCTGTACGTTATGGAGGCATCATCTTGAAACATGGCGCCTGACCTTTCATTGATAAGCTCATTATTTTTGATCCTGGTTTATGTAAAAATGAAAATAAAAATATATATATTATTATTATATTTTCTTTAGGTCATATATGTTCATAAAAAGGTTTTATAAACATTCATTGGACTTGTGTGATTGACGGTTCACTGGAACGGTGGGAGACTGAGGAATTGGGTTTGGCAGAAAACGGACTCCATCCTGTCCTATCCCTGTACTATGGATTTCTTATAGCAAGCGGAAGTCTTCTGTTACTCTGTGAAGCTGGGACAGCGCCAACCGGTCTGCATGGAGTGTTCAAAGGGGGCCTAGCGGTCAGACCCTACCAATCAATGAAATGGGGGGGGCATAACAGGGAGAACACTCAACCCTTACATCAAGACAATCTTTACTGATAAACTAAGACCACACAACTAGAAACATTCCTAGACACCCTGGGTCCATCTTGTATGAGGAACACTCCCCATTGTAACTTTGGAGTACTAATGTACTCTTCTAAAACGTACAAGTGAACGTGCAAGAAATACTGTATGGAGCGCAGTATACATAAAGTGTATATCAGTCTGTAAAGTTAAGGGTCCATTCACACGTCCTGTTTTTCTTTGCTGATCCGATCCGCCAATCATGCGGATAGGATGCGGATCTATTCATTTCAATGGGTCCTAAAAAAAATGCGGACAGCACTCCGTATACCGTCCGCATCTGTTGTTCCATTCCGTTATGCGGCTCTGCAAATAAGATAGAGCTTGTCCTACTTTTGTCCGCATGTGCGGTCCGTGGTCCCATTATAGTCAATGGGTCCGCAAAAAATTCGGATGATATGCGGAATGCATCAATATGTCATCTGCAATTGCGGACGTGTGAATGGAGCCTAATAGTGGAAATAGGCTTTAGACCAGGGCTCAGCCACCTCCAGCTCTTGTGAAACAACTCCCAACATGCGCCTTTCTCCTTTTGGAAGTTCCTAGAACATCCAAGAAATGATGCATTGTACTTTTTTGTGGGGAATAACAATATACCGTTTTTTGCTAGAGTGTGGGTTTTCTTGTAAATTCTGTTTATTTTAAATATATACAAACTATCAATATCATTCTAATATTGCTACATATCCTGCTGTTTTAATTTTCCTAAACTATGTGGTGCGGGCCCTATCTTATTTTGATATGGGGCCCAATAAATTATAGCTATGACCCTGATTTCACATGGCCACAAGCTCCAGGCCCTGCACAGTTTTACTGAACCATACTTAGATTAGCTTGGGCTCTATGCTACGTAGCCCACGGTGCTGCAGCTGTATTACAGCTATGTACAGATCTGTATGTAGTATCATGTGACCACTGCTTTTACACACCTATGTAGATTTACCTGCTTCTCTGATGGGCTCCACTTAAATTGCTGGGAAAAAATATACACGCTTAAAACTCCCTAGACACCCACCTTCCCCAGTATCCTTCATATGGGCCTGCATTTGTATGGAGCGGGCTTCTGCAGTACCATACAGGAGGCACCCCGCCACAAACACGGGGTCCATGGCACCCTGGTCTTTTCTAAAGCTTTTCAGGCCTGCCATGGTAAGCTCCCTGCTGTGCTGTGCACGAGGCGCAACTCAGCAGGGAGAGCGTCAAAATCCTATTCACCCTAAGGGCTCATACACACGAACGTATGCATTCAGTGCCTGTGCACTGACATTGGGGCCGCCACACGCATCCGACGGTCCACACCGCAAAAAAGTAGTGCTTGCGCTACTTTTTTGCGGTGCCAAGGCACGGCCAGAAACACCACGGAAGCACAATGTAGTGCTTCCGTGGTGTTCCGATCCGTGGCTCTGCATCTCCCGGATTGCGAACCCATTGAAGTGAATGGGTCTGTGATGCGGGCTGCACATGGCCGATGCCCGTGTATTGCGAACCTGGCGTATGACGGGCATGGGCCAGCACCGGCCGTGTACACAAGCCCTAATAAATCCCTTAATAGGGTGAATAGGACAAGGGATCAAAAGATCCCAGGTTCTAGCCCCCTAAAGGGGCTAATGGTTATTAAATAAAGTTTAAGAGTTTTAAAAAAATTTAAAAAAACCCCACCAAAATACTAAAAGCTTAAATCACCCCATTTCCCACTTTCACATACAAAAATATACAAAGCAATAAAAAAGATAAACATATTAGGTATCGTCACATCCGAAAATGTCTGAACTAATAAAATATAAATAAAATTTCCTGTGTGGAGAATGCCGTAACGGAATTTAAAAAAAAAAAAACACAATTCACCATTTTTCAGTCATGTGGTCCCCAACAAAAAATTGAATAAGCGTGATAAAAAAATTGTACATACCACAAAAATGGTACCAATAAAAACTACAGTTCATTACCCAAAAAACAAGCCCTCATGCAGCTCGGTAGACCGAAATATAAGAAAGTTATCGCTGTCAGAAAATAGCAATGCAAAGACAATTTAGGTTATTTTTTCAAAAGTAATTAAAAAAAAAAAAAACTATACAAGTTTGGTATCGCCGTAATCCAGGGGCGTAGCTATAGCCTCATGGGCCCTGGTGCAAGAGTACATCTTGGGCCCCCCTGCCGTCAGTGCTTTGTGTGTCTTCTTATGTGGCACAAGGCTCTTTGGGCCCCCTCAGGCTCCTGGGCCCGGTAGCGACTGCTACCTCTGCACCCCCTATAGCTACGCCCCTGCCATAATTATATAGAGCTGCAGAATAAGGACGTCATTTCATTTTTAACGCACAGTGAACGCCGTGATGTCAAAAGCCAAAAAATCTTGAATTTTTTTTTTTTTCAATTTTACCTCAAAAAGAATTTTTTTCCTGTTTTCCAATACAAGACACGGTAAATTAAAATGGTCGCAAAAAATAAGCCCTCATACGACTATATGAACGGAAAAATAAAAAAGTTATGGCTATTGGAACGGGGCTCTCAGGAGAAGTGGACTGGAAACTTAGAGCCTCTATACTTTTACACAATTTATTTTCATTTAATAGAAAATGGTGCAATTAGCAAATTTCTAAATCACTTCAGAATCCATCTGGAAAAAAATCTGTAAGGTCATGGCCACTAGGGGTCTCACTTCCATCTAATTTGCAGACCACTGCCTGTTGTCAGGGAAGAGCTGTCCCTAGTAACAGAGACTAAGAATATGGCTGAGAGGAATTGGGGGCGTGTCAGGGCTAGCTGAGCTCCTGAGTCCTATAAAAGAACTGCTTCTGCACAGCTTTTGCAGATTATAGGAGCCTCCTGCCTTTCTGTAAGTGTGAGTTCCCCTTCCTTATCTGTTCTTTGAGCTCCAGAGCTGAAAACAAACACAGTGGGAAGGGAAAGCATTAACTACTGGCAGATTCCACAGAACGGAAATGCCCCTGCTTTTGAGAGAAATGCATCTAGCTGTGTAGTGGAAACTGGGAATAATATGGCTGAAAGAAACATTAGGGAACAGTTATGATTGTACAAAGAAGCATAGCCACAGTGCAAACTTTTTTTGTTTTAAACTCAGGTATGCTTTAAAGTGGCCCTGGAAAAAAAATTAAAAGTGGCCCATGTTTTAGGCAGGTCCAAATTGACAGAAGGTGGGCAACACAAGTAGGCAGGGCCAATGCAAATAGGCAGGGACAACAGCAACAGGTGAGGCACAAATGACGCCCCAGCAGAACCAAATACCACAGTGCAGCAATATATACCAGCCCAGGACATACAAATACCACAATGCAGCAATATATACTGCCTTAGCAGAACCAGATACCACAGTGCAGCAATATACACTCACCGGCCACTTTATTAGGTACACCTGTCCAACTGCTCGTTAACACTTAATTTCTAATCAGCCAATCACATGGCGGCAACTCAGTGCATTTAGGCATGTAGACATGGTCAAGACAATCTCCTGCAGTTCAAACCGAGCATCAGTATGGGGAAGAAAGGTGATTTGAGTGCCTTTGAACGTGGCATGGTTGTTGGTGCCAGAAGGGCTGGTCTGAGTATTTCAGAAAACTGCTGATCTACTGGGATTTTCACGCACAACCATCTCTAGGGTTTACAAGAGAATGGTCCGAAAAAGAAAAAACAATCCAGTGAGCGGCAGTTCTGTGGGCGGAAATGCCTTGTTGATGCCAGAGGTCAGAGGAGAATGGGCAGACTGGTTCGAGCTGATAGAAAGGCAACAGTGACTCAAATTGCCACCCGTTACAACCAAGGTAGGCAGAAGAGCATCTCTGAACGCACAGTACGTCGAACTTTGAGGCAGATGGGCTGCAGCAGCAGAAGACCACAACCGGGTGCCACTCCTTTCAGCTAAGAACAGGAAACTGAGGCTACAATTTGCAACAAGCTCATCGAAATTGGACAGTAGAAGATTGGAAAAACGTTGCCTGGTCTGATGAGTCTCGATTTCTGCTGCGACATTCGATGGTAGGGTTCAGAATTTGGCGTCAGCAACATGAAAGCATGGATCCATCCTGCCTTGTATCAACGGTTCAAGCTGGTGGTGGTGGTGTCATGGTGTGGGGAATATTTTCTTGGCACTCTTGGGCCCTTGGTACCAATTGAGCATCGTTGCAACGCCACAAGCCTACCTGAGTATTGTTGCTGACCATGTCCATCCTTTATGACCACAATGTACCCAACATCTGATGGCTTACTTTCAGCAGGATAATGCGCCATGTCATAAAGCTGGAATCATCTCAGACTGGTTTCTTGAACATGACAATGAGTTCACTGTACTCAAATGGCCTCCACAGTCACCAGATCTCAATCCAATAGAGCATCTTTGGGATGTGGTGGAACGGGAAGATTCGCATCATGGATGTGTAGCCGACAAATCTGCGGCAACTGTGTGATGCCATCATGTCATATGGACCAAAATCTCTGAGGAATGCTTCCAGCACCTTGTTGAATCTATGCCACGAAGAATTGAGGCAGTTCTGAAGGCAAAAGGGGGTCCAACCCGTTACTAGCATGGTGTACCTAATAAAGTGGCCGGTGAGTGTATACCACCCCAGGACATACAAATATCACAATGCAGCAATATATACTGCCTTAGCAGAACCAGATACCACAGTGCAGCACTCAGTGTCCCTGATTTACTTTGACTATGGGGATAATTTTTTTTTTTCCTACGATTTTTCGTAAACAAATAGAGATAATTCTCTATCATACCAAAATAGGGCGCAATAAATATTTGTGCATGTCCTGTATGGTCAATTTTTTGTGACTGATCACAACAAAATTTTGGTTGAAATGGATTTGGATCTCTGAGGGACCAGTAGACAAAGAAACAAGGACTAATCCATACTGGTATTGTAAATGCTGAGCATTATCAGGTGTAGCTGGCAGCTGTCTATGTCTATGGACCCTCCTGGCCTTCCATAGCAGTAGCATTAAACCCTTTCCATTACTATCAGCCCCCCTCCTCCAGGACACCCCAAATAACGACATTCTGCAGGAGAACGCTGACACTAAGGAGGGGCGTGTCTATGCAAATCAAGGATGACGATGTGTCCACTGAGAAGGAGGGAGCGCTCTGATACCAGCCAATCAGAGCGCGGCGCTTTAGGAAAGGCCGTTGTGGGCGGGGCCTCGCGTTAGTGCAGCGCTGGTTGTGGAGGAGGGCAGATCGCGCGCCGGGTGATCCACACAGCGGGGACGGCCCGGAGTTGACCGACTACGGTGAGACACCGCCGGCCTGGGGGGGGGGCTGCGCTCCACCGCTGACTGACGCTAAAAGTTCGTGTCTCCCCCTGCAGGTGTGAGAGCCATGTCAGGACGAGGGAAATCCGGCGGCAAAGCCAGGGGCCAAGGCCAAGTCTCGCTCCTCCAGGGCTGGGCTGCAGTTCCCAGTAGGCCGCGTTCCATCGGCTCCTCCGGAAGGGAAATTACGCTGAACGGGTCGGGGCCGGCGCTCCCGTCTACCTGGCCGCCCGTGCTGGAGTACCTGTCGGCGGAAATCCTGGAGCTGGCCGGGAACGCGGCGCGGGACAACAAGAAGACCCGCATCATCCCGCGGCACCTGCAGCTGGCCATCCGCAACGACGAGGAGCTGAACAAGCTGCTGGGAGGGGTGACCATCGCCCAGGGGGGCGTCCTGCCCAACATCCAGGCGGTGCTGCTGCCCAAGAAGACCCAGACCTCCAAGAAATGAGAGCCGACTACGGGAGGGGGGGTTCTTAGTAGTCGGGGGGCCCTTAGGACCCAGGGCTGAGCACTAGTTACCCCCATTCCAGCATCCAAAGTGTTAATTAGCTTGTTAGAGGTAGTGGGGTGCCAATGCCCAGTTTCCAGATTTGTAATTAATTGCTTCTCAATTTTACAAAAAAAAACAACCGCCATCTATCTGTACAAGCGGCCATTTATCCACCCCCCCCTTACAAAATCTAGGGTTTACTGTAAGGGTTAATTCACCTTAAGACAAATTTACCCCCAAAGTCCCCCTTCGGTGCACACTATGGTTAATTCAAATTTTTTTTTTTTTTACTTCTAGGATTAACTCTTTCCTGTGCTGGCATGGCGGTAAGCGCCTCCTACCCCCCCCCCCGGCCTCCTGTTTTACAAAGGGTTAACAGTTCACACACTTTTGACTGTCCATAGTCCAGACCTTTTAGGTGGGTTTTCTCCCTCGTTCCTGGTTGTGGTCGGTCTTTGTGTGTTGTTTTTTTTCTTTTTTTTTTTAGGGGGTCGCACTTCTGTTTTTCCTGTGTTGTGACGTATCGTAACGTTCCAACTACTTTTGGGAGTGAGGGGTGAAACCTCAACGAGTTCTTGGTTGTCACGGACATCGCCGCCGCTTAACCCTTTCTACACTGTAAGAGCGGCGCTTGCATTTGAATGTGGGGGGTGTCGTCATTTTTGGGGTTCTCGTAGTGAAAGGTGCTGTCTGGTGGCGGCGGGTTAGTTCATGTTACGGGATTGGCGTATTTTAGCAAATGTGAAATGTACATTTTAAGTTTTTTTTTTTTTCTTTCTTTCTCATGATGCAACAATGTTACAGGTGTTTATAGAAAGTAATTATAGGCGAGTTGCGTAAGTAAACACACCCCCAGTACTAACCCGAGATGCCAAGAAGTGTTCCTAATGGATGTGTTGCATAAATCACCCCCCTCTCCAAACTGACCCTGCATCGACCGTTATGACTTTTTAGCGCCTTATTTGGGAGTATTATTTAGGAAATCTGGGAAATTTAAAGGGATTGTCCAGAATTAGGAAAAAAGTGGCAACAATCTTGCAAAAAAAACAAAAAACAGCCCCACTCCGTCCACAGGTCGTATGTGGTATGCATCTTGGCACTATTCACTTCAGTAGAGCTGCGCTGCAATACCGGACACAACCCATGGACAGGGGCGGTGCTCTTGGGAGGGAGAATCTTACTATTTACTATGTATGGACTCATTTTTGTCCCCTTTAAGCACTTTAATATTTTCATAGTCTTACACTGCATATATAAATTGTCTAAGTACAGCATATGGTGATATGTCTATCTGCATGATATTAATTATCCTGTACTGATCCTGAGTTACATCCTGTATTATACTGCAGAGCTGCACTCACTATTCTGCTGGTGCAGTCACTGTGTACATACATTACTTATCCTGTACTGATCCTGAGTTACATCCTGTATTATACTCCAGAGCTGCACTCAATATTCTGCTGGTGCAGTCACTGTGTACATACATTACTTATCCTGTACTGATCCTGAGTTACATCCTGTATTATACTCCAGAGCTGCACTCACTATTCTGCTGGTGGAGTCACTGTGTACATACATTACATTACTTATCCTGTACTGGTCCTGAGTTACATCCTGTATTATACTCCAGAGCTGCACTCACTATTCTGCTGGTAATGGTGTGTACACAGTAATTCCACCAGGGATTTAACACAGGAGATAACTCAGGATCAGTACAGGATAAGTAATGTATGTACACAGTGACTGCACCAGCAGAATAGTGAGTGCAGCTCTGGAGTATAATACAGGAGGTAACTCAGGAATCAGTACAGGATAAGTAATGTAATGTATGTACACAGTGACTGCACCAGCAGAATAGTGAGTGCAGCTCTGGAGTATAATACAGGATGTAACTCAGGATCAGTACAGGATAAGTAATGTAATGTATGTACACAGTGACTGCACCAGCAGAATAGTGAGTGCAGCTCTGGAGTATAACACAGGATGTAACGCAGGATCAGTACAGGATAAGTAATGTATGTACACAGTGACTGCACCAGCAGAATAGTGAGTGCTGCTCTGGGGTATAATACAGGATAAGTAGTGTATGTACACAGTGACTCCATAACCGGAATACTCCTTTTAGGTTAGGAGCAGGGACCCCCAGCCTGTTAGTCCAGTTTTGTACAACTACTACTCCAGCATCTTTATTTTATTTATTGCCCCCCCCCCCGGTCTATATGTTCTTTTCTTGCCAGTGTCTGAAGTCTTTAGAAAGCACCTTGAATGCGCAGAGTAATGCGTCCTCCCCACTGTCTGCACTTTAATCAAGTAAATTCACTCCAAAACGAAGACTCGTCAGCAAAAGTTAAGGATTCTGCGTCTTTCGTAATCTCATAAGTGCTGATCGGCCTTGAAGAAGTTTTGGCTCCTTTTTCAAGGTGACTGTAAGAAGTGGTTGTCCTGCCAGGAGCCACCATGACTGTCCGCTCGTTCAGGTCCTTTCATAGGTTGTGACATTTCTGGGTAATGTTCCTTTTTTTTTTTTTTTTTTGTTAAGCATGGGTTGGATTTACGATGTCATGTGACGGGGGTCATCGTGGGTGCTAGGAGTCGCCTCATCTTAAGGCTGGGTTCACCAAGGACATTGAGTCCCACCAAAACCCATGACGGTGCAACCTACAATTCCAGGAGGACCAGCGAACCATCTGAAGTGCACTGGGGGGCCTCATCTTTACGGCAGCTGTTGGGGGCAGAGGATCAGGCTGTTGATTTCAACATGCCAATCCTTTGCTTAAGGAGGTGTCAGCACAGAGGGAGGCCCATAAGTTGCTGTCAACATGCATGGGTATGGGAAGCAATGGTTTGACCGATGTCCAAGGTGTAGGGCACCATCCTGGCACCAGTGCCTCTGTGAGCCCAGCCTTAATTAAGGGGTGGTATCCTTTTGGGGGTCCACTATTGGTATCACCCCGATTTTATCACCAGCTCCACTTTTTGTACTTCTAGCACCTCTAATGAGCACCCAACCCATTGGGAAGAGTCACCACCTCCTTCAGTGTAAACCAGCACGTGTGCATCCTACCTTTGCGTCTTCTGGTGCTCCACCGTGTCCTTTTAGGGGCCCCGACGCACTCGGCCGACAAGATGGTGATAGAAGTGATTTCAGTTCTTTCTTTACTGTCTGTTGAGATTGTCTTGAGTCGTTTTAGAAGCCAACTTTAAAATGAATAGTGTGTCAATATTGTTTCTTTATTATATCGAAAAATGTCTTTTCCTATTCAGTGTGTCAATAAACCACTTTCCCGGTTTTAAATGAACGTGTTTGAGTCTGAGTTGTGTGGATTAATCTTATCGTGAGACTTTGCTTTAAAGGGGTGCGTTTAGCAGTTTTAAGCATGTTAAACTGCAGACAGCAAGTTGAGGGGAGTAGGGCAAACATTATCCTTTGCCAAGCTTTTTTTTTTTTCCCGTTCAGGAAGTAGTGTGAATATGAAGTTTTATTCTTCCAGGTTCTGCTGATGCTCATTCCAAGGAGGCGGAGTTTTGCTGTGAAGTGCTCTGTATTCAGCTGCTTCACAGCCCCTCCCCTCTGAGTGACATATGTAGCATCCAATCGGAAGACCACTACAGGTGTCACTCAGACGGGAGGGGTTGGAAGCAGCTGCAAGGAGCACTTTACAGTTAAGCTCCTCCTCTAGGACCCTTGCAGGAGCTGAACCTGGCAGATTAACCCTTCATATGCTCACTATACCGATAATAAGGTTTGGTTTGTACTGATCTCTCCAGTCCCTACCTAGTGTTGTCAGCAGTTTTGCATAAGAAAACTGCTGACAGATTATCTTTAACCCCCATGGGGTGCCCAGGACTTGTATATGTAAAGGAGCCTGGCATTAGATACTCCTATATACTGTGTGAGCCCGTGGTGGTGCCCAGGACTTGTATATGTAAATGAGCCTGGCATTAGATACTCCTATATACTGTGTGAGCCCATGGTGGTGCCCAGCACTTCTATATGTATAAGCACCTGGCATTAGATACTCCTATATACTGTGTGAGCCCATGGTGGTGCCCAGCACTTCTATATGTATAAGCACCTGGCATTAGATACTCCTATATACTGTGTGAGCCCTGTGGTGGTGCCCAGCACTTCTATATGTATAAGAGCCTGGCATTAGATATACTCCTATATACTGTGTGAGCCCATGGTGGTGCCCAGGCACTTCTATATGTAAAGAGCCTGGCATTAGATATTCCTATATACTGTGTGAGCCCATGGTGGTGCCCAGGACTTCTATATGTATAAGAGCCTGGCATTAGATACTCCTATATACTGTGTGAGCCCGTGGTGGTGCCCAGCACTTCTATATGTATAAGAGCCTGGCATTAGATACTCCTATATACTGTGTGAGCCCATGGTGGTGCCCAGGACTTCTATATGTATAAGAGCCTGGCATTAGATACTCCTATATACTGTGTGAGCCCGTGGTGGTGCCCAGGACTTCTATATGTATAAGAGCCTGGCATTAGATACTCCTATATACTGTGTGAGCCCATGGTGGTGCCCAGGACTTCTATATGTATAAGCACCTGGCATTAGATATTCCTATATACTGTGTGAGCCCGTGGTGGTGCCCAGCACTTCTATATGTATAAGCACCTGGCATTAGATACTTCCTATATACTGTGTGAGCCCATGGTGGTGCCCAGCACTTCTATATGTAAGCAGCCTGGCATTAGATATTCCTATATACTGTGTGAGCCGTGGTGGTGCCCAGCACTTCTATATGTATAAGGCCTGGCATTATCCTATATACCAGGAATATCTAATGCCAGGCTCTTATACATATAGAATGGCACACCACGGGCTCACACAGTATATAGGAATATCTAATGCCAGGCTTATACATATAGAAGTCCTGGGCACCACCACGGGCTCACACAGTATATAGGAGTATCTAATGCCAGGCTCTATACATATAGAAGTCCTGGGCACCACCACGGGCTCACACAGTATATAGGAGTATTCTAATGCCAGGCTCCTTTACATAATGAAGTCCTGGGCACCACCATGGGCTCACACAGTATATAGGAGTATCTAATGCCAGGCTCTTATACATATAGAAGTCCTGGGCACCACCACGGGCTCACACACACAGTATATAGGAGTATCTAATGCCAGGCTCTTATACATATAGAAGTCCTGGCACCACCATGGGCTCACACAGTATATAGGAATATCTAATGCCAGGCTCTTATACATAT
>ONZH01009900.1:0-50771 GCA_900303285.1 Rhinella marina | reverse complement strand
AATATTTCTAGGTACACGCCGATGTACTACAAGTCAGACGGTGTGTATTAACACCACGTATATAACAGTTTTTGCAGGCACGCAGAACGCACAGTACAGGTGCCAAATAAAAAGGACTTTTTTTTAAATATTTCTAGGTACACAGCCGTGTACTACAAGGTCAGACGGTGTGTATTAACACCATGTATATAAGAGTTTTGCAGGCACGCAGAAACGCACAGTACAGGTGCCAAATAAAAGGCCTTTTCTTTAAATATTTCTAGGTACACAGCCGTGTACTACAAGGTCAGACGGTGTGTATTAACACCACGTATATAAGAGTTTTGCAGGCACGCAGAACGCACAGTACAGGTGCCAAATAAAAGGACTTTTTTTAAAATATTTCTAGGTACACAGCCGTGCACTACAAGGTCAGACGGTGTGTATTAACACCACGTATATAACAGTTTTGCAGGCACGCAGAACGCACAGTACAGGTGCCAAATAAAAGGCCTTTTTTTAATATTTCTAGGTACACAGCCGTGTACTACAAGGTCAGACGGTGTGTTTTTAACACCACGTATATAACAGTTTTGCAGGCACGCAGAACGCACAGTACAGGTGCCAAATAAAAGGACTTTTTTTAAAATATTTCTAGGTACACAGCCGTGTACTACAAAGTCAGACGGTGTGTATTAACACCACGTATATAACAGTTTTGCAGGCACGCAGAACACACAGTACAGGTGCCAAATAAAAGGCCTTTTTTTTAATATTTCTAGGTACATAGCCGTGTACTACAAGGTCAGACGGTGTGTATTAACACCACGTATATAACAGTTTTGCAGGCACGCAGAACGCACAGTACAGGTGCCAAATAAAAGGCTTTTTTTGTTAATATTTCTAGGTACACAGCCGTGTACTACAAGGTCAGACGGTGTGTATTAACACCACGTATATAAGAGTTTTGCAGGCATGCAGAACGCACAGTACAGGTGCCAAATAAAAGGCCTTTTTTTTATATTTCTAGGTACACAGCCCGTGTACTACAAAGTCAGACGGTGTGGTATTAACACCACGTATATAACAGTTTTGCAGGCACGCAGAACGCACAGTACAGGTGCCAAATAAAAGGACTTTTTTTTAATATTTCTAGGTACACAGCCGTGTACTACAAGGTCAGACGGTGTGTATTAACACCACGTATCAGAGGCGTAGCTAGAGGTTCAGCACAGGGGGGGCGAAACATACTTGAGTGGGCCCCCCACTTGGCTTCCCAAACGCACGTTTCCAACTTCACAGGCACATACTACTAGTTGTGGTTATAATATTGTATTAGAAAGATGACTATATAAACTGCTAGATAATCTATGCTGTTAAGTACAGTACAATAGACTTTCTACATACCCTACTGTAAATACACTACCATATAATGCAGTAAAATATAGGAGTAATAGGATTAAAAAACAACGGGACTCCTATGTTAAAGGAAACCTGTCCCCAGTTTTTACATCACTAAACTAACAGTCCCCTGCCCCCATCAGACCTCAGATCATCAGAATGTGCCCCCATCAGACCTCAGATCATCAGAATGTGCCCCCATCAGACCTCACATCAGCGTATTGTGCCCCCATCAGACCTCAGATCAGCGTATTGTGCCCCCATGAGATCTCAGATCAGCGTATTGTGCCCCCATCAGACCTTGATCAGCCTACTGTGCCCCCATCAGACCTCACATCAGCCTACTGTGCCCCCATCAGACCTCAGATCAGCCTACTGTGCCCCCATCAGACCTCACATCAGCCTACTGTGCCCCCATCAGACCTCAGATCAGCGTATTGTGCCCCCCACCAGACCTCAGATCAGCGTATTGTGCCCCCATCAGACCTCAGATCAGCGTATTGTACCTCCATCAGACCTCAGACCAGCTTATTGTGCCCCATCAGACCTCAGACCAGCGTATTGTGCCCCCATCAGATCTCAGATCAGCGTATTGTGCCCCCATCAGACCTCACATCAGCCTACTGTGCCCCCATCAGACCTCACATCAGCCTACTGTGCCCCCATCAGACCTCAGATCAGCTTAATGTGCTCCCATCAGACCTCAGATCAGCGTATTGTGCCCCCATCAGACCTCACATCAGCCTACTGTGCCCCCATCAGACCTCAGATCAGCGTATTGTGCCCCCCACCAGACCTCAGATCAGCGTATTGTGCCCCCATCAGACCTCAGATCAGCGTATTGTGCCTCCATCAGACCTCAGACCAGCGTATTGTGCCCCCATCAGACCTCAGATCAGCGTATTGTGCCCCCATCAGATCTCAGATCAGCGTATTGTGCCCCCATCAGACCTCACATCAGCCTACTGTGCCCCCATCAGACCTCACATCAGCGTATTGTGCCCCCATCAGACCTCAGATCAGCTTAATGTGCTCCCATCAGACCTCAGATCAGCGTATTGTGCCTCCATCAGACCTCAGATCAGCGTATTGTGCCCCCATCAGACCTCAGATCAGCAGACTGTGCCCCCATCAGACCTTATATCAGCCTACTGTGCCCCCATCAGACCTCAGATCAGCGTATTGTGCCCCCATCAGACCTCAGATCAGCGTATTGTGCCCCCATCAGACCTCAGTTCAGCGTATTGTGCCCCATCAGACCTCAGATCAGCATATTGTGCACCCATCAGACCTCAGATCAGCAGAATGTGCCCCCATCAGACCTCACATCAGCCTACTGTGCCCCATCAGACCTCAGATCAGCGTATTGTGCCCCCATCAGACCTCAGATCAGCGTATTGTACCTCCATCAGACCTCAGACCAGCTTATTGTGCCCCATCAGACCTCAGACCAGCGTATTGTGCCCCATCAGACCTCAATCAGCGTATTGTGCCCCCATCAGACCTCAGATCAGCGTATTGTGCCCCCATCAGACCTCAGATCAGCGTATTGTGCCCCCCATCAGACCTCAGTTCAGCGTATTGTGCCCCATCAGACCTCAGATCAGCGTATTGTGCCCCCATCAGACCTCAGATCAGTGTATTGTGCCCCCATCAGACCTCATATCAGCCTACTGTGCCCCTATCAGACCTCAGATCAGCGTATTGTGCCCCATCAGACCTCAGATCAGCCCACCCAGCCACATAGGATTAAAATAAAAAACCTTACTTACCTGTTCTGCGCTGCGGCTGCCCTCCGGTCCGCGCTCTGCTCTCTTCCCTGGCCCGCGCACACTATGACCTGACGCTGCGTGCAGCGTCAGGTCATAGTGCGCGCCACCAGGGAAGAGAGCAGAGCGCGGACCGGAGGGCAGCCCAGCGCAGAACAGGTAAGTAAGGTTTTTTATTTTAATCCTATGTGGCTGGGTGGGCTGATCTGAGGTCTGATGGGGGTCCCTAAATACAAGTGAGCGCTTCCATAATGGAAGCGCTCACTTGTATTCGCCTGATTCTGGGCCCCCCTGAGTCACTGGGCCCGGAGCCGTCGCCCCCCCTGCCCCCCCGGTAGCTACGCCACTGCCACGTATATAAGAGTTTTGCAGGCACGCAGAACGCACAGTACAGGTGCCAAATAAAAGGCCTTTTTTTAATATTTCTAGGTACACAGCCGTGTACTACAAGGTCAGACGGTGTGTATTAACACCACGTATATAACAGTTTTGCAGGCACGCAGAACGCACAGTACAGGTGCCAAATAAAAGGCCTTTTTTTAAAATATTTCTAGGTACACAGCCGTGTACTACAAGGTCAGACGGTGTGTATTAACACCACGTATATAAGAGTTTTGCAGGCACGCAGAACGCACAGTACAGGTGCCAAATAAAAGGACTTTTTTTTTAATATTTCTAGGTACACAGCCGTGTACTACAAGGTCAGATGGTGTGTATTAACACCACGTATATAACAGTTTTGCAGGCACGCAGAACGCACAGTACAGGTGCCAAATAAAAGGACTTTTTTTAAATATTTCTAGGTACACAGCCGTGTACTACAAGGTCAGACGGTGTGTATTAACACCGCGTATATAACAGTTTTGCAGGCACGCAGAACGCACAGTACAGGTGCCAAATAGAAGGACTTTTTTTTAAATATTTCTAGGTACACAGCCGTGTACTACAAGGTCAGACGGTGTGTATTAACACCACGTATATAAGAGTTTTGCAGGCACGCAGAACGCACAGTACAGGTGCCAAATAGAAGGACTTTTTTTAAATATTTCTAGGTACACAGCCGTGTACTACAAGGTCAGATGGTGTGTATTAACACCACGTATATAAGAGTTTTGGCAGGAACGCAGAACGCACAGTACAGGTGCCAAATAACAGGACTTTTTTTTAAATATTTCTAGGTACACAGCCGTGTACTACAAGGTCAGACGGTGTGTATTAACACCACGTATATAAGAGTTTTGCAGGCACGCTGAACGCACAGTACAGGTGCCAAATAAAAGGCCTTTTTTTAAATATTTCTAGGTACATAGCCGTGTACTACAAGGTCAGACGGTGTGTATTAACACCACATATATAACAGTTTTGCAGGCACGCAGAACGCACAGTACAGGTGCCAAATAAAAGGACTTTTTTTTAATATTTCTAGGTACACAGCCGTGTACTACAAGGTCAGACGGTGTGTATTAACACCACGTATATAACAGTTTTGGCAGGCACGCAGAACGCACAGTACAGGTGCCAAATAAAAGGACTTTTTTTAAATATTTCTAGGTACACAGCCGTGTACTACAAGGTCAGACGGTGTGTATTAACACCACGTATATAAGAGTTTTGCAGGCACGCAGAACGCACAGTACAGGTGCCAAATAAAAGGCCTTTTTTTTAAATATTTCTAGGTACACAGCCGTGTACTACAAGGTCAGACGGTGTGTATTAACACCACGTATATAAGAGTTTTGCAGGCACGCAGAACGCACAGTACAGGTGCCAAATAAAAGGACTTTTTTAAAAATATTTCTAGGTACACAGCCGTGTACTACAAGGTCAGACGGTGTGTATTAACACCACGTATATAACAGTTTTGCAGGCACGCAGAACGCACAGTACAGGTGCCAAATAGAAGGACTTTTTTTTATATTTCTAGGTACACAGCCGTGTACTACAAGGTCAGACGGTGTGTATTAACACCACGTATATAAGAGTTTTGCAGGCACGCAGAACGCACAGTACAGGTGCCAAATAGAAGGACTTTTTTTAAATATTTCTAGGTACACAGCCGTGTACTACAAGGTCAGACGGTGTGTATTAACACCACGTATATAAGAGTTTTGCAGGAACGCAGAACGCACAGTACAGGTGCCAAATAACAGGACTTTTTTTTTATATTTCTAGGTACATAGCCGTGTACTACAAGGTCAGACGGTGTGTATTAACACCACGTATATAAGAGTTTTGCAGGCACGCTGAACGCACAGTACAGGTGCCAAATAAAAGGCCTTTTTTAAAAATATTTCTAGGTACATAGCCGTGTACTACAAGGTCAGACGGTGTGTATTAACACCACATATATAACAGTTTTGCAGGCACGCAGAACGCACAGTACAGGTGCCAAATAAAAGGACTTTTTTTTTAATATTTCTAGGTACACAGCCGTGTACTACAAGGTCAGACGGTGTGTATTAACACCACGTATATAACAGTTTTGCAGGCACGCAGAACGCACAGTACAGGTGCCAAATAAAAGGACTTTTTTTTAAATATTTCTAGGTACACAGCCGTGTACTACAAGGTCAGACGGTGTGTATTAACACCACGTATATAAGAGTTTTGCAGGCACGCAGAACGCACAGTACAGGTGCCAAATAAAAGGCCTTTTCTTTAAATATTTCTAGGTACACAGCCGTGTACTACAAGGTCAGACGGTGTGTATTAACACCACGTATATAAGAGTTTTGCAGGCACGCTGAACGCACAGTACAGGTGCCAAATAAAAGGACTTTTTTAAAAATATTTCTAGGTACACAGCCGTGTACTACAAGGTCAGACGGTGTGTATTAACACCACGTATATAACAGTTTTGCAGGCACGCAGAACGCACAGTACAGGTGCCAAATAAAAGGACTTTTTTTTTTATATTTCTAGGTACACAGCTGTGTACTACAAGGTCAGACGGTGTGTATTAACACCACGTATATAAGAGTTTTGCAGGCACGCAGAACGCACAGTACAGGTGCCAAATAAAAGGACTTTTTTTTTAAAATATTTCTAGTACACAGCCGTGTACTACAAGGTCAGACGGTGTGTATTAACACCACGTATATAACAGTTTTTGCAGGCACGCAGAACGCACAGTACAGGTGCCAAATAAAAGGCCTTTTTTTTAATATTTCTAGGTACATAGCCGTGTACTACAAGGTCAGACGGTGTGTATTAACACCACGTATATAACAGTTTTTCAGGCACGCAGAACGCACAGTACAGGTGCCAAATAAAAGGCCTTTTTTTTAATATTTCTAGGTACATAGCCGTGTACTACAAGGTCAGACGGTGTGTATTAACACCACGTATATAACAGTTTTGCAGGCACGCAGAACGCACAGTACAGGTGCCAAATAAAAGGACTTTTTTTAAAATATTTCTAGGTACACAGCCGTGTACTACAAGGTCAGACGGTGTATATTAACACCACGTATATAACAGTTTTGCAGGCACGCAGAACGCACAGTACAGGTGCCAAATAAAAGGCCTTTTTTTTTATATTTCTAGGTACACAGCCATGTACTACAAAGTCAGACAGTGTGTATTAACACCACGTATATAAGAGTTTTGCAGGCACGCAGAACACACAGTACAGGTGCCAAATAAAAGGCCTTTTCTTTAAATATTTCTAGGTACACAGCCGTGTACTACAAGGTCAGACGGTGTGTATTAACACCACGTATATAAGAGTTTTGCAGGCACGCAGAACGCACAGTACAGGTGCCAAATAAAAGGACTTTTTTTTTAATATTTCTAGGTACACAGCCGTGTACTACAAGGTCAGACGGTGTGTATTAACACCACGTATATAAGAGTTTTGCAGGCACGCAGAACGCACAGTACAGGTGCCTAATAAAAGGACTTTTTTTAAAATATTTATAGGTACACAGCCGTGTACTACCAGGTCAGACGGTGGGTATTTACACCTGGTTTACAAAAAGGGTATTTCAAGCACACAGAACCCAGAACACTAGAGCCAAAGAAACTGTATTTAAAAATGTACACAGCCGTATACTGCCAGAAGATCAGATGGTGCATATACACACTAGGTATATAACAGGGTTTTGCAGCCAAAAAGAACGCAGAACAGTAGTGCCAAATATAGTTTGGTATGTAGCAGAGCACCTAATACACCACTAATGCCTCTCTCTGTCCCTACTCCAGCAGCTATCCCTGAATACAGCAGCCGTTCTCTGCAGAGTGTATATAGTAGTAAAGCTATCACTGTACTGCACTATAGTAGCCCTGATAAGGGCTTTTAATCACGCTCCTGCCTGTCCAACAGCTAAAACCTATCTCTCCCTTCTCCAGCCTCTGTCCCTGGCTAAGTTCACGCAGCATATGCGAACGAGCAGGAAGACCTGAGTTATTAATATTCGAGGTCACGTGGTTTTTCCAGCCAATCCATGTAGACGCCGTTTTCGCGCTGCCAGCGTTCTCCGCGGGCCTTTCATACCCCCCCTGCATGGTGATTGGTGGAAAAAGAGCGCCAGGGAAGGTGGGAGGGGAAACGAATTCTAAGTGCGCCATCGCCGTTATACTCGATCGAAATCGAGTATGCCGAATAGCGTAGTATTCGATCGAATACCGGCTTGATCGAACACTACTCGCTCATCTCTAATTCTAAGGAGTCGGTCACAAAATTCCATTTGGGTCTGGATTCTACCTAAATAAAAAGTGATATATGACACTTTGACTCGTATAGGAAATAATGTAAGAGGGCATTAACACATATACGTAAACTCATGTTTGATGGTTTTAACAAACAGCCTGTTTAAAAACACAGTGCTCCATCAGATTGGTTATGCTTTTTAAAATAATAATAAAAAAAATTAGGGGGGCATCTAAGGGGGCATTTACTGGCATATTATTGGGAGGCACTATGGGGGCATCTAAGGGAGCACTTACTGGCACATTATTGGGGGCACTTCTAATTGGCACATTATTGGGGGGCACTGGGGGCATCTACGGAGGCCACAAAGAAGGAGTATTTTATATGGGGGGGTCTCTGTATATGGGCATTTTATACTTATGGAAGGTACTATGAGGAAGGGGGGAGAGGAGTAGTATTGATTTGTGGGCAGTATAGAGGGGTATTTTATAGTGGCAGATTATGCCATTAAAAGGGGGTATTTTTTGTACTGGCACACATTAGGGGACATTTTTAACTGTCACATTATAAGGGGAATGATTACTACTAGGAGGCATTATAATATTGGGGAGCACAGCGGCACAGTATTGGGGGTGGCAGGATAATTTGTCCAGAAGATAGGAGGATGATGGAAAACTAGTAAACTAACATTTTTTTTGTCAAACTGCAGAGACGAGAAATGGCTTAAAAAATCATCATAGAGGAGAGGAGAAGAGGAGAAGATGAGGAAAGAGAACATCTATATCAGAGGAGAAATCAGTGGATGTAAGAGGTATGGGGCGCTGTATTAGCCGGTATGTTCTGTAGTGATATACGTAATGTTAGGTGGGAAGGGGGTCAGGTTGAGAATTTGTTATTGGGGGGAGGGGGTGTGTGTTTTTTTTTATAGTCCGGCCCTCCAACGGTCTGAGGGACAGTGAACTGGCCCCTGTGTAAAAAGTTTGGGGACCCCTGCCATACACACATGCTAGTGTGAAAAGGAACAATGGCTGGTTATGAATAATAGTCCAAAAATTATGCCTTCAGATGTCAGTGGCTAATAGATTGTTCTGAACAATATAAAAAATGATTTTTTGACAGGAGCATATTATGCCTATGTTTATACACACACTAAGCAGCAGCTTGTGTTGAACAAGCATCCAAAAAATCTCCAATTTTTTCATGAGCAGCAACACTACGGTGTGGATGTGGAAACTCATGGAAAAGGCAGAAGATGTGAGGCTGTGTAGGGTTAAAAGAAGTAGCAATTGCAGTGGCAGCAGTTGCAGCGCAAAATGGAACAGACAAGGCAGATGTAGATGTGCTATTTTGTAGAGGTACAGTAATTGTATTATTAGTAGTAGCAGCAATGCAATAGGTGTACAGCTATGTAGATTTAATGTTAGTGGCAGCAGGGGGAGAAACAGCCTCAGCGGCAGTAGCATCAGCAGCCAAACAGTATAGAACATGATGGCAAGCAGACAGCAGCAGTGACATTATTGGACAGGTGATAATTTCAACTATTCAGCGGCCCAAGCTGCAGGTGTGTGGAAATCCTCATGGATCCATGCCTCATTTAGAAAAATGTGATATTTTATACACTTGCGGAGGACAAACTTTTCCACTTGGGTGTAACACCTTCTCTCATCACATTGAAGTCACATTGGAGGCTAAACACGAGAGCAAAGCGAGAGCAAACTGGGCCAGGTCCAGACACTGTTTCAATCAGAATTCCAGAAGTCAATGGGGCCAGGGAACAAGGTGGGTGCTGGAGAAAAAGCACAGTCAAGGAAGTTCAGGTGTTCAATTTGCTGATTTGTGTTAGGCTACTTTCACACTTGCGTTTGCAGGATCTGTTTGTGAGATCGTCACAGGCTCTCACAAACGGTTCTGAACTGATCAGTTTTTTCCTAATGCATTCTGAATGGAAAAGGATCCGTTCAGAATGCATCAGTTTTGCTTCAGTTTGCTTCAGTCTCCAGACAGTTATATTATCATGACGGATCCGTTTGTGAGAGCCTGGATCATGTTATAATGGAAAATAATAAAATTACCCGAACACCGAACTCGAACCCGAACTTTTGTGAAAAAGTCCGGGTTCGGGTCCGAGTACCCGAACTCGCAAAATTCGGTACGAACCCAAACTTTGTGGTTCGGGTTCGCTCAACCCTAATCACTACGTGTTGCTGCTCTCCGGAACGGATGGCAAGACATGGTGCACCCCAATTGGAAATAAGTCCAGAGAGTCAGGGTTTGCAGTAAACCAGTTTGCTTCTTTACTGGAGGAATTAAGGTGAAAAACAATACAGGCGAGGCATAGGGCTGGCTTCTCCAGACTACTATCTGGTAGAAGAAAGGCTTGAACCCTCGACAAAGGCTGGTCATCCAGGGTCTGTGGCAGAGAATCCCCATCTCAGCATCTTCTGGTCAGTCAAGTAGTCTGGCATAGTCCCCTATTCTAAGCACTGTTCCCTGACTGCAGCATACTAGGGGCTCTGACTGCTCTCCTTATACACAGTTTCTGGATAAACTAGAACCTTCTAGTGGGAGGGATGGAGTGGAGAAACTCAGCTCAAACAGTTAAAATGTTACACTTGTGGTCCCTCATAGACTTACATTAGACCTTTAATAATACTCAATGGCATCCGTTTTTCCACACAAAAATGGGTTTTCAGACATAATAACATAGCTAAATCAGACATCCAAAAGGTCAGTCTGTCTGGTTTTGGTGGTAAACAAGTCTGGCTATTTCTCTCCAACAAAATATTCTTTAATCCTTATGGTAGCTGGGAAAAATGACTAGCTTCTCATTAAAGGGGTTGTCTCACTTCAATAAGTTGCAGTTATGATGTAGAGAAAGTTAGTACAAGGCACTTACAAATGTATTGTTATTATCCATATTGCTTCCGTTTCTGGCTGGATTCATTTTTCCATCACATTATACCCTGCTTTTTTCTATGGTTACATATCACCCTGCAATCCATGAGTGGTGGTCGTGCTTGCTCAATATAGGATAAAGCATCAGCCTCTCTGGTGGCCGGGACCATGGGAGTGAAATAAAGTGAGGAGTTGATAACTTTGCATAGTGGAAAGAGGGGCAATTGGCTAGCTCCATCTCTGCAAAGAGAATAAGTATTTTTTAAACAACAAACCAGATCCCAATGTTCTACTAGTTGATAAACCAAGTCATTCTACAAAGGTCTTTGAAGGGTCAGACAATTACTTATAGGGTAGCTACCTATAGGTGGCACTAGAAATACAGTTTTCTTACTTTAGGAAGACAGCTAATTTGCATCCGAGCATTGCCCTTGAGACTAGCAGAATCAGTACCTCCTGAGAGCAGTGGTGACATACAGTAATAACCAGCATGTAGTTAGCAAATTATCACAGTTATGTACATATTGCAGTGTTCTAGCTATAATATAATGGTACATGATTGACAACTGAACCACTGTTACAACAGTCAGATCATCCCATGTAAATAAGGCTTTTATTATAGACAAGTTTTTAAGTTGATGTTTTGTTTCTTTTTAAAAGAGTTTTCCCATCTAAACTTTTGTAGTACATTGCAAGGATATGCCACAAATGTCAGATAAATAGGTGGGACCGGAGCTATCTTGAGAATGGGGACTCAGAAGTGGAGAGCACACAGCCAGACTTCTGACAATAGCCAAGCGAGCACACGCGACTATTTTTGGAGGTTCCATAGCATTGAATGTAGAGGAAGCCACTACTTCAGTCACCACTATGTGGCTGCCGGAAATAGGTGAGCCCACAGTCTACTATTTTTGGAAAACCTTAGTGATGGTGGATGGTGGATGTGCATGCGTGGCTGCTCTCCCTTCACTTTGGAGACCACATTCGCAAGATAAAAGCAGGTCCCAGAGGTTTATAAACAAGAGGCGGATTAGACCAGCACCACAGAGAACGACATCCGAGAGTGGGGTGAATATAAGATGTTTTCTTTATTTTATTTTTCAGGTGTTGTCTATGATGTTTAATTCTATCAGACAATCCCTTGGTTCAATTTGGAGATGCTCTGAAAAGAAGATTTTTCTTGGATAAAAGTGAATCTTTAATGACATATACTACAAAGTTTATAGTAATAACTAGTGTTGAGTGAGCTTCGTTAGGGCATTGTGGTGCTCGGAACCACGCTGTGTTCGGCCGAACACCACGTGTGCTCGAGCGCCATGCTCGAGTCCCCTCCCCGCACGCTAATTAACCAATTAGTGTGCGGGAAGGTACTGACATTCGTGTAATGCCGTAGCCATCTTGGCTACTGGCATTACAGTGATTGGCTAGCCGGGAACGTGTCATTGGGTGCTATATAGCCCCGGTGACATGTGACCCCGCTCAGACCGAGTCAGGGAAAGCTGCTGCAAAGAGGGACAGATAGTGTAGGGATAGAAATTGGCTAGGCAGGGCTAGTATTTCTGTAGAAAAGACCCAAAAGCCCTCTTAAGGGCTATTGTGATATCTGGCTACAATATATTTTTTATTTTTTGGGGGTTAAAAATTGCGCAAGGTGGCCTGACCTTAACACCACCTGCGCAGCTTGTGTATTCTAATCCTTTCTGTATCTTATATACCTGACATCCATTTTTTCTGCCACTATTCAAGTACCTGCGTTGCGTCTCCTGTATAACGTTTGCGCAAGGATATTGTAGGGATAGGATTTGGCTAGGCAGGTCTAGTTGTTCTGTTGGAAAGACACAAAAGTCTATTATTACATCTGGCTGCAATATGTTTTTTTCTTTTGGGGCAAAAATAACGCAAATTTGCCTGACCTTAACACCACCTGTGCAGCTTGTGCATTATAACGTTACTGTATCCTATATAGCTAACATCCGGTGTCATTTTTTCTGCCGTTAATCAAGTCGACATTACCTGTGCGGCTTGTGCATTATAACGTTACTGTATCCTATATAGCTGACATCTTGTGTCATTTTTTCTGCCGTTAATCAAGCCAACATTACCTGCGCGGCTTGTGCATTATAACGTTACTGTGTAATATATAGCTGACATCGGGTGTCATTTTTTCCTGCCGTTAATCAAGTCGACATTACCATAACCATAATGTTTTAGACGGTTAGCTCACCAGCAGTCCCTCAACCATAATGTTTTAGATGGTCAGCTCGCCAGCAGGCACTCAACCATAGTGTTTTAGACGGTCAGCTCACCAGCAGGCACTCAACCATAATGTTTTAGACGGTCAACTCACCAGCAGGCACTCAACCATAATGTTTTAGACGGTCAGCTCAGCAGCAGCATGTCACCCATAATTTTTTAGACGGTCAGCTCAGCAGCAGTACCTCACCCATAATTTTTTAGACAGTCAGCTCAGCAGCAGCATGTCACTCCTATTGTTTTTGGGTGTCAGCAGCAGGCCATCAATCATAATTTTTCAAGGGTGTGACTGATGCCCTCATTTATGTGTAATAAAGGGTGTATTGGAGTGCCTGTTCCTTGTAATTTTTGTCAGCCATTTCCCTTTGTGCATAGGCTTTATGAGTGTAGGAGTCCCACGACATGAACAATTGTACCACAATGTGAATGAGGCCCTCCTTTATGTGATATACCGGTTGTATCGAAGTGCCTCTTCCTTGTAATTTATGGCAGCACTTGTGCTTTACATACAAGTAAATATATGTTTCCTAGCAATACTTCCTCTAAAATCGATGTTTTATTTGGTTTTGGGGGGTATTCTTGTCATTCCGTAAAAGTGGCGTAATACTCAGACAACATCATTCCCAGCATCGACTTTGGTGTCCAAGATGCATCCAGACATCCTCCCCATGCTGTTCCCAAACCATTTCAGTGGTGTTTCCACCATTTTCTCAACTTTCCCTATGAACCAGACACCCTCCCCTCTTCAGAGCAGGGGGTGCCTGGTTTAGTGCTCGGGTTCTCCCATTGACTTCCATGATACTCGGGTGCTCGGCCGAGCACTTGAGCACCACCTAGTGTATGGCCAGAGCACCCGAGCATTACAGTGCTCGATCAACACTAGTAATAACAAATACTACTGTAACAGTGGCTGCTGTGCGCCACTGTTCCCCTGCTTACCACCAGGGTCCTGGGTGCCATGTTCAGCAATGATCTGCTGCATATGCTTCTCATTCACTGCTGCAGTCCTAGGCACTGTATGTGTAGTGCTGTTTCAGGATCCACTCCACAGTTTCCATTTAGCCCTGGCTACAACATGCTTGTTGCTTGTTCCTTGCATCACTCCCTCTGGGCTCGCACATGTTGGATCATGTGACCATGCTGGATCATGTGGGTTGGATTATGTGAGGCAACCAACCCAAGTTCACCTGCTCCTAAAATTAAGTGGCTCATCCCTCTTCCCATATGCCTCAGTGTCAAGGTCCTTGTGTCTTGCCTTTGGTTGCTATTATTCCTGTTGGTGTTCCAGTGTTCCTGTGTACCTGACTCCTGCTTGTGTTACCGGACTCCGCTACACGCCTGATCCCTGCCTGCTTGCTTTGACTCTCTTGTTGCCAATCTGGATTGCCTGACTTGTACCTGTGCCGCCTGCCCTGACCCATTGCCTGTCTGACTTTGCCTCTGCCTCATCCTTCAGTCCTGCATTGTTGCTACTGGTAACAACTTGGCCCTTATGACTACTCTGTACCTCTGGTGCCTTACTCAGGTACCTCCTGGTCCGCCTGGACCAGCTGCCTCGTGTTCCAACCCTCTTCAAGAGGTAGCGACCTGATGTTCCCTTCTCCGTCTATCGCCACCATCAGGGGTATTGTGAAGATTGAAGGATTCTTTAGACAATGCCCTTAGAGGCGGTAGAGCACGAGGCACAGTGGGTTCACACCCACTGGTTTGTGACAACTACTTTCGACAAAATTGAGTGGTGTACTAATTAGAGTTTTTAGGATGAATTTCCCTAAATCATAGCAAGAACAGTGTGAAAAAATATTATTTTTACTTTTAGAGTTCAGAGTAATTGGCTCAAAAACATCAATACAGTGTCATGGTGGCAGGATCGCTTTCTTATCTCCACCTAATCATTATATGAAGATCTGTGCTGAATGTACCACATTTGTGTTGGTTTAAAATGTTCCCAAATATTCTTCGTCAGGATCATTGCTGCTCCTCTTTTATGGTCTGTATCTTTATTACTTACATATTTACTTTCTGATAAAATGCATTATAAACCTCATAGAAAGGTCAAGCTCTGTCCTCCTCCCATTTATAGTCCATGACGAAGGATGGACTGAAATATAATTATTGGTTACAGAAATGACAATAAATATATAAAAATGACAATAAAAGGATTTTGGAATAATTTTTAAGTAAATTGTTCCAGCATGATCCCAGAGACTGTTTTTGGAGAAGGTCATAACAGAGATTATAACTGAGGACTGAAATTAGCTAAAGTCAACATGTTCTATGAAGCTTTTGCGTCAACACATGGACCTAATTTACACGGGAAGTATTAGAACATTACTTTCATCATAGTACACTGTTAAAGGGGTTGTCTCATCATGGACAATGGTCATATCAATGACATATCACTTGGATATGGCAAAAATGTCTAATTGGCAAAGGGTCCAAATAATGTGATCCCTGTCAATTGGTAACTATGAAGGTGCAGGGGTAGCAGGCACACTTGAGCCTTTGTGCCTGAGGTGGCACAAAAGTTCATGTGCAGTAAGTCCCCTGAGGGGTCAGTGCAGAGAATGGGAGTGGTATTTCCCTTATGAAGTGCTATAGTTTCATGTTGTCCTACCTCAGACTGTTACTCCCTGGGGTACAATACAGTGAAAAAGGTAATGATGAAAGGAACCAGGCAGAGAGTGTAGAACAAAGAACTTTCTTTACTGCGTGCAAAAAACAATTAGCGGCACATCCAGCAGCAGTTGGCAATTTTCTCCTCCCAGATGATCTCTTATGGTGGCTGGTAATGTGGCAGAAGAAATTTGCTAGCTGATATTTCTCCCTGGATTTCCTTATGGCTTTACTCTGGCACCTGCATCTCTAGACTGTATGATGCAGGCTTCTAGCTATGCTAAGCCAGAAATGTGGTGATGGTGTCTTAATTTGTTTCCCACCGCTGTGCACAGGAGTCTTGATTGCTTGATCACTCAAAAATGCTGTAGTTTACTGTACATATCTTCCATGGCCCAGGACCCTAGTCTCTAAGGGGCAATGATGTCTTCCTAAGAAAAAAAAATGCGGTGGCTGTGCTTGGACACTATACAAAAAAAAAAAGTGCCGGCCTATCCAATGGCTGGGACTGTGGAAGTGCACATACAATAGGCTGGTTCATTTTCTATAGTGTATAAGCATGACCACTGCTGCTGGATTGCAGGGTGGTCGTAACCATGGAAACGAGCAGTCTATAATGCGATGCAAAAACAAATTGAGTCAGTAAAGGAGGCAATATGGACAATCACAATACATTAGTAAGTGCCTTGTGTTAACTTCCTCTACATAATAAATGCTATTTGCTCAAATGATAGAAACCCTTTAAATATTACATTTTTAATATTATTCACCAATGAAAAAAATACAGGCCTGAACTGTTTCTCATTAAGGCCATAACTGACAATTTGATTTTGAAAAAGCCCAGAACTCAAAATAAATATAAAAATCAAAAGGTTCACTTGAGCTGTTGATGAAAAGCTTTCTATTGCCTCGGTCGTAATGAAAAGACAACATGACTCATACATTTTTGCTTTGTACACAAGACTTCATTACCTTGAAATATTGAGAACTTTGCCAATTGTCAAAATGTTTCTATAGAAACAAATACAATATTTGAGGAAAATCACCGATTAACATTAGACATTTTCTGGTCTAGTTCTTTAAACAAAGGCATATTCAGGGCTGGGAATCTGATTGGCAGAAATGTTAGGTGGACATAGAGAGAAAAGTATTGGGACACCTACATGTTACACCTACAGGAGTTTTTATGACTAAATCCATAGTCATTAAAATGGGGCTGACCCCCTCCCCACTTTTCAGCTACAGTAAAACAGCTTTGACTGGGAAGGCTTTCTACTAGATATTGGAGTGTGTTTATGGGAATTTTTGACCATTCATCCAGAAGAACATATGTGAGGTCAGACACTGATGTTGGACTAGATGACCTGACTCACAATCTCCATCCTAGTTCATCACAGTGGTGTTGAATGGGGTTGAAGTCAGGGCTCTTTGTGGGCCAGTCAAGGTCTTCCCTCAACAAACCCACCCAACCATTTGTGCACTTGGCCTTCTCCAAACTGTTCCTACAAAGTTGGAAGCGTACAATTGTCCAAAATGTTTTGATATGACTTCAAAGGGGCCTAGACCAACCCCTGAATGCCCATAGAATTATCCATTCTTCACCAAACCCAGACTCCATCAGACTGCCAAACAGAGAATTGTGATTCCTCACTCCACAGAACATGTTTCCACTCTTCCAGAGTCCAGTGGGGGCGTACTTTACACCACTCCGTCTGATGCTTGGCATTGCTCTTGGTGATATAAGGCTTGCATGTAGCTGCTCGGTCATCGAAACCCATGCAATGAAGATTTCAGCACAGCACTAGTTTTTTCAAAGACCTATAATGCTCCCCCATATGCCCGGGCCCCTTACAGAGATTTGAGAACTTGTCACCTCTTCTGACATATGTGGGTTTTTTTTTTTTTAACTTTTTATTGAGTTTTCAACTTTACAAAAGTTACATAGGTCACACAGACTAGTTTTATACTGTCCGTATGACCTGAAATACATTTGTCACAGTACATTAAACATATAAAACCCCTTCCTTCCAACATCCCCCCCCACTCCTAACAAAATATCTGTTGTCTCATGCCATCTCCCTTGAGTCTATAGTTAGCTGGATCAACTCATTTTGTACTTCATTTACCTCCCCCAGTCTGTCTTAATGTACTTTTAAAGCACCTAACTTTCCAGCAATATCCTCTCTCAAGTACCATTCTGTATGTTTAAAGGGTTCAACTATGAGATGTATAACCTCTCTGTCCTGTGAGGACAAGATACATTTCTTCCATTTTTTAAAGAAAGATGCCGTATTTGTCCCTTTATGGTGTAAAACATTAGTACTGTCGTGATACATATATAGAGCCATTTGATTGATTACCTCATGAATAGTAGAGGCTTCGGGTTGAAACTACAATCAAAGGAAATGGACCAACCTCAGGAGTCGCAAAGAACAATAGTATTTGCGGTGTCAAAGGTAAGTTAACATCCCATACATCTTTAATATATTGCCTCACAATGTTCCAAAAGTGTACGCTGGATGGGCATTGCCACATACAATGATATAAATCTGCAGGAACATTTTGGACAGGCTAATATCCTATTCGGAACATCCAAATGTGGTGCAATTTTTGCCCTGTGTGCAAAGTGAAAATGTGATTACATCCATTGTTCACTAATGACCGGTCTATTGAGTCTACCCAGGCCTTCAACAATCTGTTTTGGGAGATCCGTATCATTCAAAATCTTGCTCCACGATTTAAAGAGCTTTTGGGATGATACTCATAAGAAACAAGACAAAAGGCCTCTATATAGCCAGGTTATGGAATGCCTCACTTGACCTCCTTTGATGTATTCCTCAAAATCATTGTCCTGGAGCTCCTGAGATTGGTCCCTCAGACGACTTCCACAGAATGACTTGATTTGGGCATAAGGCAAATAGTCATTCATTGGGACTCTGAATTGGTTGTGAATTTCATCCAAGGATAACCAATGATGTTCCTCCAAATGCCACAGATCTCGTAATATATTAATCCCTCCAGCTTTCCCTTTATCAAACATTTTATAATGGTTTCCCTAAGGGAAAGCCGGATTCCGCCACAAAGGTAAGTATTTGGATATCTGATGAGATAATTTAAATCTGCACCGTAATTTCTTCCAAGCAGCTATAGTGTCCTTGAGGACCAAACTTTGTTTTACGTCTTTCGGGAGATCTGAATAAGGAATGTGTTACAAGGAGGCTAAATGCCAAGGTCTAGCTAGTTGACTCTCTAAGCAGTAGTTAGAGTGGTGATTAAAATGATTAATCCAATCGGAAACATGTCTCATCAAACAGGCCAAATTGTAACCTCTACAGTGCGGAAAAACTGCTCCCCCCTGAGCCTTCGATAGGGATAACTTTGTCAAGGAGATTTGCGGTCTCTTCCTCCTCCATATAAAACCTGAGAACGCTTTCTGAATTCTGCCTATATCCTTGTGAGTGAGGAGCAAAGGGATTGTCTGAAGTGGGTGGGAAGCATCCTAGCATAAGATATCATCTTTATTAAGTAACATCGTCCCAGAAGAGATAATGGTAGATTTTCCCATCCCTTTAATTCACTCTCTATCCTCCTAATCAATGGTGGATAATTAAGATGATAGAGAGATTCCGGTGTCTTGCCCACTGAAATACCCAGATATGTTATTGAGTTCCTCGCCAGAGAGATTGCTGGTCCCAATCCTGATATTTCCCTTGATAAGTTGGTTTTCAGACATAGTAATTCACTCTTAGAAGTGTTTATCCTAAACCCTGACACTTTTCCAAAGTCCTCTAAGATCCCAAAGACTCTTCTTAAATCTCTAACCGGGTTTGCTAAAAATAAAAGAATGTCATCTGCAAATGCTGTCAATTTGACTGTCTCTCCCTCCACTGCTATACAAGAGATCTCCATCTCCTGTTGCAAGTACCTAGCCAGTGGTTCCAGCGCTAAATTGAATAATAGTAGGGAAAAGGGGCAGCCCTGGCAAGTCCCTTTTCTCAGTGGGAAAGGATCTGATTATTCCACCTGTACAAACTCTGGCTGTTGGAGCCTGGTAGATGCCATTCACAAATGACCAGAACCTGCCCATAAACTGCATGTAGTCCAATACTACTCCCAGCCACCCCCACCACATGTTGTCAAAAGCCTTTTCGGCATCCAATGCAAGTAAGGCTGGCTGGGAGTGATCCCCCGTGCGAACCCTCACGTCGTCCAATATCATCAAAACTTTTCTGATAATTAATTAATGCTTCCTTGCACAAAACCCACCTGGTTTTTACCCACTAGAATAGGGAGAATCTGGCCCAATCTGTTTGCCATTATTTTGAAAACTATTTTCATATCAACGTTAATTAGTAAGATTGGACGGTATGACCCAGGAGAGGTCAAGTCTTTCTCCATTTTTGGGAGTAGGAATATCTGTGCCAAATTGGCCACATTAGACAATAGCTGGCCTTGTAATAGGTCATTATACCATTTCTCTAGACTTGGTGCTATTCGATCTTTCAGTATTTTATAGTACTCCACAGAGAATCCATCTGGGCCTGGTGTCTTAGCCCGCGGGCAACGCTTCTATTGCTCCCTGTACCTCAGACAACGGGATTGGGATGTTTAATGACGCCTCCTGCTCAGGAAACAGCTTCGGGAGGGAGAGACGGTCCAAAAAGCCGATTGCCTTTTGTCTGTCAAAGGATTCCCCTGAATATAAGGTCTGAAAATAAGAATAATAAATATTGTTAATGTCCTTAGGGTTAGATGTCAGTGTCCCTCTTTCTTGCCTGAGTTTCATGATTGGTTTGGTACCCTTGACTCCTTTAGCTAAACGGGCCATTAATCTAAATCTCTAATCTGCTCTCTAGCAGAGCACCCGAGCACAATGGAAGTCAATGGGAGAACCAGAGCACTAAACCAGGCACTCCCTGCTCTGAGGCTGAGCTGACCCTCTAAAACATTAGGGGCAAGGGCCTGCTGCAGATCTGATTATCTAAAAAATTAGGGGCGAGGGCCTGCTGCTGATCTCACCTTCTAAAAAAAATTATGGGTGAGGGCCTGCTGGTGACCGTCCTAAAAATTATGGGTGAGGGCCTGCTGATGATCTGACCATCTAAAAAATTAGGGGCAAGGGCCTGCTGCTGATCTCACCGTCTAAAAAATTATGGGTGAGGGTCTGCTGGTGACTGTCTTAAATATTATGGGTGAGGGCCTGCTGCTGATCTGACCATGTAAAAAATGATGGGTGAGGGCCTGCTGGTGACCGTCTTAAAAATTATGGGTGAGGGCCTGCTGGTGACCGTCTTAAAAATTATGGGTGAGGGCCTGCAAGTGACCATCTTAAAAATTATGGGTGAGGGCCTGCTGCTGATCTGACCATCTAAAAAATTATGGGTGGGGGCCTGCTGGTGATCCCCTTAAAAATGATGGGTGAGGGCTAGAGATGAGCGACTATTCGCCACTTCGTAGATTCAATACGAATCTTAGAAATTTTCCGCTGTGAAGCGAATCCGGATTCGCTTTGTTAGATTCGAAAATGTTCTTAAAGCTTTCTACGCATTCGCTACATACTTGTCAGATAAATTGTACACTAATGTTACATATAAGTTACTTTATACACTGATGCGTACGAATTCAGTTAATTAGCAAACTTTTACTGGCTGTTATTCATGCTGTATAAAGCCCGGGAAGAAAGCGGTCACCTGACATAGTGGGAAGGGCTTTCTCTGATTGGCTCAGGCTCTGTAAGCCAGTGACGCATCAGTTGTCTGGCACTGCTGAGACAAGCAGAAGCACTGCCTGTGAAGTTCTAAAAGACAGAAAACTGTTTTGTTAAAATTGGGGTGTAATTGTTCTGGGAATCCATATTACACATATCAGGGATACTGAAGGGCAAGTGCAGGGCCAGTGCAGGGCTAGTAATTAATCAGGCAGGGAGAGAGACAGGGAGAGAGACCAATGTCTGGCATGGAAAAGCAAAAGGGTTCCAGCCAGACCTTGAGCTCCGAAAAAAAGAAGAAGGTGGCACAGGGCAGCAGTGCCAAAGGACCTGTAGCCGGAGCTTCTACTTGTAGAATTCGCAAAAGTTGGCCATTGTTCCACCAGGCTAACCCACCAAGGCGAAAAAATTGTAGTGGAGGAGAAAGTGGAGGTAGTGGAGTGGATGGCACACTGATCTCAATCACAGCCAGATGATCTGCTGTCATCTGCTGATACAGTATCATGTAGCCAGGGGTCAGACTCAGAGCTTTCCTCCTGCTCCACCATTCCGCTCCAGCAAAGCCCGTCATTTTTGTACGCAATTTGTACGCTCATGCGTACGTGTTCACATAAGTTGTGTACCTTTAACAACTGTACGTTCGGTATTAGTGCACGAATGTTCGCAAAACACCACATAATAACGTATGATTTGTATGCAGTACAGCAAAACGAATTTTGGATGATCCGCTCATCTCTAGTGCTTCTGCTGGTGACCCTCTAAAAAATTAGGGGTGAGAGCCTGCTGGTGAACGTCGAGGGCAGCCTAATAAGCAGTTTGATATGATGGAGGAAGAGGACGAGAAGAGGAAGGGGTGCATGGGAATATAGTGTATTCAATACACTCTAAAAGCCACATTTAAAGTTCCTTTATGTTTAGCCGCTTTCCTCTGGTGGGGTAGCGAAGTCAGGGGCAATCCGGTTCTTGTTCATTTTGATAAATGTCAACCAGTCAGCATTTTCAGTTGACAGGCGGATGCGCTTATCAGTTATTATGCCCCCAGCAGTACTAAATACCCGCTCAGATAAAACGCTGGCAGCATGTCATTTTTTTTCTAAAATAATTCAATAATTTTAAAAAATGGCGTGGGGTCCCCCCTTTTTTCCTTCTCCAGCCAGATACAACCAGCAGCAGCAGCCTGGCACTACCAGGGTGGGAAGGGACACGGTTATTGGCCCTTCCCAGCTTAATGATACCATCCTGCAGCTGCACCAGAACCGGACCCTCAATTTCGAAAGTCCAGTCCTGCGGGCACCTGGCTCTTCCCGACATCCCTGGTGGTGGTGGGTGTAGGGGTAATAGATGGTAAGAGATAGACCTCTGTTTGACCATTTTATTTAAAAAATAAAAAAGCTGGTCCGACGTAATCCACCAAATCCTACGTAGTCCTCAGCATTCACGATCCTGAAAAATAGAAAGCAAACAAACAAAAGAACAAACACAAACCACTTACCTCCTCCTCCTCAGGCTTCTTCTCCTCAGCAGTGGAGCCTCTTCATTACATTGCACCATCTGCTGGTGAATGAAAAAAATTACACCTTGAATCTTGAATTCTTCAATGAAAAAAAAAAAAATGTCATAGGTGACGGTCATGAACTCCATTGAAAGTCAACAGAGGACGGATCTGTTTACTATTGTGTCACACCAAACGGATCTGTCCTCCATTGACTTTCAATGGAGTTCATGACAGATCCGTCATGACCCCAATGCAAATCAATGGGGATGGATCCATTTACTATTGTGTGACACCAAACGGATCCGTCCCCATTGACTTGCATTGGGGTCATGACGAATCCGTCTTGGTGCGGGGAGGGGACTGGAGCATTGCGCTCAACACTATTAGACAACCAATAATTATAAGGCACAGAGGGATCACTGAGGATGTTGTCACGGTCAGCTAGGTATTCCTTCACCATCTTCCAAAACTTTTCCCTCCTTGTGACACTAGACCGCTCATCAGGGTGAGGGTGCTGGCGGGGTGTCATGAAACTGTCCTAGGCCTTGGAGAGTGTCGCCCTGCCTCTGTTGGAACTGCTGTGTGTTCCCCTTGTCTCCCCTCCTCAGGTGCCCAAGCAACTACGTACTCTGCCGCCAGCGTTATCAGCTGGAAATTTTTGGAGCAATTTTTCCACAAGGGCCTTCTGGTATTGCACCATTTTGCTAGTCCTCTCCACCACAGGAAAAAGAGATGAGAAGTTCTCTTTATAGCGGGGGTTGAGAAGGGTGAACAACCAATAATCGGTGTTGGCTAAAATGCGTATAAAGCGAGGGTCACGGGAAAGGCAGCATAGCATGAAGTCAGCCATGTGTGCCAGAGTCCCAACAGACAAGGCTTCACTCTCCTCATCAGGAGGATGACTCTCAATCTCCTCGTCCTCTTCCTCCTCTTTGGCCCATCCACACCGAAGAGATGGAGTAAACCTGCTATGGTACTACCCTCTGTAGCGGGGGCAACCGTCTCCTGTTGCTCCTCCTCGTCCTTCTCCAATTCACGCTGAGAAGACGAACCGAGGGTGGTCTGGCTATCAGCCTGTGTAGTGTCTTCCCCCATTTCCACCTCTTCCACATGCAAAGCGTCCGCCTTATTTGTGAGCAGTGAGCGTTTCAGTAGACACAGAAGTGGGATGGTTACGCTGATAATAGCACTATCACCACTCACCATCTCTGTAGATTCATCAAAGTTGTGTAAAACCTAACAGAGGTCAGACATCCATGCCCACTCGTTGCTTGTGAAGAGCGAAAGCTGACTGGAAAGGCAACAACTGTGTTGTAGCTCGTATTCCACTACTGCCCTCTGCTGCTCACAAAGCCTGCCCAACATGTGGAACGTGGAGATCCAACGCGTCCTCAGGTCACACAGCAGTCGGTGAGCTGGAAAGTGCAAGCGCTGCTGCAGCATTGCCAGACCGGCGGAAGCTGTAGGTGACTTTCAGAAATGGGCACACAGGTGGCGCACCCTCACCAGTAGCTCAGGCAAATTAGGGTAGGTTTTTGAGAAACCGCTGAACCACTAAGTTGAAGACGTGAGCCAGGTGGTATGTGTGTGAGCTTGCCGAGCTCCAAAGCCGCCACCAAGTTGCGGCCATTATCAGACATAACCATGCCTGGCTGCAGGTAGAGTGGCGAGAGCCACAGCTCAGTCTGCTCCCTTATGCCCTGCCACAGCTCTGCGGCGGTGTGCTGTTTGTCACCTAAGCAAATAAGTTTCAGCACAGCCTGTTTCCGCTTCCGGACTGCTGTGCTACACGGCTTCCAGCTACTGACTGATGGCTGACTGGTGCTGCAAGATGAGAATTCAGAGGTGGAAGTGGAATAGGAGGTGGAGGAAGAGAAGGAGAGAATGCAGCCGCTACTGTAGGTGGTGGCGGAAATCCAGATGGAAGTAGGGCCCGCAATACTTGGTGTCGGTAGCGCCTGTGCCATCCCAGGGTACGACTCGCTCCCAGCCTCCACAACGTTCACCCAGTGTGCCATCAGGGAAATGTAGCGTCCCTGGCCAAAAGCGCCTGTCCTTGTGTCGTTAAGTGGGCCTTCCCAGTAACTGCATTAGTCAGGGCACGGGTTATGTTTCGGGACACATGCTGGTGTAAGGCGGGGGTGGCACACCGGGAAAAATAGTGGCGGCTGGGACTGCGTAACGAGACTGCGAAAAGCCTCAGTGTCCACCAGCCTAAACAGCAACATTTCCAGGGCCAACAATTTGGAAAGTTGCGTGTTTAGTGCTATGGCCTGTGGGTGGGTGGCTGGGTATTTGCGCTTGCGTTCAAATTCCTGTGGTAAGGACATCTGTGCTGGGACACAGAAGTGGACGTGCTCGCTGATGGTGCTTGTGAAGGTCCAGGTGCAGGACAGAAAGCATCTGGGCCTGCGTCTTGGACAGCACGTATCATAGGGGAAGAGGAGGCAGTGGTGTGACCCGCAGACACCGATCGTGGACCAAGGTGTTCAGCCCACCTATTAGGGTGCTTTGCTGCCATGTGGCAGATCATGCTGGTGGTGGTCAGGTTGCTAGTGTTCACACCCCTGCTCATTTTGGTACGGCACAGGTTGCAAATTATAATTCTTTTATCGTCAGCACTTTCCTCAAAAAAGCGCCAGACTGCGGAACACCTACCCCTTGGCAAGGGAGATTGCCGCAAGGGAGTTTGCTGTGGCCTGCCTTCTCCCTTTTGCCACCCCACTGCCTCTTCCAGCCTATTGCATTGCTGCAGATCCCTCCCCTTCTGTACTGCTGTCCTTGTTCGGCTTGCCACCTTCCCAGGTTGGGTCAGCGATTTCATCGTCCACCATCTCCTCTTCCACTTCCTCACTCTGGTCCTTCTCCTGACATGGTGACCTAATAAGAACCTGACTTAACTGTGTCTCATCCTCATCATCAACCTCTTGAGACACTAATTGTCCTTGACTTATTGACAACTGTGTCTCATCATCATCATACACCTTGTCAAACACTAATTGCCATTCCCCACCATCATCTTCTTCAGACTAAGGATGCTCATGACTTTGGGAATCAGGGCACAACATCTCCTCATGTCCCTCTTCACATGGGCTTGGCGAGAGGCCCAAATCAAGGAACGACGATGTAAAAAGCTCCTCGGAATATCCGCGTGTGGGATCACTTGTTTGCCCAGACTCTGCAAGGTGGGAGGAACGAGGATCAGGGTGAGGATTCTGTTGACCAGACTCTTGGCTTCTGAGACTGGACTTTGTGGAAGAGAGAGTGGTGCTTAACCGACTGGAAGCATTATCTGCTGCAATCCAACCGACTACCTGGTCGCAACTGTGTGGCGTCAAGAGTGGTGTCTTGCGCCGCCCTGCAAACTGGGACATAAAGCTAGGAGTTTTGGATGACTGTTTCTTATGCTCTGCCAGCAGGCAGTTTCACCACACCCAGGGCCATGGCCTCTGCGTGCACCATCAGCAGCACGCCCACTTCCCTGTCCCTTACTGCTCACCTTGCGCATATTAAATGGTATATATGCAAGTTTGACACATGTACAGTAGCGCAAATTTTGTGTCTGAGCAGAAAAATTACACCAAATGTCAGAAATATTTACAATGCGCAAACATTAAACAGCAGACGCAGTGCAGGTAATGTTGTTGTCACCAACAGCAGGAGAAATTTCACCGAATGTCAGAAATATTTAGAATGTGCAAACGTTATGCAGCAGACGCTGCACAGGTAATGTTGCTGTCACCAACAGCAGGAAAAATTTCACCGAATTTCAGAAATATTTAGGATACACAAACGTTAAACAGCAGTCGCAGCGTAGGTAATGTCGCTGTCACCAACAGCAGGAAAAATTTCACTGAATGTCAGGTATTTAGGGTATACAAACGTTATACAGCAGACGCTGTACAGGTAATGTCGCCTTGATTAGCGGCAGAAAAAATTACACCGGATGTCAGGTAGTTAGGATACACAAACGTTATACCGCACACGCAGCACAGGTAATGTCGCCTTGATTAGCGGCAGAAAAAAATATACTGGATGTCAGGTATTTAGGATATACAAACGCTATACAGCAGACGCTGCACAGGTGGTGTTAAAATCAGGCAAATTTGCGCAATTCTTGCCCCCCAATAAAAAATATATTGCAGCCAGATGAAACAATAGTCCTTAAAAGGACTTTTGGGTCTTTTGAAATGAAAATCTCACCCTGCTTAACAAATTCCTATCCCTACACTATCTGCCCCTCCTTGCAGCAGCTCTCCCTGACTAAGACTGAGCTGGGTCACATGTCACCGGGTGCATTATAGCACCCGATGATGTGTTCCCGGCCAGCCATTCACTGTAATGCCAGTAGCCAACATGGCTACGGCATTACAGTGAATGCCAGGAGCTCCCCACACACTGATTGGCTGCGTAGCAGCCAAGAAACGTGCGGGGAGGGGACTCAAGCATGGGGCTCGAGCACACGCAGTGTTTGTCCAAACACCGCGTTGTGCCGGGCATAGCCATGCTCTACCGAATATGGTGTTCGGCTGAGCATGCTCGCCCAACACTAATTGTTAAGAAGAATGTTCTGATTTATGTAGTGTATTTGTATACCTAATAGCGTAGTATGGGCAGCTAAGGGTTAAGTCCTTGGCTTATCCCCTTAGGGTGCCAGGATTTGCATCTCTCAAGTAGCAAGTGCTCCATCTTTCTTTCTCGTAACAGTTTAAGGCTTGGTGGGCCCTCCGGCCATTGGTTTCCCAGCTGACTCCTTTTTTCCCTTTTCAGTGGTTGTAACAATGGTATCTAGCTCCGGGAGCTCTAGGCATCTATCTCTAGGAGACAACACTGAGCAGCGTGTCACATCAGGGACAGCAAAAAGGACCCCCAGTTCAGCAATGGCAGATGCAGCTGCAATTGCAGTAGCCGCTGGAGCACCCAGAGTAGGGAGGTGAACTCTCTGGATGGCCTGGGACTTCCAGGGAAGGATATAGGAAAATCCGAGTCCAGCAGTTACATAGATGACTGGACTGATGACCAGCGAGTTTCCTGTCCCCACAGTGGTGGTTGGGATGTAGGACTCTGCCGATTCTGAGTTTGCACCAGTTATTTGGTCAGTTATTTCCATCAGTAAGGGCTCAAGCACTAGACTATTAGGACACATTCTATATTTTTGCGGGGCCAAGGAACAGCCATACAGATGTGGACAGCCCACTGGTGTGCTGTCCGCATCTTTTGCAGCCCCATTGAAGTGAATCAAAATAACATTGTGTGCATGAGCCCTTCTTGTAAGCCAAAACAAGTAGTGAAGCATACACAGAGATCAGGTGTAATTTGAACATTTGCACCCATTCTATGTTTTTGACCCGCACCTGGTTTTGGCTCACAATAAAAAATTTAAATAACTGACCAAATAACTGAAGTGTGAACCGAGCCTTATGGTACAGCTACACATTTAAAGGAAATCTGTCACCCCGAATTTGGATCCTTTTCTACAGTAATACAGGAGTGGTACTGCACATATGGAGTCCAGATCACTATTTTTTATTTTCCTACTACCCCCTCTTCCCCCGCTGTCAGCGTTCAGAGGTGCATTGAAATACACGGCCAGACTGCTGTACTGTTCTAAAAATGATATAGTGGCTATGCTTGGTATTGCAGCTCACCCCATTCGCTTAAATGGGACTGAGCTATGTCTAGGCCAATTGACTGATGTACGGTGACATCACTGGCCCTAGAAAGAGCCTAAGCTCTCCCAGGGACTTTGGCATACATAGTAAGGGCCCCATAGCAAGGATCATACCAGACCCCCACACAGGACAGAAGGGTTTCTGCCTAAACCCTTTTCATTGACCCTTGGACCATTTTTCCACTGCCTCATTTGCTAAAAGGTTGTTCCTTTAGAGCAGGCATCCCCAAACTGCGGCCCTCAAGCTGTTGTAAAACTACAACTCCCACCATGCCCTGCTGTAGGCTGATAGCTGTAGGCCGTCCGGGCATGCTGGGAGTGGTAGTTTTGCAACATCTGGAGGGCCGCAGTTTGGGGATGCCTGCTTTAGAGGGTAGAGTCCTGAACAAGTTTTCACCCCCAGTAGAAGAGGAAATGATCCCAACTAAGACTGGGCCCCCTCTTGTCCTGGTGCCCATAGCAGTTGCATTGTACTCATTATGAGCTAAAAATCATTTTTTTCAATTGGTCTTTATTAAAAATATGAAGCCCTTTTCGCTGTACAGAGCTGAGATGCTCGATTAGCAGGATCTGAATGTGGCTTAAATAAGAGGAAGCTTTATGTAGTCCCAGATAACCCCTTTAAAGTTAATATAAGACACTTACTAATGTATTGTGATTGTCCATATTGCTTCCTGTGCTGGCTGGATTCATTTTTTCATCACTATTATACATGACAGGTTTCCATAGTTACGACCACCCTGCAATCCATCAGTGGTGGTCGTGCTTGCACACTATAGGACAAAGCGCTGGCCTCTCTGGTGGGCGGGATCGGGGGGAGCATGCATAGGCCGGTGCTTTTCTCTATAATGTACAAGCATAGCCACTGCTGATGGATTGCAGGGTAGTTGAAACGAGCAGTGTATAAATTGGTGGAAAAATGAATCAAGGCAGCTAATTAAGCAAAATAGATAATCACAATACATTAGTAAGTGCCTTGTATTAACTTTCTCTACATGATAAATGCCATTTGCTGAAGTGAGACAACCCTGAAGAAACTTCAACGTAACTGCAGCTTTATATAAAGTGGCTGAAGACACATTTTGATATCAAGATAAAGAAACTTTAAGGCAAGACTGAGACTAGCAGTCAGAAAAGAAGAAATTGTGTACAGTAGAAAAAATGCTTTACTATATGATCTGTAATTATTCAGATATTCAGTATTAAAAATTGTGACTGTAAAATAAAGATAAGGAAAAGCTAAACAAATAATAATAATAATAATAATAATAATAATAATAATAATAATAATAATAATAAACCAGAAAACAAATGAAGAAAACAAGAAAATATTTTTTTAAGACCTGAAAAATATGTCCTTATTAGTGTTGAGCGAGCACCTCTGTGCTCGTATGCTCGGGTGCTCTGGTGCTCTGAAGGAGGGAGCACTGCGCATGTGCAGCCACCCTTGATTCATTTCTATGGGGTCGGTAAAAATAGCCAAGCACTGGCTTGGCTATTTCCTTCGGTTACATAGAAATGAATGGGAGCGGTGGCTGCACATGCGCAGGGTGCTCCCGTTCATTTCTATGGGAGCAGCATGGGAGCGCTACCCCCTCCGATCTCGATATAGCTGCAGGTCCCAGAGGTGGGACCTGCACCTATCAGACAATGGGGGCATATCCTAGCCATATGCCCCCATTGTCTAAGATGAGAATACCCCTTTTAAGGAGCACCTACCACTCAAAATGCACCTATTGAGGCATTGTCTTCAACACACTATTAAATCAAGAAATTGGGTTACTTCTGGTCCGTCCAACTTTTCCTTTGTTCTCCCCATTGCATTTAAAGCACTTCACTCCACCAAAGTGTTTCCACTTCAAAAGTCTAAACTTTTTCTTTTCGCATTTTGGAGAACATCCTTCCAAGTCAGTTGTTGAAGGCAATGATGAACTGGCAGGAGTGCAGCAAAGAACTTCCAATGAAATGGACCTGGGAGGTTTTTTGGTGGCTTTGGGACATACCATACATGTGTCTTGCTTTCTTAAAGGACTTGACAAGTTTCTCGTGATCGATCTGGTGATGTTCTTCATGGACAAAACTGATGAAGCTTGTATGGTGTCAACATCAAAAAAGAGAGACTCCTTTCTTCTGATATTCGGACTTTCTCCTAAAGTTAAAAATCCATAGGGGGTCTTGATTTTAGAGAGATGAGGTAATGATAAAGCAGCCCTCGTGGAAGGGTCAGAAGAATGATCTACAACTCTGTCCAACTCTCCAGATAAGTAGCTGGAAGTTTTTCTGCAAAGATTCCTTCCCCTCAATAATTGAACTTCATTGATGTTGGATTCCGTATAACTTCTTTTTGTTCTGGGTGTCAGAACCTCTGGTTGAGTTGTGGATCTTCTATCAAACTCTCCAACGGGATCAATTTGAAGAAGAACATGCTCCACATCTAAGGAAGGAATGACAAACTTTGGGATGCGGTCTGGTGTCATGACAATGTGAGAAATGTCTTGTTTCTTGCTGGATATCATAGTCGACTTCTGCATGGTCATCTTTTTCCAGGTGATCATGGTTTCCAGGGCTCCCTTCAAAGAATTCAGACTTGTGTTGGGTAACATTGCTTCAAATCATAGAAATTTGATGTTTGAAGGCAGAAATCTCACTGAAGAAACTCATTCAGGTCCTGTGTATAAACCAGAGAAATCCAGACAACGTCATCCAGTAGTCAGACGTCATTGGCATGGCAACTAGAGATAAGGAGGCTTTTAGACTCGTAGGCTGCATCATTGCTATACAGGAGCTTTCGACATTCGATGTTACATAGATGCTCGTCTTTTTAGCCCTCTGTCTTATGAAATCAATGGAAAGGTCATTGAGAATGAGAATCGAGAGCGTTCCTCAACAATGAGACGCACTTTACTTCTCTCTGAATACTTCACAAGCATTAATTAAAATCCATAATGAGGTATCGCAGTGAAAGTCAATGAGCAAGGCGTTGTAACCTTTCTACAAATGGAAAGATGAATATTTCTCAACACACAGTTATGGAGAGGGGCAGTTAATCATTTACAGGACACGGAGCTCTATTATGAGCTGGAATTACATAGACAATAATAATGAGGATGTAAGAGGAATGCTGATAATGATAGAGGGAATTATCGCAGGAGAAATACATGAGAGGTCTATTAAAGGTGGCAGCTTATGAAATGGCATGCTATAGCAGATGGATTGACAGTACGACTTTCAGGTCTGAAAATGTGTTAGCTGTGCGTCCTCTGTGCCACATGGATTTTAGAATGTCTAGAGTTGAGCGAACCCGAACTTTGCGAGTTTGGGTACCCGGCCCAGGACTTTTTCACTAAACATGGTTATAACATGGTTATAACGGGAAATAATAGCATTCTTGAGACAGAATGCTAAATAAAATATCCATCCAGGGGTTAAAAATAATAAAACAAAACTCACCTCATCCACTTGATCGCGCAGCCGCTGTCTTCTTCTTAATTCTTCTTGCAGGACTTGAAAAAGGACCTGCGATAACGTCACTGCGCTCACCACGTGGTAAGGACCTTCTATCTTCATTCAGCAGGAGCTGCGATGATGTCATTGCGCTTACCACGTGGTTAGCGCAGTGACGTCATTGCAGGTCCTTTTGCAGGTTCTGCAAGAAGAATTAAGAAGACACCGACTTGAATAGGGTCCAGGTTCAAGATGAAGTTTGGGTCAAGTTCGGGTCCCAAACCCGAACTTTGACCTGAAGTTCGGACAAACCCGGCAAATCCGAACTTCCATGGGTTCACTCATCCCTAATAATGTCCCATTAAATTTAGAGTTTTAATTTATCCGGATGCTTGAGAATCACTCTACGTCTTTAAGAGTATGTATGGGATTAGAAGTTGGATACCTTCTTCAAAAAAAGCATCACTCCTGTCCATAGGCTGTGTTGGGTATATTCCCTTGAATTCCAGACACAGTCCATGGATGAAATTGTTGTTGATTCTGGAAAAAGCAGCCATGTTTTTGTAATCACCTCTTTAACAAAATTAAGTTGTGATCGATACAAGACATGATCAGTGGCTTACATAGAGAAGTAAGGGCCTCATAGGAAAGATCAAACCATACCCCCACACAGGACAAGGTTTTCCACCTAAACCCCTTTCCATGACCCTTGGGCCATTTTTCCACTGACTCATTTGCTAAAAGTTGTTCCTTTAGAGGGTAGAGTCCTGAGTAAGTTTTCAACTCCAGTAGAAGAGGAGATAATCCCAACTAAGACTGGGCCCCCTCTTGCCCTGGGCCCCATAGCAGATGCATGGTCTGCCGCTATGGTAGTTACACCCCTGAATATGATACTTCTATAAAAAATTTTCCTGTAAAATAGTATATAGTTATAGATTAACCAAAGTTTGATTGTCAAGGGGGTAGGCAGTAAGCATGATTAAGGGGTGGCCATCTTGCCTGAGCTGTTCTTAACAGGATTTAGAAAGTATTAAGAAAATTGCTTTACGTCAGTCCCATGATCAGGAGGCGACCTCATTGACTTCTATGGGAGAGTTTTCTAAGCATGCTCTGTGACCTGTGCAGAGGCCATTGTACAAGGGAAGAATAGAGAAGATGTGACAATTACGTACCTATTGTGAATGGTGGATCATGTCTTATCTGTCATTCTAATCCTGCCTGTAATGATATCACCTCCATATATAGATAAGCAGATAACTGCAGTAACGTGATCTGTACAGACCAAGAACTGGTGGCCAGAGGGAAAACTGCAGGATTTTATGTTTTTTGTTTAAATATAGATATTGACATGGAAAATTAAAATAACATCTGCAAAAATTCATTAAAAATATGTTATTAGACAATAGGTCATTTTCTGATGACAAATTCACTTTAAAAAATATCTACTGCCTCTTTGTGTTTGCTTTTGCATTGCTGTCACAGGAGATTTACGCCTGTGAGGTTTCTAGGGTGGCTGTCTCCTGACCTCGGCATCACTGAGGCGGAGGAGAGCTGAAGCATCCAGCTCATGCAAGACAAGCAGATATGTACAGGATTTGGAGGCTTTCTGCCAAGAAGGAATGGGAAGCTCTGCCAGATGGGAAAATAAAGGGTCTCATTCACAACTATCACAAAAGACAGCAAGCTGCCATTGATGCAACATGAGGCAGTACATGAGATTAAATGCTATGGGTGTGAAGACTTTTGAACATGAAAAATTGTTTTGTTATGTCCTTTATTGCTAAGGCTTGTTTCATGATTGGCGTATATGATACTATAGTGTAATCTGATTACACGTTCTCGCTCGGGGCATGTAAATTTCTGAGCACAATTACATAGTTATCCAAAAGAAGAATGCCTCCCATTGTAAGAACTCATGGCAACACCGTGTGATATGGATGCAGCACCATATACTGTTTCTGGAAGGCAATATTTTCCTCCCTAGACAAAATCCCTCTAAAAAAAATAAATAGCAACAGGCTCAACTCAATGACCATCATTTTAAAGGCCATCTGTCAGCAGTTTTGTACCCATGACACTGGCTGACCTGTTACATGTGCACTTGGCAGCTGAAGGCATCTGTGTTGGTCCCATGTTCATATGTGTCCGCATTGCTGAGAAAAATAATGTTGTAATATGTGCAAATGAGACTCTAGGAGAAACGGGGGCATTACCATTACACCTAGAGACTCTGCTCTCTTTGCACTTTCATTGACAGGGCCAGGCAGGGGTAGGGTGGCCATCCGTCCGGTTTTTGGCCAGACAGTCTGGTTTTTTAACTCCTGGTCCTCCATCTGGCGCAAGGCCAGGACGGACGGCCAGAAGTCCGCCTTTCAGGACAGGCCTTTGGGGTGTGCGACCCGTGCGGTTGCACAGGGCGCTTCACTCCCGGCCAGTTAAGGGGGCGCCCTGCCAGAGCGCCCCCTTAATGGCCCGGCCTTGTGCTTGTGCCCCCCCCTCAGACCTCAGATCAGCCCACCCAACCACTTAAAAAAAAAACATACTCACCTGTTCTACGCTGCCGCTGCCATCAGGTTCCGCGCTCCACTGTCTTCCCTGCCGGCGCGCACTATGACCTGAAGCTGCGTCAGGTCATAGTGTGCGCCGGCAGGCAAGTCAGTTGGAGCGGGGAACCTGATAGCAGCGGCAGCGTAGAACAGAACAGGTAAGTATGTTTTTTTTAAAGTGGCTGGGTGGGCTGATCTGAGGTCTGAGGGGGGGCACAAGACGCTGGTCTGAGGGGGGCACAAGATCTGAGATCTGATGGGGCACAAGACGCTGATCTGAGGTCTGATAGGGCACAAGACGCTGACCTGAGGTCTGATGGGGGCACAAGACCCTGATATGAGGTCTGAGGGGGCACAAGACGCTGACCTGAGGGGGGGCACAAGACCCTGATCTGAGGTCTGATGGGGGCACAAGACCCTGATATGAGGTCTGAGGGGGCACAAGACGCTGATCTGAGGTCTGATGGAGGCACAAGACGCTGACCTGAGGTCTGATGGGGGCACAAGACGCTGACCTGAGGTCTGATGGGGGCACAAGACCCTGATCTGAGGTCTGATGGGGGCACAATACCCTGATATGAGGTCTGATGGGGGCACAAGACGCTGATCTGAGGTCTAATGGGGGCACAAGACGCTGACCTGAGGTCTGATGGGGCACAAGACGCTGACCTGAGGTCTGATGGGGCACAAGACGCTGATCTGAGGTCTGATGGGGGCACAATACGCTGATCTGAGGTCTGATGGGGGCACAGTAGCCTGATGTGAGGTCTGATGGTGGCACAGTAGCCTGATATGAGGTCTGATGGAGGCACAGTAGCCTGATGTGAGGTCTGATGGTGGCACAGTAGCCTGATGTGAGGTCTGATGGGGGCACAAGACGCTGACCTGAGGTCTGATGGGGCACAAGACGCTGATCTGAGGTCTGAGGGGGCACAAGACGCTGACCTGAGGTCTGATGGGGGCACATTGTGTTGATCTCAGGTCTGATGTGGGCACAAGACGCTGACCTGAGGTCTGATGTGGGCATAAGACGCTGACCTGAGGTCTGATGGGGGCACAAGACGCTGACCTGAGGTCTGATGGGGGCACAGTGGGCTGATCTGAGATCTGATGGGGGCACAAGACCCTGATATGAGGTCTGAGGGGGCACAAGACGCTGACCTGAGGGGGGGCACAAGACCCTGATCTGAGGTCTGATGGGGGCACAAGACCCTGATATGAGGTCTGAGGGGGCACAAGACGCTGATCTGAGGTCTGATGGAGGCACAAGACGCTGACCTGAGGTCTGATGGGGGCACAAGACGCTGACCTGAGGTCTGATGGGGGCACAAGACCCTGATCTGAGGTCTGATGGGGGCACAATACCCTGATATGAGGTCTGATGGGGGCACAAGACGCTGATCTGAGGTCTAATGGGGGCACAAGACGCTGACCTGAGGTCTGATGGGGCACAAGACGCTGACCTGAGGTCTGATGGGGCACAAGACGCTGATCTGAGGTCTGATGGGGGCACAATACGCTGATCTGAGGTCTGATGGGGGCACAGTAGCCTGATGTGAGGTCTGATGGTGGCACAGTAGCCTGATATGAGGTCTGATGGAGGCACAGTAGCCTGATATGAGGTCTGATGGTGGCACAGTAGCCTGATGTGAGGTCTGATGGGGGCACAAGACGCTGACCTGAGGTCTGATGGGGCACAAGACGCTGATCTGAGGTCTGAGGGGCACAAGACGCTGACCTGAGGTCTGATGGGGGCACATTGTGTTGATCTCAGGTCTGATGTGGGCACAAGACGCTGACCTGAGGTCTGATGTGGGCATAAGATGCTGACCTGAGGTCTGATGGGGGCACAAGACGCTGACCTGAGGTCTGATGGGGGCACAGTGGGCTGATCTGAGATCTGATGGGGGCACAGTGGGCTGATCTGAGGTCTGATGGTGGCACATTGTGTTGATCTGAGGTCTGATGGGGGCACAAGACTCTGACCTGAGGCCTGATGGGGGCACAGTAGCCTGATGTGAGGTCTGATGGTAACACAGTAGCCTGATGTGAGGTCTGATGGAGGCACAGTAGCCTGATGTGAGGTCTGATGGGGGCACATTCTGATGATCTGAGGTCTGATGGGGGCACATTAAGCTGATCTGAGGTCTGATGGGGGCACATTAAGCTGATCTGAGGTCTGATGAGGGCACAAGACGCTGATCTGAGGTCTGATGGGGGCACATTCTGCTGATCTGAGGTCTGATAGGGGCACATTCTGCTGATCTGAGGTCTGATGGGGGCACAAGACGCTGACCTGAGGTCTGATGGGGCATTTTATACTGCACACATTATGGGGGCACACATTATGGGGGCATTTTATACTGGCACCTTATGTCAGGCACCATGGGGACAAGGGGAGGAGCACTATGGGGGCACTATATAGGAGTATTTTATACCGGCACAAATTATAGGGAACTATGTAGCTCAACTGGGGGCACTAAGATTTTTTTGGGGCACACTGTGGGCATTGGCACACATTATGAGGGCATTATGGGGACATTGACTCTACTGGTGGCACTAATTATTTCTATTGGGACTTTGGGGAGCACTATTATTGTGGGGGGCACCCTGTCACGCTATCAGCTTAGCACAGTTATTTTTGGGGAACATTTTGGTTACACTTTAGTAGCGAAGTTATTTTTTTTTAGAGCACTGTGTGCCAATAATTACTACAGGAAGTACTATCTGTGGAGCACAGTGCCTGAGTATTGGATGGGGTGTTCAAGAAGGTGGGAGAATGATGGAAAAGTCGGAAACTAAGATGTCTGTCAAATTCCGCAGAGAGAAGAGATGGCTGAAAGAAATCATCATGGCGGTCTGGTCTGAATGGAGAAGATTGAGGACACAGAATGTCTACATCAAAGAAGACGTCACTGGATGTAAGAATGCTGGAATTCACTGACTCCGGCAGTGCTGGATACAGAATGCCCGCCGGCCAGTAAACAGCAGCGGTAAAGCCGGCCCATTAGGGCAGTGTGTAATTGTGAACAGAAGAACCCTTGCCCTTGCCGGGCTGCCTGGGTGAAATTAAGGGTACATCTGGGTTCAACTCTGAACCCTGACAACCCCTTTAAGGTTTTCCTCTCGTTTTTTTTTTGCCGGGCACTTACTGGGAGAGGGGCGTGGTTTAGCAGGTTGGGGGTGTGGTTTGGCAGGTTGGGGGTGGGGCCTAAAATGTCCTCCTTTTTGGGATGAAGCAGGTGGCCACCCTAGGCAGGGGTGACCACGTTTTCACTGCCTGATCCTGTCAATCAAAGTGCAGAGGGTGCAGCAGTTGCAGAGAGAGCAGAGCCTCTAGGTGTAATGGTAACGCCCCCGTTGCTCCTAGAGGATCATTTTAATATAATAAAACATCATTTTTCTCAGCAATGCGGACACGTATGAACATGGGACCAACACAGATGCCTTCAGCTAAGCTCACATGTAACAGGTCAGCCAGTGTCATAGGTACAAAACTGCTGACAGAATCTGTAATATAGCCTGATTATAACAGGTTGGGCTCTCAAAACAATCTCTTTATGCTGTGGGGGATAAAATGAACCAATACTGATAAGTACAACATTTCGGTCTTAAAGAGGTAGTCTGGGCTACAAATATTGATGAGCTCATTTTTCTGACCTGACACCCACATGCCCATCGGTAAGCTGTTTTGGGCAGCCGCAATGCCATAAACTCTACTGTGGACGGAGAACAGCTTTTTACATGGTGTAATGGTGGCATAATGGCCATCCCAAGTGAATAGGACCTCTGCTGCAGCGCATCTTCACCAGATATTACACATACACTCACCGGCCACTTTATTAGGTACACCATGCTAGTAACGGGTTGGACCCCCTTTTGCCTTCAGAACTGCCTCAATTCTTCGTGGCATAGATTCAACAAGGTGCTGGAAGCATTCCTCAGAGATTTTGGTCCATATTGACATGATGGCATCACACAGTTGCCGCAGATTTGTCGGCTGCACATCCATGATGCGAATCATGGATGTGCAATGTTGGGTACATTGTGGTCATAAAGGGATGGACATGGTCAGCAACAATACTCAGGTAGGCTGTGGCGTTGCAACGATGCTCAATTGGTACCAAGGGGCCCAAAGAGTGCCAAGAAAATATTCCCCACACCATGACACCACCACCACCAGCTTGAACCGTTGATACAAGGCAGGATGGATCCATGCTTTCATGTTGTTGACGCCAAATTCTGACCCTACCATCCGAATGTCGCAGCAGAAATCGAGACTCATCAGACCAGGCAACGTTTTTCCAATCTTCTACTGTCCAATTTCGATGAGCTTGTGCAAATTGTAGCCTCAGTTTCCTGTTCTTAGCTGAAAGGAGTGGCACCCGGTGTGGTCTTCTGCTGCTGTAGCCCATCTGCCTCAAAGTTCGACGTACTGTGCGTTCAGAGATGCTCTTCTGCCTACCTTGGTTGTAACGGGTGGCAATTTGAGTCACTGTTGCCTTTCTATCAGCTCGAACCAGTCTGCCCATTCTCCTCTGACCTCTGGCATCAACAAGGCATTTCCGCCCACAGAACTGCCGCTCACTGGATGTTTTTTCTTTTTCGGACCATTCTCTGTAAACCCTAGAGATGGTTGTGCGTGAAAATCCCAGTAGATCAGCAGTTTCTGAAATACTCAGACCAGCCCTTCTGGCACCAACAACCATGCCACGTTCAAAGGCACTCAAATCACCTTTCTTCCCCATACTGATGCTCGGTTTGAACTGCAGGAGATTGTCTTGACCATGTCTACATGCCTAAATGCACTGAGTTGCCGCCATGTGATTGGCTGATTAGATATTAAGTGTTAACGAGCAGTTGGACAGGTGTACCTAATAAAGTGGCCGGTGAGTGTATATGGAGCCTTCTGCTTCTGCTCCGTACACTGTATAGTTTCTGGCTGCCCAAAACAGCGGATCAATGGGGGTGCCAGGTGTTGAACCCCAGCCAAGAAGACCTATCCTGAGGATCAATATCTGCAGCTTGGAAAACCCATTTAAAAGAGAAATCAATAACATATATATGAATCATTTCCATAGCTCTGCAAACGATGCAAATAATGCATCAATCCCTTTATTTTAGCAAATTGTACATACAAATCTGCACCTCCCAGGCTTTCTATGAAAGGATTGTTGGTTTCTTTCATTATATTAAACTGCACTTTAACATTATAAACATTACCAGTTATATTGACTGCCTAAGGAACCTCCACGCAGACATCACCGCTATCAAATGTTCACACCGTTTATGTTCATTGTCCATTGTACTGACGATACAAGTTATTCGTATCTGAAAGGCTCATGAAACCAGCAAGAAGTCCTAAGCAGAAAGTCTGCCCTCTAGTGGCAGCATGACAATATAACTACAGATTATGAACACTATTGAATGCAGTTTTTTATTACTGTATTGTACTTATTTTGGGCTACATAAACACCTATTCGCAAGCTGTTTCACTCTGCATGTTCTCAAACCCCAAAAGGAAACACATTTCATTAAATTCCCATGAAAGGTCCTCTTTAAGGGGTTAGAGGGATTAATCTTATCTAACTTAGATCATTTTACTTACCATCCTCCTGTACATTAATATTTTGCTACCAAGATCATGTGTACATTGTCAATAAAGCAAATTAAAAAAAAAAAAGAAAAAAATCTGTAGTAAATTAACTCCTGGAATACTGTAGCTGATGATGTAACCAGTGGCAGTATGACATCATAGACAGAGTAGAATTTCAGCTTGGTAGAGTTCCGCACCTAACAGTTGTTTTCACGGCTCGATGGGTGAACACGTTTTCCCTGTGATCTGAAAAAGACTGAATATTGTTCGATTTTGCGACTTGATAGAATATTTTGCCTTCTAAAGGCAAAAGGCCCCTGTGAGGGCTGCAGCTATGAAGTTTAGAGGTAAGTGACATTGAAATAGGTTCATCCCCATAATCTATTAAATCCACAGTAACAGCTTAAAATGGATTTTATTCTTTAATTTGAATGGGCCCTACTCCTAGTGTTGGATCACCATACACCCACCCAGCCATGGCAAGAGGGGCCTGGTGTTTGGTAATGTTGTTGTGGCCATAACGCAGGAGAAAAGGCTATATTGTGTGTGGCATCAGATATCACCAGGGAAAGCATCCTTCCTGCACACAGTGCAGTGGAAATGTACAAAGTTTGAGGAAATAACCTATAACAGTCTCTCTTTACTATCTGTTTTCGAACTTCTCCTTTTGGCAAGGAAAGAGACCAGCCCACTACTACCAAGAGTTTGGTTATCTCTGTTTCTGCCAACCTTTGCCATCAATATTTCCTACTGGAAGGTACGGCCAAAACACAAAATATATAACTTTATAAAACACAACAATAAACAATGCATTTTCAGATATCCACAGGTCTGGGGTACTTCACTGCAGCCTATTCCTAGGTCATTGACATCATGTTCATTGGTCATGTTACTTAGGTGCATTTCAGTTCCATTCAAGTAAAAGAGCCTGAACTGCAAGGCCAAGCACAGCCGCTATCTAATGAATGGCACTGTGCTCAGGGGCGTAGATAAAGGCTCATGGGCCCTGGAGCAAGAGTCCAGCTTGGGTCCCCCTTCCCTCAGTAGTTTGTGGCCAGGGGAAGGGAAGCACATAGCCTTCATGTTGCCTGTGGCAAAAATTGAAACAGCCCCCACTCCATGCCAAATTCTTGACCTAAACCCTTCCCTCCAGCCAGAGGTGTAACTTGACTAGAATGCACCTTCTATAATACTGGTGTGTTCTTATGTGGCACAAGGGTCTTTGGGTCCCTCAGGCTCGTGGGCCTGGTAGCAACTGCTACCTCTGCACCCCCTATAGCTACGCCCCTGACTGTGCTGGTAAAGCTGCGAGGAGGCCATGTTGCTCACCAGAATACATCAGCCCCCTAAAACAGCTGATCAATGGGGTTGCCCGATGTCGGATCTCCTCGATTTGATGTTGATGATCTATCCTGAGGAAAGCTCCTTTGACATAAAAGGCTTTGAAAAGGCAAACTCTGCTACTGTGAGATCATGTTGATAGGAAGTTCTGATCATCAGTGGGTGCAGGTTTATCTATGTGACCTGACTTAGACAGGGTACTGAACATCTTTGAAGAGACCAGCTATCTATGGAAACATGTTGGAAGTGCTCCAGATTTATTGGCAATGTTCCATGGGAAAAGAATATCCAAAGAAGTATCTCCCAAGGAAAGAGAACCATCTCGCTAGCGCCACCTATTAGAAGTGGGTCCCTGTGAGTCAAAATCCAACTTTTTAACTAAGCCTTGGGGATAGTTGGCTTGGAAATATTCCCTTGTCATAGCCCAAGACTTAGTTAAAAAGTCAGATCTTGACTAGGAAGCAACTTCCACAAGATGTCACTAGTGAGATGGTTCTCTTTCCTTGAGATAGCAGTGTACAGCAACTAGGCAACTGTGTGTATGTGTATATGTGTGTGTATGTGTGTGTGTGTGTGTTTATATATAGACAAAATAAAAACATATATGTGTATATGTGTATATATATATATATATATATATATATATATATATATATATATATATATAACCATGGCTGTGAGTTCAGACAGAATACAATTTGAACAATGCATTTTAAATGTATTTACATTTCTTATATAAAAATTTCTATCTGTCGTCTGTATCTGTTCTTTTTGCATGGCCAAAGGACTAGGCTTTAAATTTGGCACATAGGTACATCAAGTGTCAGCTCTCAAGGACGTACAGTTCTTGAGATATTCACAAATAATGCAAATATCACATGACCTGTATTAGCCAATAAAAGTTCACAGGTCTTTCCTATCCTAACTACCATACACATGGTCATATGACCAATATTGGCCGGTAGAAACATGCAGGCCCTTCATTCTTGGCATACACACCATTTTACACCAGGTTTCCATAACAACCCAGACATTTTTCTTCATAGCTATAGCTCACTTTTAAGGGGATAAGGTGCTGTGAAGGTCACTGTTAAGGGGGGATTGGGCTCTGTGAGGGTCATTGTTAAGGGGGAGGGGTGCTGCAACGGTCACTGTTAAGGGGGAAGGCTGATGTGGAGGTTAAAGTTAAGGGGGTGAGGTGGTATGGAGGTCACAGCTAAGGAAGCGGGTGCTGTGGAGGTTACTGTTATGGGGCGGGGTCATGTGGCAGTCACTTTTAGGGATCAGGGTGCTGTTGAGGTCACTGTTAAGGGGGCAGGCCACTGTAAATGTCATTGTTAAGGGGGTGGGCCTTTTTGGAGCTCACTGTTAAGGGAGCGGGCTGCTGTGGAGGTCACAATTAAGAGGGAAGACCACTGTGGAAGCCAGTGTTAAGGGGTGGGGTGCTCTGGAGGTCACTGTTATGGGGAAAACTGTGGATATCTTTTAACCACACACAAACAGTAAATGAAATACACAAAATATAGCCATGCAATGCCAGGTCATTCTGCTAGTGTAATATATATATGGTCTTTATTTTGCAGACATCCCAGTTCTCTCCGTTCCTGTGGTTTTTCTCTCACATTATGTGACAAGTTTGATTTGGAAGATAAAGAAATACCTGAAATGCATTGTCCCTACAACTTGCAGTTTCCCTTGTAATCACATTCAGATCAGAAGGCCTAAATTACGTAAAAAACAGTCAAAGCATTTGACTAAAAAATCTGAACGCCGGGTGCCTTTAGGTGACTGTTCGCACTCAGGAGAGTACTTGGCAAATGCCACCAAGGAAAATCACCTTCATTCAGACCTCTGTGATGGCAGGCACAGCAGACAAGTGATCATCGATATGTCTGACATCACCCAGGAGGATGCATCATCAGCTCCTAAAATGTCTAGGCTACAAAAGACATTTCGGTATGCTACCAGAAAACTGTGGTGGCTGTACCCAATATCCAACATGTGGGAAGCTGCACGGGGCAAGTTCAAACAAGCAGTAATCAACATTGTGCTCCCTTTCATTATAATTTTTTACTTTCTATATTATCGACGAAAGACTATTCCATCAGCATCTACTAGCAACCTCTGATGTCTAGAATATTATGATGCTCTGGAGGAAGTTCCTCTGGAATTGATTTCAACTTTGTATTGAAATCTGGAAATCTTGAAATCTGTAGGAAAAAAGAAGGAGATCTTCGAGGAGAAGAGGCAATGCTTTCAAGAAGACCAGCTCACCTCTGCGGCATCTGCAGCACTTCTTCTGCGTCCCTGCAAGACAATTTACAGAAGTTTTAATCTCAACAGGAATTTCTGGAACTTGATAGAAAACTTAAAAGAAAGTCTCTGAACTGGAGACATTGATCTTTAAGGTGAAGGAAAAAAAATCAATGAGGTCTCCATCTGGAAGAAGTCTAAGGCCTCAAGCGCACAACTCTATTTTGGGTCTGCCAATTAACTTTGTCTGAATCTAGAGGAAATGAATGGACAACATACCAAGTTTTCAACATTTTAATATTCATAATCTAGACTTTCTATTTCTTACGTTGTCTGTCACTAGTATTGAATGAATTCCAAGAACTAGGCCAACAATAATTATCTGTTCTACGTGGCAGTACCAATAAAGATTACATTTGTCTCCCAAGCAATATGATATCATACCTTCATTGTAGAAAAATACAAGAGCTCAGGATAAGAGAGGTTGATAAGGGGGGGGGGGGGGGGGGGAGCAGTTGTACAAAATAGACACGTCACGTCTATATGTATGGTTAAAGGGGTTACCTACCAAAATAATCATCCTCTATCCATAGGTAGCCTAGGGTCAAGAGGTGATTAATTGTCATGTTTCTAGAAGGCCAAGGAACATTAATAAGGCACATCTTTGGTGGTCTAGGATAATGAAGGGTTTCAGAGGCAGAACTTTGTAGTCTGGAAGAAAAGTGTTGGTGATCAAATCACTGAGGGAAGGGAAGTGGTTTATGGGCAGATCCATAGTGGTCTATAGCAATCCTGGGTTAATGAAGCATAGCCTTGGTTCATATGCAAATAGGATAAAAACATAGTAATACTGTAAGCATTAAAGGGAGTCTTTCACCTGATCTGAGCGTCATAGACTGCTCAGATCAGGCTATACACTACCTGACACACATTAAAACAGTACCTTTATTGTATATGTCCATCGCTGAAATCGCCTAAAAAAAACACTTTTATAAGTTATGTACATTAGCCCTTGCAAGTGCCCAGAAGCCTGGTTATTCAAGAAGGTGCCCTATTTCCATGCTCTTGTCCGTCCACTTTTAGCATACTATTCTCCTCCTCCTGTTCACAAATTCAGTCCCCGGCGCCTGCGCACTGCTCTGCCCACTGTGGGCAGAGGCACACGGGATTCTAGTGCGCATGCGCCAGTCAGCTCTCCCCAATCCATACGAGCCATGGGCAGAGCAGTGCGCAGTTGCTGGGGATTGGATTTATGAACAGGAGGAGGAGAATAATATGCTAAAGGTGGGTGGAAAAGAGCACAGAGATAGGAGGGGTTTTCAATTCAAATCGCCCTGGGGCTTGGGCACCTTCTTGAATAACCAGGCTTCCAGGCACTTGTGGGGGCTAATTTACATAACTTATAAAAATGTTTTTAGAGAATTTCAGCGAGGGATATAAATATTAAACGTACTGTTTTAATGTGTGTAAGCTAGTCTATAGCCTGATCTGAGCAGTCTATGATGCTCAGATCAGGTGAAAGACTCCCTTTAAATCCATACTCGTGCTACATGTAGGTCACCGGGAACTTCCATATTTCTTTGTATTATGTGTAACAATGTATTGTTGTATGTAGGGTTTGTAAGGGATCACTCTCTCTCAGGGGGTCGCAATCACAGACTTCTCCTCTGACAACGCGGTTCAAGTCCAAATGGTGCTTTATTTTGGCGTTGGGGGTGGTGGTGGGGGGTGGATTAGGGGGTGGGTACCCCAAAAGGAAAGGTATTTCATTAAATTCCCAGGAAAGGTCCTCTTTAAGGGGTTAGAGGGATTAATCTTATCTAATTTAGATAATTTTACTTACCATCCTCCTGTATATTAATATTTTGCTACCAAGATCATGTGTACATTGTCAATAAAGCAAATTAAAAAAAAAAAAAAACTGTAGTAAATTAACTCCTGGAATACTGTAGCTGATGATGTAACCAGTGGCAGTATGACATCATAGACAGAGTAGAATTTCATCTCTGCAGAGTTCCACACCTAACAGTTGTTTTCACGGCTCGGTGGGTGAACACGTTTTCCCTGTGACCTGAAAAAGACTGAATATTGTTCGATTTTGCGACTTGATAGAATTTTTTGCCTTCTAAAGGCAAAAGGCCCCTGTGAGGGCTGCAGCTATGAAGTTTAGAGGTAAGTGACATTGAAATAGGTTCATCCCCATAATCTATTAAATCCCCAGTAACGGCTTAAAATGAATTTTATTCTTTAATTTGAATGGGGCCCTACTCCTAGTGTTGGATCACCACACACCCACCCAGCCATGGCAAGAGGGGTCTGGTGTTTGGTAATGTTGTTGTGGCCATAGAGCAGGAGAAAAGGCTATATTGTGTGTGGCATCAAATATCACCAGGGAAAGCATCCTTCCTGCACACAGTGCAGTGGAAATGTACATAGTTTGAAGAAATAACCTATAACAGTCTCTCTTTACTAAGTGTAAAATATTACTTTTGGTATATTTAATAGAAGCACATTCAAAGTTTAGTTTCTGGCACTAGTCAAGGAGGTATGGAGGCAGGTTGGATGGCTACACTTGTGGATATAAGTATCCACTGTAAGATTCAGACTTTACTTTATGTAGCTTAGTTGTGATTTTGGGTGACGGGTGTCTGAGTCATAGTCCCTCACCTTTTAGCAGTGTCTGAAATGCAGGACCACTCTGCTTGTCTCTCCAGGATTTTCTTGAAGCAGGGTTACGTTGATCCGTCTTGAGAATCTCTGCAAGGAGATGGAGCTCTGAAGTGTGCTTCTTCTCCTTCCTCTATCTGTTTTCGAAATCCTCCTTTTGGTAAGGAAAGAGACCAGCCCACTACTACCAAGAGGGTAGTCACAGGGTGGTTATCCCTGTTTCTGCCAACCTTTGCCATCCATATTTCCTACTGGAAGGTATGGCCAAAACACAAAATATATAACTTTATAAAACACAATAATATACAATGCATTTGCAGAAATCCACAGGTCTGGGGTACTTCACTGCAGCCTATTCCTAGGTCATTGACATCATGTTCATTGGTCATGATACTTAGGTGCATTTCAGTTCCATTCAAGTGAAAGAGCCTGAACTGCAAGGCCAAGCACAGCCACTATCTAATGGATGGCACTGTGCTCAGGGGCGTAGCTAAAGGCTCATGGGCCCTGGTGCGAGAGTCCTGCTTGGGCCCACCTTCCCTCAGTAGTTTGTGGCCAGGTACAGGGAAGCACATAGCCTTCATGTTGCCTGTGGCAAAAATTGAAACAGCCCCCACTCCATGCCAAATTCTTGACCTAAACCCTTCCCTCCAGCCAGAGGTGTAACTTGACTAGAATGCACCTTCTATAGAACTGGTGTGTTCTTATTTGGCACAAGGGTCTTTGGGCCCCTCAGGCTCGTGAGCCTGGTAGCGACTGCTACCTCTGCACCCCCTATAGCTACGCCCCTGACTGTGCTGGTAAAGCTGCGAGGAGGCCATGTTGCTCACCAGAATACATCAGCCCCCTAAAACAGCTGATCAATGGTTTTGCCTGATGTCGGACCTCCTCGATTTGATGTTGATGACCTATCCTGAGGAAAGCTCCTTTGACACAAAACGCTTTGAAAAGGCAAACTCTGCTACTGTGAGATCATGTTGATAGGAAGTTCTGATCATCAGTGGGTGTAGGTTTTCCTATGTGATCTGACAGGCAGGGTGCTGAACCTCTTCGAAGAGACCAGCTATCTATGGAAACATGTTGGAAGTGCTCCAGACTTATTGGCAATGTTCCATGGGAAAAGAATATCCAAAGAAGTATCTCCCAAGGAAAGAGAACCATCTCGCTAGCGCCACCTATTAGAAGTGGGTCCCTGTGAGTCAAAATCCAACTTTTTAACTAAGCCTTGGGGATTGTTGGCTTGGAAATATTCCCTTGTCATAGCCCAAGACTTAGTTAAAAAGTCAGATTTAGACTCATAGGAAGCAACTTCCACAAGATGTCACTAGTGAGATGGTTCTCTTGCCTTGGGATAGCTGTGTACAGCAACTAAGATAAGTGGCAACTGTGTATGTGTGTGTGTGAGTGTGTGTATATATATATACATATAGACAAAAAAAAAAAAATATATATATATATATATATATATATATATATACTGTATATATATATTAGCATCGCTGTGAGTTCAGACAGAATACAATTTGAACAATGCATTTTAAATGTATTTACATTTCTTATATAAAAATTTCTATCTGTCGTCTGTATCTGTTCTTTTTGCATGGCCAAAGGACTAGGCATCAAATTTGGCACATAGGTACATCAAGTGTCAACTCTCAAGGACGTACAGTTCTTGAGATATTCACAAATAATGCAAATATCACATGACCTGTATTAGCCAATAAAAGTTCACAGGTCTTTCCTATCCTAACTGCCATACACATGGTCATATGACCCATATTGGCCAGTAGAAGCATGCAGGTCCTTCATTCTTGACATACACACCATTTTACACCAGGTTTCCATAACAACCCAGCCATTTTTCTTCATAGCTATAGGTCACTTTTAAGGGGATGAGGTGCTGTGAAGGTCACTGTTAAGGGGGATTGGGCTCTGTGAGGGTCATTGTTAAGGGGGAGGGGTGCTGCGAAGGTCACTGTTAAGGGGGAAGGCTGATGTGGAGGTCAAAGTTAAGGGGGTGAGGTGGTGTGGAGGTCACAGCTAAGGAGCGGGTGCTGTGGAGGTTACTGTTATGGGGCGGGGTCATGTGGCAGTCACTGTTAAGGGAGCAGGGTGCTGTTGAGGTCACTGTTAAGGGGGCAGGCCACTGTAAATGTCATTGTTAAGGGGGTGGGCCTCTTTGGAGCTCACTGTTAAGGGTGTGGGCTGCTGTGGAGGTCACAGTTAAGAGGGAAGACCACTGTGGAAGTCAATGTTAAGGGGACGGGGTGCTCTGGAGGCCACTGTTATGGGGAAACCTGTGGATATCTTTTAACCACACACAAACAGTAAATGAATTAGACAAAATATAGCCATGCAATGCCAGGTCATTCTGCTAGTGTAATATATATATGGTCTTTATTTTGCAGACATCCCAGTTCTCTCCGTTCCTGTGGTTTTTCTCTCACATTATGTGACAAGTTTGATCTGGAAGATAAAGAAATACCTGAAATGCATTGTCCCTACAACTTGCAGTTTCCCTTGTAATCACATTCAGATCAGAAGGCCAAAATTACGTAAAAAACGGTCAAAGCATTTGACTAAAAAATCTGAACGCCGGGTGCCTTTAGGTGACTGTTCGCACTCAGGAGAGTACTTGGCAAATGCCACCGAGGAAAATCACCTTCATTCAGACCTCTGTGATGCCAGGCACAGCAGACAAGTGATCATCGATATGTCTGACATCACCCAGGAGGATGCATCATCAGCTCCTAAAATGTCTAGGCTACAAAAGACATTTCGGTATGCTACCAGAAAACTGTGGTGGCTGTACCCAATATCCAACATGTGGGCAGCTGCACGGGGCAAGTTCAAACGAGCAGTAATCAACATCGTGCTCCCTTTCATTATAATTTTTTACTTTCTATATTATCGAAGAAAAACTATTCCATCAGCATCTACTAGCAACCTCTGATGTCTAGAATATTATGATGCTCTGGAGGAAGTTCCTCTGGAAGTGATTTCAACTTTGTAGTGAAATCTGGAAATCTTGAAATCTGTAGGAAAAAAGAAGGAGACCTTCGAGGAGTAGAGGCAATGCTTTCAAGAAGACCAGCTCACCTCTGCGGCATCTGCAGCACTTCTCCTGCGTCCCTGCAAGACAATTTACAGAAGTTTTAATCTCAACAGGAATTTCTGGAACTTGATAGAAAACTTAAAAGAAAGTCTCTGAACTGGAGACATTGATCTTTAAGGTGAAGGAAAAAAAATCAATGAGGTCTCCATCTGGAAGAAGTCTAAGGCCTCAAGCACACAACTCTATTTTGGGTCTGCCAATTAACTTTGTCTGAATCTAGAGGAAATGGATGCACAACATACCAAGTTTTCAACATTTTAATATTCATAATCTAGACTTTCTATTTCTTACGTTGTCTGTCACTAGTATTGAATGAATTCCAAGAACTAGCCAACAATAATTATCTGTTCTACATGGCAGTACCAATAAAGATTACATTTGTCTCCCAAGCAATATGACATCATACCTTCATTGTAGAAAAATACAAGAGCTCAGGATAAGAGAGGTTGATAAGGGGGGAGCAGTTGTACCAATAGACACATCTATATGTATGGTTAAAGGGGTTACCTACCAAAGTAATCATCATCTATCCACAGGTAGCCTAGGGTCAAGAGGTGATTAATTGTCATGTTTCTAGAAGGCCAAGGAACATTAATAAGGCACATCTTTGGTGGTCTAGGATAATGAAGGGTTTCATAGGCAGAACTTTGTAGTCTGGAAGAAAAGTGTTGGTGATCAAATCACTGAGGGAAGGGAAGTGGTTTATGGGCAGATCCATAGTGGTTTATAGCAATCCTGGGTTAATGGAGCATAGCCTTGGTTCAGATGCATATAGGATAAAAACATAGTAATACTGTAAGCATTAAAGGGAGTCTTTCACCTGATCTGAGCTTCATACACTGCTCAGATCAGGCTATAGACTACCTTACATACATTAAAACAGTACCTTTATTGTATATGTCCCTCGCTGAAATCGTCTAAAAACCACTTTAATAAGTTAAGTAAATTAGCCCCCGCATGTGCCCAGAAGCCTGGTTATTCAAGAAGGTGCCCTATTTCCGTGCTCTTGTCCGTCCACCTTTATCATACTATTCTCCTCCTCCTGTTTACAAATCCAGTCCCCGGCGCCTGCGCCGCTCTTCCATTCCCCGGCGCCTGCGCACTGCTTTGCCCACTGTAGGCAGAGGCGCACGGGATTCTAGTGCGCATGTGCCAGTCAGCTCTCCCCAATCTGGCCAGCCGTGGGCAGAGCAGTGTGCAGGCGCCGGGGAATGGAGGAGCGGTGTAGGCGCCAGGGATTGGATTTGTGAACAGGAGGAGGAGAATAGTATGCTAAAGGTGGGCGGACTAGAGCATAGGGATAGGAAAGGTCTTCAATTCAAATTGCCCTGGGGCTTGGGCACCATCTTGAATAACCAGCCTCTGGGCACTT
>ONZH01009899.1:0-36900 GCA_900303285.1 Rhinella marina | reverse complement strand
AAGCACCCAACTAGGTGCAACAAAGGTCGCATCACCACCTGCAGGTGACACCACTGCTCATGCTGGTATCGCAGCTGAAATAAGTTTAGTATCTGATTCTTATCAGTTGCTGTGGCTGCTGTGGTATAGTGGTGAGATAGCTACTTCCCAAACAGTTGACCTGGGTTTGATTCCCGTCTATCGCAATTAAAAAATCAGTACAATATCTAATACGTCCCCCTCCCCGGGTAAATTGTTTGGAGAGAGGGCCTGTAGGTGGGGGGGAAGGAGGTTTTCCCTGGAAGAGCCAGAGGAGTGCCCCCTGGGCTAGCGTGTGTGGTGGTGACAACAGCCGAATGGATTTTGAAAAACTGTTGCATTCAACCGGTATGGTATTGATTCTTCTCAGTTTAATACCGTATACGTCCCCTATCTTGGGACCTTATATTTCACGGATTTTTCGACCACGGAAAACGGAAAAAGAGATTGCTCTGGCCAGGGGAGTGTCTTTCCCACTGCAGCTAAGGGGACGTGTCCATGCTCTGCCTATCACAGGTCAGGAGGCAATTAAAAGAAAAACAAAAAAAAACATCAGTACAACATCTAATACGTCCCTATCCGGGTAAATTGTTTGGAGAGAGGGCCTGTAGCTGGGGGGAAGGAGGTTTAGCTGGAAGAGCCAGAGGAGTGCCCCCTGGGCTAGCATGTGTGGTGGTGACAACAGCCGGATGGATTTAGAATGACGACGCAGGACCCCAACTTAAAAATTTTGCATCAACCGGTACAGTCATAAATTATGAGATTGATCAAGTGTGGTATGTATACTACTCAGTTTAATACCGTATATGGCAGCTATCTGGAAAAATAGTTTTGGAGAGAGAGAAAGATAGGACAAAGACGTAAATTGTTTGGAGAGAGGGCCTGTAGTGGGGGGGCAGGCTGGGGGGAAGGAGGTTTCGCTGGAAGAGCCAGAGGAGTGCCCCTGGGCTAGCGTGTGTGGTGGTGACAACAGCCGGATGTAGTTAGAATGACGACACAGGACCCGAACTTAAAATTTAGCAGCAACCGGTACAATTGTCAATTATGAGCTCGATCAAGTGTGGCATGACTTTTAAATGGATAATTGCATGTGGTCACGTACTCCCTGGAACCCCATAGTCACCCTTCTCTGATGTGCTAGCCCAGAACATTCTCTGCCCAATTCGCAAGACCTTTTGCTGTTTCCGTGTGCTGACAGTGTGGATTTACCAGTGTTGTCTGAGGAGGTGGTGGACAATGGCGAGACACAGGTGTCGGGGGGTGAAGTAAGTTTGTATGGGAAGCAAGTTACAGTGGGGACTCTTGGGGGGACTTTCTCATGATGGGACAAATTCAACTTGGGTGGATCAGGCACAGGAACAGATGAATTTTTTGGGGGGTTTATTTAACTTTTATTTAGCACAAATAACCACAGAGATATTTATTTGTTTATCTTCTCTGCGCAGTCTGGCGTTGGGGTTCCTCACTTTGATGGCGAGCTGTGCCGCTCTCTCACAATGGTCTTTAGGTTCTTAGATGGAGACGTTGTCGGCGATTTTCAGTACAGAAGGGACTTGTTGCTCATCAACAGAACCTCGACCTCCTTGACATTGTGGACCAGGAAATTTTGCGGGTGGACCAGGAATTTGCGGAACCCTGTGGGCAGCATGTGTTTGGTCTTCCACTTGCTACCGTATCCAATGTTGGGCAATATAGATACGCAGGTAATATTATTTTTCACACTTATCACAAAAATAATAATTTATGCAGTTTTGCGCAAATAAAACTGGAAACTGGAATTGGAGAGAGGGCCTGTAGGTGGACCTCCGGAAAAATTGTTTTGGAGAGAGGGCCTGTAGGTGGACCTCTAGAAAAATTGTTTGGAGAGAGGGCCTGTAGGTGGACCTCTGGAAAAATTGTTTGGAGAGAGGACCTGTAGGTGGACCTCTAGAAAAATTGTTTGGAGAGAGGGCCTGTAGGTGGACCTCTAGAAAAAATTGTTTGGAGAGAGGGCCTGTAGGTGGAACTCCGGAAAAATTGTTTGGACCAGAAGGAGCCTGATAGGTGAAACCTCTGGAAAAAATTGTTTGAAATAGAGGGTCTGTAGAAGGCCCTTCTGAAAAATTGGTTTGAAGAGAGGGCCTGTAGGGGGGCCCCTCCTGAAAAAATTTGTGCTAAAAGAGTGCCAGTTGGACTCTAAAAAATGGCGTTTTTTGGGGTCAGCGTTAGGCAAAAACGAATGGAGGAGGAGTAGGAGGAGGGAGTAGAGAAAGAGGAATTGGATACATAAGTTATTTAAATCTTTAGCTGCTTTCCCCCCGGAGGAGATTTGAATTCCGGTGAAATCCAGGCTTTGTTCATTTAATAAGCGTCAGCCTGTCAGCGCTGTCAGTTGACAGGCGTGTACGCTTATCGGTGATGACGCCACCAGCTGCACTGAATACCTGCTCTGACAGCACGCTAGCGGCAGGGCAGGCCAGCACCTCCAAGTCGTACAGCGCCAGTTCAGGCCACGTGTCCAGCCTTGAAACCCAGTAGTTGTTTGGAGCAGAGTGATCACTACGGACGTTGGTATGGTCAGCTAGGTACTCCCTCACCATCTTTCTGTACAGCTCCCCCCTACTCTGCCTAGACTGGGGACAGGTGACAGTGTCTTGCTGGGGTGACATAAAAGTGGCAAAAGACTTGGAGAGCATTCCCCTGCCAGTCTATCTATTCATCTCTCATACTCCTTTCCTCTGCAGGGATGAGAGTGGAAAGGTTCTGCTTGTACCGTGGGTCCAGGAGAGTGAACACCCAGTAATCAGTGTTTGAAAAAATTCTTCTAACGCGAGGGTCACGGGATAGGCAGCCTAACATGAAGTCTGCCATGTGCGCCAGAGTCCCAACACGCAAGAATTCCCTCTCCTCACTGGCCTGACTCTCCATTTCCTCCTCCTCCTCCTCCTCCAAGTCCTCCTCTTCAGCCCATACACGCTCAAGAGTTAAGGACTGAGCACTGGTACCCTCTACTGTCTCGCCAACATTCTCCTCCTCTTCCTCCTCATCCTCATCCCCCTCCTCCGATACGCGCTGAGAAAAAGACCGGAGGGTGCTCTGGCTATCAAGCGACGTATCCTCCTCCACCGTCTCTTGTGACAAGCGCAAAGCATCCGACTTGTTGCTGAGCAGTGAGTTTTTAAACAAGCAAAGCAGCGGGATGGTGAGGCTGATAATGGCGGCATCGCCGCTGACTATCTGTGTTGACTCCTCAAAGTTGCTCAACACCTGGCAGATATCAGACATCCACGTCCACTCTTCATTGTAGACTTGAGGAATCTGAGTGACCTGACTACAAGTTCTGGTGGAAGTTGACATTTGGCAGTCTACAATCGCTCTGCGCTGCTGGTAAACTCTGGATAACATGTTTAATGTGGAATTCCATCTCGTGGGCACGTCGCACAACAGTCGGTGAGCGGGCAGTTGTAGGTGGCGCTGCGCTGCCCTGAGAGTGGCAGCATCTGTGGTCGACTTGTGGAAATGCGCACAGATGCAGCGCACCTTGGTGAGCAAATCAGACAGATTGGGGTATGTCTTGAGGAACCGCTGAACTATGAGATTGAACACGTGGGCCAGGCATGTGTCAGTCTGCCGAGTTGCAGAGCCGCCACCAGGTTACGCCCATTGTCACACACAACCATGCCTTGCTTGTGGTTCAGCGGTGCCAGCCACACATCGGTCTGCGCCGTGATGCCCTGTAACAGCTCTTGGGCGGTGTGCCTTTTGTCACCTAAGCTCAGCTGTTTGAGCACCGCCTGCTGGCGCTTACCCACGGCACTGCTGCTGCGCCTAGAGCTAACGACTGAAGGTGCCGTGCCCACGGATGGTAATTTGGTGGAGGAGGAGGAGGGGTCGGAGGAGGAGGAGGAGGCATAGTACGTCTGAGAGACCGTGACCGAGGTAGGCCCCGCAATCCTCGGTGTGGGCAGTACATGAGCGGCCCCAGGGTCATTCTCGGTCCCAGCCTCCACCAAGTTAACCCAATGTGCCGTCAGTGAGATATAGTGTCCCTGCCCGGTAGCACTTGTTCACGTGTCCGTGGTTAGGTGGACCTTCTCAGAAACAGCGTTGGTCAGGGCACGGATGATGTTCTGTGACACGTGCTGGTGTAGGGCTGGGACGGCACATCAGGAAAAATAGTGGCGGCTGGGGACCGAATACCGAGGGGCAGCAACCGCCATGAGATTGCGAAAGGCCTCGGTCTCTACCAGCCTGTAGGGCAGCATCTCCAGGCTAAGCAATTTGGAGATGTGGACGTTGAGGGCTTTGGCATGTGGGTGGGTGGAACTGTATTTCCTCTTGCGCTTTAGCGTCTGCTGTAAAGACAGCTGAACGCTGCGCTGGGACACATTGGTGGACACTGTGGAGGATCATGGAGGCGAAGGTGTGGTTTTCCGGCGGGAGGCGCTCGTGCCGGGGTCCTGGGCAGGGGGTTGACTAGCAGAGGCAGCGAGTGACGCAGGGGGTTGACTAGCAGAGGCAGCGAGTGACACAGGGGAAGGAGCAGTGGTGTTACCCGCAGGAGGTGGTGAACGGCCTTGGTTTCATTGAGTGGGGTGTTTAGCACTCATATGCCTGCGCATGCTGGTGGTGGTTAGGCTATTAGTGGCACCCCTGCTGATCCTGGTGTGGCACAGGTTGCACACCACAGTCCGTCAGTCATCCTCACTTTCTTTAAAGAACCTCCAGACTTGCGAACATCTAGGCCTCGCCACGGGAGCTTCACTACGTGAAACAGTTGCTGCTGATGCACCAGCTCTGGCCCTGCTTCTCCCTCTGGCCACACCACTGCCTCTTACAACCTGTTCTGGTGCAGCACTCGCCTCTGCCTCAGAAGCACTGTCTTCACTCGGCTTATCAACCCAGCTTGGGTCAGTCACCTCGTCATCCTCCGATTCCTCAGTCTGCTCCCCCCTCGGAATTCCTCCCCTAACAACAACTTCACCACTGTCTGACAACCGTGTCTCCTCATCGTCCGACACCTCTTTACAAACTTCTTCCACTAACTCAACATTGACATCATCATCACCCACAGACTGCGACATTTGGAAAACTTGGGCATCGGGAACGAGGTCAGCAGCAACCTGAGAAGTGGTTTGTGACTCTGGGAAGGGTCCAGAAAACAGTTCCTGAGAGTATGCCGGATCGCATTTCTAATTTTCCTGGGAGGGGGCAGACTGTGGGGATAGGAGGTTGAGGTGGAGGAGCCAGAGGAGTGCTCCCTTGGGTAACGTGGGTGGACTGCGTGGAAGACTGACTGGTGGACAAATTACTTGAAGCATTGTCCGCAATCCACGACATCAGCTGTTCGCACTGTTGTGGTTTCAACAGTCCTCTACCACGTGTCCCTGTAAGTTGAGACATGAAGCTAGGGAGTGTAGCTCTGCGGCGTTCCACAGCTCCCTCATCAGCAGGTACTGTCTCACCCTGCCCAGGACCACGGCCTCTGCCCCTGCAGTAATTGAATGCCCACGCCCACGCCCTCGTCCTTTACCCTTAGCCCTGGGGTTCAACATTTTTTGTATATAAGTGTATGATATAAAAAAATAAAATAAACGGGCCTGGTGTACTGAAACCCACAAACTTGTTCAGTCTGGTTGAATTAAGTGACGTACAGAAAGTGTCACCTGGACAGAATATACGGATTGGAGCGAGTGTGCTGAACTGTGACACACAGAAAGGTTACACGCAGCTGAGTAAAATGGATTTGTATCACTGAGCTAAAACAACTAAAAAACTTTTTTTTTTTTTTTTTATATTTTGTTTTTTTTGGGAACGTGACATGCAGGAACTATCGGAGACCTAACTCACACCCTGTTAACGGTGGCTATTTAGACTGAGACCCAGACAAATGTCGCACAGAGAGTTTTTTTGATCAAGCTGTAGACGTTATTGGTAGCAAATGACTTGGTTGTATTCTGTGACGTACAGAAAGTGTCACCTGGACAGTATATACGGATTGGAGCGAGTGTGCTGAACTGTGACACACAGAAAGGTTACACGCAGCTGAGTAAAATGGATTTGTATCATTGACCTAAAACAACTAAAAAACTTATTTTTTTTTTTATATTTTGTTTTTTTGGGAACGTGACGTGCAGGAACTATCGGAGACCTAACTCACACCCTGTTAACGGTGGCTATTTAGACTGCGACCCAGACAAATGTCGCACAGAGAGTTTTTTGGATCAAGCTGTAGACGTTATTGGTAGCAAATGACTTGGTTGTATTCTGTGACGTACAGAAAGTGTCACCTGGACAGTATATATGGATTGGAGTGAGTCAGTGCTGAACTGTGACACACAGAATGGTTCCACACTGCTGTGTGCAATGGATTTGTATCACTGAGATAGAACAATAAAAAAAAAACAGGGTTATATATGGCAATAGCTGCACTACTAGTGCCAGCCAGCCAGCCAAGCCAGGAGACAAAAAAAAAAATTCTTCTAGCCCTTAGAAGGGCTGTTGGGTTCTTTGTGGGTGATTCCTGCCTAACAGAGAACTAAATGCAGGCCCTAACACTGTCCCTGAAAGGCAGCAGCTCTATCCCTAGCGACATCCAGACGGCATCTGAGCCGAGCACCGCGGCCAGTCACTAGTATATTCCAGGGTCACCTGATCAGGCCAGCCAACCCCTGCTATCGACATGTAAGGGCCCCACGTGATGCTGGGTGTACTGTAGAGTCTCCTGGCTTGTGATTGGCTGAGTTTATAGGCGCCAAAAAAGCACGATGCGGAAGTTGCCATTTCCTCGAGTATGGTGAGATACTCGTCCGAGCAGCGAGCACTTACGAGTACCCTAATACTCGAACGAGCACCAAGCTCGGACGAGTATGCTCGCTCATCTCTAGTTAACAACAATTCTGAAGCGAGTTTTGAATAGTTTGAAGGGTGTAGTTTCTAAAATGGAATCATTTATGGGTGGTTTCTGTTATGTAAGCCTCACAAAACTTCAGAACTGAACTAGCCCTTAAAAAGTTGATTTTGCAAATTTTCAAAAATTGCATCTACAATTCTAAACCTAACGTCCTAAAAAATAAAATGACATTTACAAAATGATGCCAACATAAAGTAGACATATGGGGAATGTCAATTAATGAGTATGTTATGGGGTATCACTATCTGTCTTAAAAGCAGAGATTCAAATTTAGAAAACAGTGATTCCAGGTGTCCTACGGCGGCACAGTATGGGTTAACGTCAGGTTCCCTGGAACAATGCAGAAGAGACTAACAAGTAGTTAATTTAAATAATTCATTAGTAGGAAGGTATAAAGGTCAGCATTAACCACACCCACTCTGAGTTTTTTCTTCTGCAACAATGGAAGAGACTGTTGTGTGTGTCATAATGCACCACTCTTTTTGGAATTTTATTCATTTTTGTGATTTTTACGTTTTTTGAGCCTGACAATGTTTGAGGGCTCCGACACTTGTTGGATAAGGGGGTTCGGGCTGACGGGGGTCGCAGCCTTCCCTATCCTGGTATACACTCTGTGGAATCTATACCTTATTACCTGGCAGTATTGAGGGTCTGGTATATGGAGATCAGGGATTATAGCTGACGGCATCGCAGCCTGCCTGTCTCTTACTGTTGGGGTATATAGCCCTTATCTACAGGCTTTCCCAATGGTGGCCAATGGCATAGATGGATGTGCCTCAGAGCCGTTGGAGATCGGGTCCCCGCTCTCAGGATTACGCAAGTATGGTTTGAATTTCCCTCCATTTTTTGCTTCCTTGTACTGTTCCCTGCTGTTCCTGTCGCGTCATGGGGTCGTGGCTTAGCAAGAGGGGGCGTGGCTTATGTTCAAATAGCGCGCGCTCCATTCCATAGTCTGACACTCTGCCGGGCAGCAGCGCTATCAGGGTATCATAGTAAGTTTGTTTCCTGACTTTAGGAGCAAGATCCTTGTGGTCTCTCTCCTGCATTGGACCTGTTCTGGTCTCTGTATATGGAGCTTCCTCTGACCTTTCTGGACGCTGGTACCCAACTTTCCCGGGGTTCTGCATGAAAAAAAAAAAAAAGGGAAACTTTTTGGTTTTTTTTATGATAACCTTTATTTAATATGTTTCATATTTTTTGCAGATGTCCTCTCCTACAGGGAAGCGCACCAGCAAGTCCAGACACAGGTTCTGTTCTTCATGCCAGCAGCCTATTCCGGATTGCCTAGAGGGGGATGTCTGTGATCTTTGTGTTGTTCCATCTCAACATGCTCCATCTGTTCCTACTGACACCATAAGAGAGATCATAAGGAGTGAATTGGCTAATTTCCTGGGTGAAGGATCTGCAGCAAAAAAACGCAAACTATCTAATCCCAACTCTCCTCCCCGCAGCTCATCCTCTGACTCTGATCGCTCTGACCTGGAAGTTCCAAATGATTATTTCATTTTTCATCGTGATGATTCTTCCAAACTTGTCAGAGCAGTTAAGACTACTTTGGAATCAGATAAATCCATCCGAGGCAGACAGCCTAAAGAGGGGCTTTATTATTTTCCACATAATGATGACTATGTTTTTCCTTCACATCCGCTGGTGGATACCTGGTTCAAGAAGGAATGGGCCAATGTGGACAAAAGGCTAGACCTAGGTTCCAGGTTTAAGTCTTTATACAAGCTGGATGAGGTTGAATGTTCCAAGTGGGATCATCCTCCAAAGGTGGAACGCCCAGTGGCTAGGTTAGCCAAAAAGTCCTTCTACCCATCTGAGGACTCTACCCTTCTAAAGGACTCTATGGACAGGAAGGCAGATTCCTTAGCCAAGAAAGTATACTCTGTGCCTGCAGCTACTTCTAAAGTAGCAATGTCATCTCTACCAGTGGCCCGGGCACTTAGAGTCTGGATCAGTAATATCACCAGGGACCTTGAAAAAGGTACCCCTAATAAGGAGATTCTGGAGAAAATCCCGGCTTTGAAAGCAGCATCAGAATTCCTCTGCGACTCTCCCTTGGATACCCTGCGTCTATCCTCCAGAGGGATGGCTACCTCCAATGCCATCAGGAGAGCTCTGTGGCTGAAGCAGTGGACAGGGGGTGACTCAGCATCCAAACACAGTTTTTGCTCCATGCCATTTACTCCAGAATCCCTCTTTGGACCAGAACTCAAGGAGATTCTCAAAGAGATAGGAGAAGACAAAGGGAGATTGGGCGATTGTCTCAGGTAGGGTATCATTTTTGCGGGACAAGATGATGGTTTGATTGGTACCATTTTGGATTAAATACGCCTTTTTGATTGCCTGCTATTACACTTTTTGTGAGGCAAGAGGAAAAAAAATGGTTGTTTTGGCATGTTTTTTTTTTTTTTTTTGCAGCATTCACCTGGGGGGCCATCTCTTGTAATATTTTTATAGAGTAGGTTGTTACGGATGTGCCGATACCCAATATGTCTAACTTTTTTATTTTTGGAAAGTTTTACACATTAGATTTATTTTTAAACAGAATAAAATCTTTTTTTTGTGTTGCCATTTTCTGAGAGCCATATTTTTTTTTTCGGGCGATTGTCTCAGGTAGGGTATCATTTTTGCGGGACAAGATGACGGTTTGATTGGTACCATTTTGGGTTAAATACGCCTTTTTGATCGCCTGCTATTACACTTTTTGTGAGGCAAGAGGGAAAAAATGGTTGTTTTGGCATCGTTTTTTTTTTTGCAGCATTCACCTGGGGGGCCATCTCATGTAATATTTTTATAGAGCAGGTTGTTACGGACGTGGCGATACCCAATATGTCTAACTTTTTTATTTTTGGAAAGTTTTACACATTAGATTTATTTTTGAACAGAATAAAATCTTTTTTTTGTGTTGCCATTTTCTGAGAGCCATATTTTTTTTTTTGGGCGATTGTCTCAGGTAGGGTATCATTTTTGCAGGACAAGATGACGGTTTGATTGGTACCATTTTGGGTTAAATACGCCTTTTTGATCGCCTGCTATTACACTTTTTGTGAGGCAAGAGGGAAAAAAATGGTTGTTTTGGCATCGTTTTTTTTTTTTTTTTGCAGCATTCACCTGGGGGGGCCATCTCGTGTAATATTTTTATAGAGCAGGTTGTTACGGACGTGCCGATACCCAATATGTCTAACTTTTTTATTTTTGGAAAGTTTTACACATTAGATTTATTTTTGAACAGAATAAAATCTTTTTTTGTGTTGCCATTTTCTGAGAGCCATATTTTTTTTTTTGGGCGATTGTCTCAGGTAGGGTATCATTTTTGCAGGACAAGATGACGGTTTGATTGGTACCATTTTGGGTTAAATATGCCTTTTTGATCGCCTGCTATTACACTTTTTGTGAGGCAAGAGGGAAAAAAATGGTTGTTTTAGCATCGTTTTTTTTTTTTTTTTGCAGCATTCACCTGGGGGGGGCCATCTCGTGTAATATTTTTATAGAGCAGGTTGTTACGGACGTGCCGATACCCAATATGTCTAACTTTTTTATTTTTGGAAAGTTTTACACATTAGATGTATTTTTGAACAGAATAAAATCTTTTTTGTGTTGCCATTTTCTGAGAGCCATATTTTTTTTTTGGGCGATTGTCTCAGGTAGGGTATCATTTTTGCAGGACAAGATGACGGTTTGATAGGTACCATTTTGGGTTAAATACGCCTTTTTGATCGCCTGCTATTACACTTTTTGTGAGGCAAGAGGGAAAAAATGGTTGTTTTGGCATCGTTTTTTTTTTTTATTTATTTTTTTGCAGCATTCACCTGGGGGGCCATCTCATGTAATATATTTATAGAGCAGGTTGTTACGGGCGTGGCGATACCCAATATGTCTAACTTTTTTATTTTTGGAAAGTTTTACACATTAGATTTATTTTTAAACAGAATAAAATCTTTTTTTTTGTTGCCATTTTCTGAGAGCCATATTTTTTTTTTTGGGCAATTGTCTCAGGTAGGGTATCATTTTTGCGGGACAAGATGACGGTTTGATTGGTACCATTTTGGGTTAAATACACCTTTTTGATCGCCTGCTATTACACTTTTTGTGAGGCAAGAGGGAAAAAAAATGGTTGTTTTGGCATCTTTTTTTTTTTTTTTGCAGCATTCACCTGGGGGGCCATCTCTTGTAATATTTTTATAGAGCAGGTTGTTAAGGACGTGGCGATACCCAATATGTCTAACTTTTTTATTTTTGGAAAGTTTTACACATTAGATTTATTTTTGAACAGAATAAAATCTTTTTTTTGTGTTGCCATTTTCTGAGAGCCATATTTTTTTTTTTTGCGCGATTGTCTCAGGTAGGGTATCATTTTTGCAGGACAAGATGACGGTTTGATTGGTACCATTTTGGGTTAAATACGCCTTTTTGATCGCCTACTATTACACTTTTTGTGAGGCAAGAGGGAAAAAATGGTTGTTTTGGCATCGTTTTTTTTTTTTTTGCAGCATTCACCTGGGGGGGCCATCTCGTGTAATATTTTTATAGAGCAGGTTGTTACGGACGTGCCGATACCCAATATGTCTAACTTTTTTATTTTTGGAAAGTTTTACACATTAGATTTATTTTTAAACAGAATAAAATCTTTTTTTGTGTTGCCATTTTCTAAGAGCCATATTTTTTTTATTTTTTGGGCGATTGTCTCAGGTAGGGTATCATTTTTGCAGGACAAGATGACGGTTTGATAGGTACCATTTTGGGTTAAATACGCCTTTTTGATCGCCTGCTATTACACTTTTTGTGAGGCAAGAGGGAAAAAATGGTTGTTTTGGCATCGTTTTTTTTTTTTATTTATTTTTTTGCAGCATTCACCTGGGGGGCCATCTCATGTAATATATTTATAGAGCAGGTTGTTACGGGCGTGGCGATACCCAATATGTCTAACTTTTTTATTTTTGGAAAGTTTTACACATTAGATTTATTTTTAAACAGAATAAAATCTTTTTTTTTTGTTGCCATTTTCTGAGAGCCATATTTTTTTTTTTGGGCAATTGTCTCAGGTAGGGTATCATTTTTGCGGGACAAGATGACGGTTTGATTGGTACCATTTTGGGTTAAATACACCTTTTTGATCGCCTGCTATTACACTTTTTGTGAGGCAAGAGGGAAAAAAATGGTTGTTTTGGCATCTTTTTTTTTTTTTTTGCAGCATTCACCTGGGGGGCCATCTCTTGTAATATTTTTATAGAGCAGGTTGTTAAGGACGTGGCGATACCCAATATGTCTAACTTTTTTATTTTTGGAAAGTTTTACACATTAGATTTATTTTTGAACAGAATAAAATCTTTTTTTTTGTGTTGCCATTTTCTGAGAGCCATATTTTTTTATTTTTTGGGCGATTGTCTCAGGTAGGGTATCATTTTTGCGGGACAAGATTACGGTTTGATTGGTACCATTTTGGGTTAAATACGCCTTTTTGATCGCCTGCTATTACACTTTTTGTGAGGCAAGAGGGAAAAAATGGTTGTTTTGGCATAGTTTTTTTTTTTGCAGCATTCACCTGGGGGGCCAACTCATGTAATATTTTTATAGAGCAGGTTGTTACGGACGTGGCGATACCCAATATGTCTAACTTTTTTATTTTTGGAAAGTTTTACACATTAGATTTATTTTTGAACAGAATGAAATCTTTTTTTTGTGTTGCCATTTTCTGAGAGCCATATTTTTTTTATTTTTTGGGCGATTGTCTCAGGTAGGGTATCATTTTTGCGGGACAAGATGATGGTTTGATTGCTACCATTTTGGGTTAAATACGCCTTTTTGATCGCCTGCTATTACACTTTTTGTGAGGCAAGAGGGAAAAAAATTGTTGTTTTGGCATTGTTTTTTTTTTGCAGCATTCACCTGCGGGGCCATCTCATGTAATATTTTTATAGAGCAGGTTGTTACGGACGTGGCAATACCCAATATGTCTAACTTTTTTATTTTTGAAAAGTTTTACACATTAGATTTATTTTTGAACAGAATAAAATATTTTTTTTGTGTTGCCATTTTCTAAGAGCCATATTTTTTTTAATTTTCGGGCGATTGTCTCAGGTAGAGTATCATTTTTGCGGGACAAGATGACGGTTTGATTGGTACCATTTTGGGTTAAATACGTCTTTTTGATCACCTGCTATTACACTTTTAGTGAGGGAAGGTGACCAAAAAATGGCTGTTTTAGCACGGTTTATTTTTATTTTTTTTACTGCGTTCACCTTGCGGGGTGGATGATGTGATTTTTTTATAGAGACGGTCGATACGGACGCGGCGATACCTAATATGTATACTTTTCTTTTTTCCCCTTTTTTTTACAATTTTTTTTTACTTTATTTTGGGAAAAGTGTGCTTTTTTTTTACTTGAAACTTTTATTTTTTTGTAAAACTATTTTTTTTTACTTTTTTCACTTCTTTTTTTTTTTTTTTACTTTTTTTCACTTTATTTTTTTTTTACACTTTTTGACTCAGACCCAGTTGGTTCTTGCAAGTCCAGTGGGTCTGAGGGCTGTATAACACACTGCAGTACACTGTATAGTGTACTGCACTGTATTTTCATTCATAGTAAGCCTGATCAGACTCCTGCCTTTAGCAGGAGCTTGATCAGGCTTAGCTATACCATGGCAAGCCAAACGCCTGTGAAAGTGTCTGGTTGCCATGGTAACCATCGGGACGCTGCAACAGCAGAGCAGCGTCCCGATGGAGGAGGGATGGAGCTCCCTCCCTCTGTGATCCCATCAAGCATCGGGTTGCTGCCACGGCACAGCAGCGACCCGATGAGAGAGGTAGGGAGCTCCCTCCCTGTTAACCCCTTCAATACAGCGGTCCCTATGGACCGCGGCATGGAAGGGTTTTAAACGGCTGACATCGGTGCCAGCACCGATGTCAGCAGTTTCAAGCAGAGTATCAGCTGTATGCTGACACTCTGCTTGCACTCGCTCGGCCATCCTGAACATTGAGGAAGGCAGACAGGCAGCGCAGGTTCAAATCTCGCTGCTGCCCGCTCGCCTGTCCACCCCGTCCCCTCCGTCCCCCCCCCCCTTGGCCATCCTGAATTTATGGGCATAAATTATGATGTTGAGGGGGGGGGGGATAATAAACATATTTTCAACAATATAAAAAATTCTGGGGCTCCTGATCGTCGCCCCAAAGCAGAAACATTGATCTATGTCGCTGCTGCACAAAGCCCGGCAAGCAGCGATGTCGATTTACCATGGCCGGTCGTGAAGGGGTTAAATGAAATGAACTTATTTAGCCTTGAAAAAAGACGTCTAAGGGGGGACATGATTAACCTGTGCAAATATATAAACGGACCACACAAAAAATATCAAGGGAAGCTATTCTGTGTTAAACCCCCTCAAAAAACAAGAGGCCGCTCTTTACGACTGGAGAAAAAAAGATTCAGTCATAATAGGCGACAAGCATTCTTTACAGTAAGGTCTGTGAATCTCTGGAATAGCCGCAGGAACTGGTCACAGCAAATACGGTAGATGGCTTCAAAAAGGGCTTAGATGCCTTTTTAATTCAACATAAAATTGAGGCTTATGACAATGTATAGAAATCTTGTTCTACGCACCATTTCCTTTGGCCCAACCCTTTTTTAAAAGGAAGATCAATGTCCCTCCAGGGATGGATATAGCAGGATTACAGGTTGGACTTGATGGACCTAAACAACTATGTAACTATGTAAGAAGTTATGCAAATTCAGGAATTATCAGGTAAGATCTGCAGATGATTACATTTTCCAACACCTAGCTCCAATCTGTAGCATGCAGTAAAAACATAAAAGCCAAATTGAAAGATACATTTTCAGAAAAATAAAACTTCAAAAATTGGATCAAGTCACATAGGAAGATTGTGCGACGTCTCCTGTTTGTCGATATGCTGTGCTGTCACCACAAACTGAGAGGGACAGAATCCTTGAACTCAGAGGCCTTGGTTTATCACTCCAGCAGATGACTATACTCCTAGGCCAAGATATCAGCACTGTACAACGTTGTCTGTCCCAGTGGTTGGGAGGAAAACAACGAACTGGAGTGACAGCAAGAGGTGCACAGAAGGGAACCGCTGCACCGACGGAAATCTGATTAGAATAATGGCCTGTAGTGATCCTGTACTGTATGTGAAATGTATACAAAAATTATTAGAAGGCATTGATATAATATAGGGCTACACACATCCAGCTACAGGTGTTCCACTGTCCTCACACCAATGTTCTCAAAAGCTATCAAGGTTCATAGCAAAAGAGAAATGGAAGGTGGAACAGTGGTCTCCCCTTTTCATCAATGAGTCTTGTATTGGTCTCATACTCAATGATAGCCGGAGATGGAACATCACATCAGTCTTACTCCAGGAATCTTGTAGCGATGTGGTGTGCCATAATGTACTGTGTCTCCTGACTTGTCTCTCTTAGAGGACATCATGGAGGTCATTGGTCAGCAATTGCGAAGGGAGCTGTTGGCAGCAGATCTTGATGATTTCAGTGCCCAAATGCATTCAACGGAGCAGAATATTCCTCAGACACCCTTTAATAACCTTACTAATAGCATAACAAGATGTATAAACATGTGAATTTCTGTATGTAGTGCTCATATTCGATACTGAATAAATCAAGATGTTTTGGATATTTTATTTCCATTTTTTTTATAATTTACATATAATTTACTGTAAATGTCTACTGATCCTGTGATTTCCATAATTCCACAGCTTTTCCTTCACTGTGTTGCAATTTCAGTGTTTATAGATGAAATATTACGTTCAAACCTTACATTTTGCACAACAGAGTAACAAAACAAGCAATATGTACAAACAAGTATTTCTAGATAATTTCATCCATAATTTGAAGGATATTGAATTAATAATGAAATAATAAAAGTACAATCGTCCAGTCTTGTGATAATTGTGTGCACTTAGTAGAAGTATTAGATTAGGTATGAGAAGGATAGATACAAATGGAGCAGCTCTAACCTTGGGTCTGACATCACCTTAACAAAGCCATGGAAAGCCATTAAAGCGTCATTTCAAAGTTTCTAACCATTTACTGTACTAATTCAGAATCGAGATAAGGATTTCTACATCTGTAGATATATATAAAAGATGACAATTTTGCTGGTTATAGAGAAAAGATCTTCAACCCTCACTGACCAAAGAGAAGAGATCCTGGAGGAGGAGAGAAGGAAAGGTAAGGAAAACATTAGAGAAACGTAACAAAGGACAACTTTTGTTGAAAAAATATCTGTATATCTATCTTAATCTTCATAATCTATTTGTTTTATAGCTATTTTCTGTTTATCTATCTATCTATCTATCTATCTATCTATCTATCTATCTATCTATCTAATTTATTTTATAGATATAAATTATCTGTTTTCTTTTCTATAGGATTTATGATTTTACGGAGCCTTCTCTGTGTATACTTATGTATAAGGTTTTTATGAGCAAACAATCCCATTATCTCAATTAGAGATGAGCGGAGTTATGAAAAATGTAATTTGGCTGCTTTGCCAAATCTCACAAAGAAATTTGATTTATGATGAATTACTTAGCACATTCCTTTGTATGTAGTGTGCGCAAAGACGGGGAACAGCGATCATGCTGCCCCCCTTCATTGAACTCCTCACATGCTGATCACGGCATCTAATGCTACAATTGAAGCCTTTCAGGGTTTAATCACGTAAAAAAACAAACAAAAAAAACATATTCACCTTATCTTATTGCTCATGGACAGGCCGTCACAGCCATCTTGACTGAAGATACCGAGTGAAATCCTGTGCAGAGCAACGCTATGACATCATCATGCTGGCCGGACTCAGTGACATCATCACAAATGGCGTCACTGGTGAATATGTTTTTTTTACAGTCATTTTAGGAAAAATAGATTAATACCATGAAGCATGAGGAAATTTAACTTTGCGGCCAAATTTTTCCTGAAATTCGGATCAAAGTCAATTTGTTTGGCTTTGATTCACTCATCTCAATATCTAGTCATAATTTTGTACTTATTTATTTATATTTTTTCTCGTTTTAGAGATGAGTTCTAGTCGTACTTGAATAGATTCATCACATGGTGTGTTTGGACACACATTGGGTAATGGGAACAAACAGTCGTTTTTTCGGACCAATTATCTAAAAATAATATCTCAACAGAGAGAGAAAGCCTCTGTCCAAACTCTGACTGTTCTCACACAACTCATAAATAGGGATGAGTGAACCCAGACCGTAATGTCCGAGTTCTTACCGCACGTTATGGTTTCTGGTCACCCGAACACGGACATTAATGCGAAGTTGGTGTGTCATACTGTAATAGAATACTGAATCGGTCTGTTATTTGTGTCTGTGACATAAAGCCATGTTTGTTGTTCATAACACTGCCTTTGCATCTGCCATACTGTAATAGAATACTGATTAGTCTGTTAATTGTGTCTGTGGCATAAAGCCATTTTTGAGGTTCAGAACACTGCCTTTGCATTTATCATACCATAATAGAATACTTAACCAGTCTGGTAATTGTGTTGGTGACCTACTTTTTGGGTTTTAATACACCTCATTTGCATATGAGACACAGAAATACAATTGTTCATTTGTTAGCCAATTTTGTGGGTGACAATAAAAAGATGAGCCATCCTATCTCAGGTGTGTCTCAAATTAAACATATGTATTTCAGCTGTTCATTCAAGCCAAGCAGGGCTTGCCTCTCATTGAAAGGTGAGTCTGTCCCAGTCTGCAGGGAGGTGGACATACAGTGTCAATGCCCAGCTGTGATAACTTATGTCCATTCATGCACCACTGCAAGGCTGCTTTCCATGGGATACAGTGCAGGTGGTGGGGGTATTTTTTCACTAGCGCTTGATATAATTATAGTGCAGTGATCCTCAATCATGGACACGCAGACTATTGAACCTAATACGGGTGGGACACGCCCACAATGGTCATTACCAAGCAGCAGTCATATGTCTCATCTGCCTGTTTCTGAATCATTAGTGGGTGTTTGCCCATCTATAGATTTTGTACTTTGTATATTAAAAAAAGTTTTTTTGTTTTTTATTTTAACGGTCCCATTCAGGCAATTAAAAATATGCCTATAACAAATATTATAAACTGTCCAATCTTGAGGTTTTTGGGAAAAAAAGGCTGGCTCCTAAACAGAAAAAAAATATCTTTGTGGATGCAGTGCAAGATATGAACAGCTCCCACAGCGGTTCTCATTGTAAGACTCCCAGTCCCCATACTGTACATTTATTGCCCCTGTGCTCTCCCTACTGACAAAAACTAAATATATCTTCTTCACAATCCCTTCAATGCCCATGCAACACCCTTAGGTGGCTTTATCAGAGACATGGCAGACACGTCCTATCTCATCTCTGGCTGAGCTCACAATGGCATCTGTGCTTCACAGCTAGCACATAGGTAAATGGAACTGGCAATATCCTGCCTCCTGATTGGCTGCCAGGTTTGCTACGGTACATTTAGATAGATACTGTAGATAGATGGATAGATAGATAGATAGATAGATAGATAGATAGATAGATAGATAGATAGATATGAGATAGATGATAGATAGATAGATGTGGGATAGATAGATAGATAGATAGATAGATAGATAGATAGATAGATAGATAGATGACAGACAGATATGAGATAGATGACAGATAGATATGAGATAGATAGATAGATAGATAGATAGATATGAGATAGATGATAGATAAGATAGATAGATAGATAGATAGATAGATAGATATGAGATAGATGATAGATAAGATAGATAGATAGATAGATAGATAGATAGATAGATAGATAGATAGATAGATAGATAGATAGATAGATTTGCTTGACAAAGACTGCAGTGAGCAGTTGAAACGTTGCAGTTGTGCAATAAAGATCCACTTTTTCTCACGGAAGACCAGTGTGCTGCCTTGTCTTTTATTTTTTCTGCAGATAGATAGATAGATAGATAGATAGATATGAGATAGATAGAGAATATGTTCATAGTGTATAGTTACATGGCTTTCTCTTGCTCCTCCTCATGAAGAATACATTACATAATAATCTGTTTAATTTCCATTACTATTGTTTGCATTTCTATATTCTTTAGGTGACGTGTCGGGACGTATACCGCTGCCGATATAAACCTGACCTCCACTGGTATAGATCCGTATTACAACGACTGGTATGTTTATATTCTTCATTCTTCATTATACAAGAGAAAATCAGTTTAGGCTCTGTTCACACTACAGATGAGCGAATCATCTAAAATTCGCTTCGGCGAATAATCAACAAATTTCTGTCAAGATTTGTTCTTAATATGAATTTATTCGGTCAAATTTACGTTAAAAAATTGTTGTTTTTGTGCATTCCTGCACAAATTACGAACATACAGTCAGCGTTGTAAAAAGTACGCAATAGGTAGTGCGTACGAATCCTTACCGTACTATTGACTCGCGATTGCGTCATACGCACGCACGCATGAGACTAGGCCACGACGTACAGTCTTTAGATGGAAGAAAAGTTCCTGCACTCCACAGATTGCTTTAAACAAGAAGTTTTTTATTGTTCTATATGCGCTTTAGATAACAGCAGTGTTCAGAGAACATTTTCGGCAATATAGCCTTTTTCAATATGCTGTGAGAGCGCAAGGTACCGAAGATAAGGATGCCGGAATTCCGGTTAATACACCAGGCTTGAAGAAGCAGTGCGCAGTGGGTAGTAGGCTGCTGCCAGTTAGAAAGGCGCCTTTCTAATTCCGGCATCCTTATCTTCGGTACCTTGCGCTCTCACAGCATATTGAAAAAGGCTATATTGCCGAAAATGTTCTCTGAACACTGCTGTTATCTAAAGCGCATATAGAAAAATAAAAAACTTCTTGTTTAAAGCAATCTGTGGAGTGCAGGGACTTTTCTTCCATTTATATATTTGGCGTGGGAACCATTTCCTGCTTTTACTCCTACACCTCCTTGAGTGTGACCTGACCTGTCTTAAGTACAGTCTTTAGAGGCAGTCCATATGAGCTACAAAAGTAAGGTGCTAGCTATCTGGCTAAGTGCATAATTTACTAAAAAACACTGTACAATAGGTGCATAATAGGACATATTGCAGTACCTGAAAAAGAATACACACAATGGGCTAAAGTGCGTGAACGTTTCTGAACCTATAAAAACATTATTGCTAAAATACAGCAAAGACATAATTATGCAAACAGTTTAGTGCAATCAATTTCACATTTGCAAGCATAATAGGATCAGATATATGTTTGAGTCTCTCCTTATGGCTGCTTGGCATAAAACACTGGAACACAGTCCAAAATTCAATTGTAATCCACGGGAGGTAATTTTTAAATCCAAACAGGTAACGTGTAATCCACATGAATAATATAAAATAGCAGCAAATAGAGAACCATCTTTGCAAAGGGGGCTCCCAAATAACCTGAGAATGGGGGGAAAGGGAAAATAGGTGTGCTTAGGCACAATTGAGAATTTTTTACAGAATTGGGGGGAGTCCTGACAAGCCATAAGAGTGAAAGTCAAACCGGGGGCAATACAAACTAAACAAACAAAACAAGTGCCAACTAGCTCTCACACATCAGGTACAGTCCATGGTGTGGCACCCATAGGTCCTCCAGAGATGTCCTTTAAATCATTCAGCCAATAGAAGGGTTCCTCAGATGAGGGACCTGAAGTCCTCCTCGGTGGAACTGCTACTGAATGACATCAGAGGACGCTCCTGCCTCCTGTCGGCCAAACTGGCTGTCATGGTGGAGCTCCACTGCCCTCTTCTGCCAGAAGTCGGACTTGACGGGATCCGGGTGGTGGTCAAACTGGGGAGCGCTGCAGCCACTTGCACCTTCACTTTTCCGGATCTTCCTGCCGGGAAAACAGGGGTAACGACTTCTGGCTGCAGTGGTTCAGGCAAGGTTGCACCCAGGGAAGAAGCGCCAGCTCCCCTGCCTGCTGCTGAATTCATTTTCCAGGGTAGTTGGTACTAGTGGATCACCATGGACTGGAAAGTAAACAATGATGTTGTCAGCTGACCCAGCTGAAAGGACTGTGATGGTGGTGGTGGTGGTGGCAGTCCAGGGATCAGAGGCACCGGCTGTGGCTTCTCCCTGAAAAGGAGGGTGCCATCTGGTGACTCCTGTAGGCAGTGCACGCGTTCTTCGCCTAGTTGTTCCTGCGGCCAAACTTCTGGTGTTGATGTAGGGACCAGGGGCTTAGATAATAAGGTAACCTCGGTAGCAAAGGGGCCTTTATGGGATGCCATGGGGGTATATTCCACCTGATCCCCTACGTACAGGCTGTGACAGAGTTGGGGCAGGAACGGCCGTTTCACTTACTTGCGGCCCACAAAGTACTCCTTGCCGTCCACCGCCAGGAAGCCACAGCCTCGCTGCACTGAAAACTGTAGGATGGTTCCCTTACGCTGCTCCAGTGTAGGGTCTCCAGGCCTTGGATGGTCCAGTACTTGGATGACCCAATCCTCCACCGCATTCTTGTAGTCTCATAGGGTCTGGCCGTGGGCCATCACTGATGCAGGCACATTGGGATTCTGCTGCATGGAAAGTGTTGTTGTTGATCTCCTCCTGGGTGGCGAAGTGGACGCTCCAGCCGCCTCCGCCACATCAGCCGGCAAGGCAAATATCAAGTCAGGAGCCGATGAGACTGTCTTGCACAATTGTGACACTCTGATCTCTGGAGTTGGTGGTGGTTCGGGGTACTCGTACCAAACACCATCTCTCCCCACTTTGGTTGCAGTTGCTTCGCCATGCTGTAGTATCTTGTTCACCGGTGGCTTGAACTGGAGAGGAGTGCGGAGTAATTAGAGAAGAGTCTTCACTCCATATACATGGAAATAGTTCCCAGTGGACCGGGCTGTTTTTTTCCGCCTCTGGGATTGGGGGCGGGGGGATGTATCTTCACTTTCCCGCTCTTGAGGGGGCGTATTGTCATTTTCCCGCTTCGAGGGGGCCAGGAGGGGGCAAGAAGAAAGCATACTTTGCATATGTAGCGTATGTAGTGTTAGCGTTCACATTTTTAAGAACATTTACGAATAATACAAAGCGAATCTGAAAAAATCTGGATTTGCTTCGGAGTAGGAAAAATGGGGCATTTGATACAAATCTACAAAGCAGCAAATAGATTTGCTCATCTCTAGTTCACACCTGCATCGAAGCCTTCAGTTTCAGTCAAATTTGATAGAGAAATAATACTGCATGCAGCATTATATTTCCTGTTAAAATGACAGAAACTCTACATAAGGACTCAGGCACAAAACCCTTGGCTGTTTTGCTATGTTTTTTGATGACTCTGCTGGTGGGGTTTTCCATGGGCCATCCACCTAGCCGTTCCAGAAATGGAAGAGATTAAGTGCACTGATGCCCAACCACTTATGTTTGAGGATGAGGATGTTGGAGGACCACCGCACCACGTCTCTGATGATGATGATGATGACACACATGTGTCAACTGCTGTGGCTTTTTGCAGTGTGCAGACTGGCAAGCAGGGCAGAGGTGAGGAAGATGTGTGGAGAAGACCTCACATGGCATCCATGTCATCTGAGTGACGTGTACAGTTCATAGGAAGAGGTGGTGGTCACACAGAACAAGTCGCACAACAATCGGGGGAGCAGGATGCAAAACCACACCGGCTTGACAAGTAGCCAGTACAACTTCTTCTGCCCACCTCGCCGCAGGGCTTAGCATACCAAAGCCAGCTCAAAGGAGTTCCCTGGCATGGCATGTCTTCAGGCAATTTGTTGACGATAGGACACGGGTGGTTTGCACACTGTGCAGTGAGGGCCTGAAGCGAGGCATACATGTTCTAAACCTGAGCACCAACTGCATGACCAGGCATCTGAATGCACACCTGAAAAAAACATGAAAGTTCTGATGTTCCTCCTGCTCCCTCTTTTGCTGCAGTCTCAGCCTCTTTCTCCCCCTCTGGAGCAACATGGAGTGGATGACTGCAACATCAGCACCATCAGCCATGTCACTAAGCATCTCCACACTGTCTCTGGAAGCATTCAGCTGTCCATCCCCCAACACTGGAGAGAAAGAGGAAGTACCCCCCCTCCTCATTACCCAGACACAAGCCCTGGCCCTAAATGCCAGCATTTCCAAATTACTGGCCTTTGAAATTCTGCTATTCCATCTGGTGAAGAAGGACAGTTTTAAAAACCTTATGGCAGTGGCTGTGCCACAGTACGTGGTTCCCAGCCGCTACTACTTGAACAAGTGGCATACAAAATAAGGTGTTAGTTTGCTGGACATTCTGTTTGCTGTGCATTCTGTTGCCTCCTTCTCCTACTCTGCTTCTTCCTCTATCGCCTCCTCATCCGCTTTTACTGCCTTTTCATTTGGTCAGCAAAACACCTGCACCACCAACTTCAGCACTGCCAGGGGTAAATGACAGCAGGCTGTTTTGAAACTCATATGTTTGGGGGAAAAACCTCACATTGCGTAGGATCTGTGGATGGGCATAGAAGAACAGACCAATGAATGGTCGGTGCCACTGAGCCTCAAACCCAACCTGGTGGTGTGCGATAATGGTCGAAATCTAGGAGCAGCTCTGTCCTAGCTGTTTGACGCCAATCCCTTGTCTTGCACATGTGCTGAAGTTGGTGGTGCCCCGGTTCCTGAAAAATTACCCTGAGATGTCAGAGCTGCTGCAGAAAGTGCGGGCCATCTGTGCGCATTTTCAGCGTTCTCACCCTTCTGCAGTGTAATTTCTGCCTTCCCGCTCAACACCTCATATGTAAGGAACCCACAAGGTAGAATTCCACCTTGCACATGCTGTAGAGACTGTGTTAGCAGTAGCAGGCAATAGTGGAGTTTCAGCTGCAGCACGCATGAGTGAGTCACTCTGCGGAACAGCACCACTTCAGCACCAATGAGTGGGCCTCCATGCGGAACATGTGTTCCGTTTTGTGCTGTTTCGAGTACTCCACCAACATGGTCAGAGCCAATGACTCCATCCTCAGTTATACTATCCCACTTCTATGCCTCCCTGAAAAAACGCTTTGGGCATGATGGATGAGGAAGTGGCAAAGGAGAAAAAGAGGAGGAACAGGGATCATTCCCACGGTTATCAGGCTTGTCGTCCACAGGTGGCTCGGAGGGTGGGCTCCTGCACCAACAGAGGCCAGGTACACCACTGTCCAGCCAGGGCACAGTTTTGGAGGATGAGGAGGATGATGATAATGATGATGAGGAGCAACCGTGTTCATAGCAGGGTGTCACCTAAAGCAGCTCACGGGCATCACTGGAGCATGGCTGGGGGGATACAGAGGACATACATAATACAGCTTGTGGTTGCCTCTAGGCAGCCTGGCACACATGAGTGACTACATGGTGCATAGAGATGAGCAAATCTATTCACCGCTTCATATGTTTGTTACAAACCTTCATTATTTCCAAAGCGAATCCAAATCTTTTTAGATTCGCCTTGTACGAATATTCTTAAATGTTCTTAAATCTTTGTACGCTAATGCTACACATTTGATAATTTGTACGCTAATGCTACAAATCTGATAATTTGTATCCTAATGCATACGTATTTAGTTAAGTGGTGTACTTTTAATGTATGTTCGTTATTTATGGAGGCCTAGTGCCGTGCATGTGTATGATGCAATAGCGAGACAATAATACGCTAAAGCTTCGTACTCACTTTGTACACTCATGCATACATATTTGTAGTAATGTTCGAAGAACATGACCAGAATAACAAATATTTTTAACGCAACTTGGACCGAAGTAAATCTTATCTGAAGCAAATCTTTTTAAAAATGTGGCAAATATTTGCCAAAGTGAATCTTTGATGATTTGCTCATCTCTAATGGTGCAGTGTCTGCGCAAAGTTGCTCTCATTGTAACGAATTCTGATTACTGGGTGGCCACCCTGCTGGATCCCTGTTACAAGGACAACGTGTCGTCCTTACTTCTGTCACTGTAGCGTGATTAGAAGATGTGGGAATACAAGTGCACGCTGGTAGACGCACCATTGACAGTGTTCCCACCTGACAGCGGTGGCTCAGTGGAAGCACAAGGTGTAGGAAGAGGAGGAAGTCACCAATGCAGCTGGGGCATCAGGACCACCTCAGAAGGGAGTGTTATCATGGTTGAAATGTAGAAAACCTTCATCAGCATTCCACAACATGTAGCACCACCATCTGAAATGGACCGTCTTAGCAGGAGGCAGCGTTTCAGCAACATGGTGGAAGATGTCCACACGTCTGCACATACTGAACAATGCATCTGCCCCATTTAACTTCTGGGTCTACAAATTAGACACATAGCCTGAGCGTGCCCTTTACGCCTTGGAGGTTATCAGCCTGTCCACAGCCAACGTGGACAAGCTCACATTCATTAAAATGAAGCAAGCATGGATCCCACAGGACTTGTGGGACCATGCCAGGACCTAGTCATTGTTATACTACAGCGCAGTGTGTTCATTCTGTTTGCCCAATGGACCTCCCCAAATAAAAAACAAAACAAAACAAAAACCCTCACAAAAACAGTGTTGGCTACTTCTTCCTTCTCTTCCACTTACACCACAAAGTCCACCTCTTCCTCCACTTGGACCTCCACCTCCTTGTTTAAGATTATTATTTATTATATTGGCAGAGTAGAGAAGTATACCGGCCACAAAATAAAGAAAAACATAAAATAATACTAAAAAAAACCACAAAAACAGTGTTGCCTTCCTCTTCCTCCGCCTCTTCCACCTACACCACCATGTCCACTACCTCCTCAATCTTCTACTCTACTTGGACCGCCGCCTTCTGATTCAAGATTATTTATTTTTTACACATCGTATGTCTGTTGCATGGCACCCAAAAAAAAAATGTCCTATTCTTGTCTGTTATGCAAGAATAACAGACACACGATTGGTGTCCGTGTTTTGTGGATCCGCAAGCTGTGGACTTAAAAAACAGTGTAAGCTGAGCACAGAGAGATACAAGGCAAGTGCTCATGAGCTAGGGACAGCGTTGCTGCGATAATCCAGCGCCCATGTTACGATCCATCCACTGTGTTCGGCTTCTGGTTTTAACCCTAATAATTTTAATCCACTCAGAATTATGGTAATGACTGTTGTTCATCACTATGGATCCCTCAATTTTACTGCTTTGAGGAAGAATTTTCATCTTTAACGCTATTTACCATCTCTGATACCGTCACAATGGAGGACAGGGGCTGCTGCATACACGCTCCCTCTCCCCCAATCCCCATCTGGGGGAGCCGGAGCACACCCAGATGCCCATGGCATCACAAGGGTTAAAAGTCCATGAACAGCATTACCGTCACTTGCAGACATTAGTGCAGGGTGTCTGCTTTTTCCCCAGCAGACTCATGGCACCTGCTGCACCCACCATTTTTAAATTTCCAACCAACGACATTAATTTACTGTCGGTGGTAGGGAAAGGTTTAACTTCCAAGCCTTCACACTGAGATTGGGCCACCAATTAGGAAGAATATGGTTAGACAGAGTGGCCTCGCTATATCAGATTTATAGCGATAACAGCGGCCCCACATTTTATTGGGGTAATTGGTCTATTGTTCTGCTAACATAGACTCACGCGTTTGTATTTTTCTGTCACCATCTCTTAGTATATAATTTCGTATGTTATCTTCTATATCATTTTATTGCCTTTTAGTCTTGACAAAAGGTAAAGGCTTTGTCACCAAGGTTAGAAATTAGGAAAAATTATTTCATCTCCCTATGATCGTGTTTGCGCCAAGAGGTGTCAGAACGTTGCAGGCTGTCCACCGTCTGCACGTTCCTGCTTATTCCATACATAGCTATAGGTAAAAGCATAGTGGATGGCATTAAAAAACAGCATGTTGAACCCTTTCAGCCCCGGTGGGTTTTTTGTCTTCGTGTTTTCGTTTTGCACTCCCTGCCTTCACAGGCCATAACATTTTTATCTTTCTGTTCACAGAGCTTTGTGAGGGCTTGTTTATTATGGGACAAGTTGTACTTTCCAATGCCACCATTTAATATTGCATAGGGGTAAAAACACACTGCACTGTTGCATATGCTTTTTCATATTCCAATCCAAAGCTTCCAAGAATTGTCCCTTAACACGGACAGATGGTGTTTAAACACACGCAATGTTATGGGGGAAAAAATGTCGCCGGTTGGGACCAAGTGTACAAAATTTAAAAGAGGGGTAGATTCCCTACTTATACTCACACATTAATGTTCTGTACAAGCATCTATGCATTAACGGGGGCAAAATGACTGTCCCCATTTATACACAAGTATTAATTGTCAGATGTGAGAGTGAATTGTTCTGAACAAGCCTGCAAAAATTCTCCCTTTTAATTGGGAGCAACAACATTACAATGTGGATGTGGAAAGGGTAGGGTAATAGTGTTATGTGGCCACAATAGTAGTGCCAAAAGTAGCAGCACAGCATGAAACATTAAAAGCAGTAGATGTGTGCAGGTGTTTAGTGGTAGTAGTAGTATGGCGACTGAAACTTTGCATCTGGAACAAATCTCTCTTTTTATGTGATGTCTCCATTTTTTTCTGTTTTGTGGATGATGGGCACCGTCAGCAAGGGTGGATCTATTCATCAGCCTCAGCCGGAGGAGTGTGACAGGAGTGTGCCTCGTTCATTTTAGAGATGATCAAATCTATTAGCAGCTTTGTATATTCTTACGAACCTTTTTTTATTTCCTACACCGAAGCGAACCCAAATCTTTTCATATTTGCTTTGTACAAATCTTAAATGTTCTTAAATCTTTGTACTCTAACGCTATGTATGCATCTGATAATTTGCACACTAATGCTACATATCTGATAATTTGTACGCTAATGCTACATATCTGATAATTTGTACGCTAATGCTACATATCTGATAATTTGTACGCTAATGCGTACATATTCAGTTAAGTAGCGTACCTTTAACAACGCTTAGACTGTATGTTCGTTATTTGTGCAGAAATGTTCGCAGTGTATGGGTACGCTCATATGCAGATAATCCCCGGTCTAGGGTACTGCACATACCATATGGAAGTGATCTATCACTCTGTACACAGCTAGAAATTCCTTCTATCAGTGAAAGAAGTGCCAATGTGGTGTAGACATCTAGCTGACTAGGTATTTCCTGTAGAATATATTATTACAATTTAACAATTAAGAAAGAAGAAGAACGATTATTGAAATTATGTTTAACAATTTTTGTTCTTTATCATTTGGGAAGGGAAGGTAATTGAGCCTTGGGATCTCGCATTCTGGGATGTGGGAATATTACAGTATGACCTAGTATTTATATGTGACCTTACTCTGGGTTTTGTCCCCTCTTTTCCATGAATACCCATAGCTATTTATTGAGCTATAAATTCTTCATGAGACTAATCTCTACCCTTTCATTTCTTCTAAGGTTACGTTACGGAATGTTTTGGACAAGTAACACAACTGTTTACAACATTAAGATTTTACAGAGGATTACAATTCCTTTGTTTAGCATCATTTTTGTTCTTGGGACTATCGGTAATGGATTAGTCATCTGGATTGCTGGATTCAAGATGAAGAAGACAATGAGTTCCGTGTGGTTCCTCAACCTGGCCATCGCGGACTTCCTCTGCTGTGCTTCTCTTCCTCTGCGAATTGCAGAGTGGGCTACATTTTTCTCATATCCCTTAAAGCATAGGATTATTTTTTGCATTACTAATGCTATTCTGTTCACTGTTAACATGAGCACCAGTGTTTTTGTTTTGATGGCCATGAGTATTGACCGCTGTGTATCCGTCATGTGGCCATTTTGGGCTAAAACTCATAGGACATGTAAACTAGGGAGTATCATGGTGGCAATCATTTGGGTGATGAGTGTGCTCTTGTCTCTTTTATTGTTTTTCACACTTTTTAGAAAAATTCAAACAAGTGAATTTTGTGTATACTTTTCGTATTCTGTTGATGATACTCTTATGCCGTTTCTAATCTTTCAACTGATCAGGTTATTTATGATGTTTATCATCCCTTTTCTCACCATCTTGATCAGTTATGTTATCATTTTCATCAAACTTAGAAAATGTAAGAAACCCCAGAGATCTCAGAGACCCTACAGGATCATCACCGCTGTTATATTGTGTTTCTTCATCTGCTGGGCTCCATATTACATCTGGCCTCTAACCCCTATGTATTATGGACATTACTTTCATTTCCATATAGTAAATGCTATTATTATAAACCTGGCTTCCCTTAATAGTTGCCTCAATCCAATCATTTATGTTTTTATGAGTCAAGATTTTAAACTCAGTTTCTTCAGATCTATCCCTTCCAGGCTAGAAAGAGCTTTAAATGGAAACCCTAATGACCAATGCAGAGAACGAGATTATTGTGAACACACTCCCACTACAGATGTTTAAATATACTCGTTTTACCTACAATATGTGGAAACCTCATAAAAGAGTTTTCCAGAACGTAAAGGAATATATCAGTTGACTTGTTATTTAAATTAATCACTTTAAATATATTTGAAAATGAATTATTTTAAAGCATCTTTTATTGAGCAAAACCTTTAAATATTCCATTTTTTGCAGTGGTCAGTTGAGGACAGACTGATATTTCTAGTTTTCTGCAGCTCCTTCGCAGCTTTACTGTAAAGATTGGGGCAGAGTCAACTGAGTTCTCATAATCATTAGTGTCATTTCAGGGTTTTGTGAAATTGAAATATGTAATGACTGGCATTTCATAAAGTACTTATAACACTTCATAAATTTCTTACAAATCTTTAGATGTACAGTAGTAGAGCTGTGTCTTACATCTGACACACAGAATATTCATATTATGGCTTTGATGGGTAATCAAAATTTAAAGTTCTAACAGCCTTGTACTCAGAGGAAGATCCAAGACTGTAATCTGGGGGGCAGTAGATAGTGGTGTGCCAGTGGGAAATGCTGCCTTATGTGACTACACCCCTTACCACTTTCTTAAAGGAAATGTCAGATAGATATGGCTCCCAACTCGGTGTCCCAACTCTTTAAAACAGAGCTCCCAAAGAGAAGGAGTGGGTACCGTGCATGCCTGGTTGACATATATTCATTTATATGGTAGTATCGAAAATAACCGAGCAGCGTGCTTAGCTATCTTGGGAACTCCCATAGAAATAAATAGAGAGTGTATTACGCAAGTGCAGCCACCACTCTATTCACGTCTATGGAACTGCCAGATACATCCGAGCCAACCCTAAACTATTTTTGGCTCTCCAATAGAAATGGAGAGTGGCCTTGCTGTGTGGGGCACCCTCCATTACTTTGGGTGCTCCATTCTAGAGATACAGTGCCTTGCGAAATTCGGCCCCCTGGAACTTTTCAACCTTTTGCCACATTTTAGGCTTCAAACAAAAATATATAACATGTTAAATTTTTGGTGAAGAATCAACAACAAGTGGGTCACAATTGTGAAGTGGAACGGAATTTATTGGATCATTTAAACTTTTTTTGTAATAATAAAACTGAAAAGTGGGGCGTGCAAAATTATTCGGCCCATTTACTTTCAGTTCAGAAAACTCACTCCAGAAGTTGATTGAGGATCTCTGAATGATCCAATTTTGTCCTAAATGACTGATGAAGATAAATAGAATCCACCTGTGTGTAATCAAGTCTCCGTATAAATGCACCTGCTCTGTGATAGTCTCAGGGTTCTGCATCATGAAGACCAAGGAACACACCAGGCAGGTCCATGATACTGTTGTGGAGAAGTTTAAAGCCGGATTTAGATACCAAAAGATTTCCCAAGCTTTAAACATCCCAAGGAGCACTGTGCAAGCGATCATATTGAAATGGAAGGAGTATCAGACAACTGCAAATCTACCAAGACCCGGCCGTCCCTCTAAACTTTCATCTCAAATAAGGAGAAGACTGATCAGAGATGCAGCCAAGAGGCCCATGATCACTCTGGATGAACTGCAGAGATCTACAGCTGAGGTGGGAGAGTCTGTCCATAGGACAACAATCATTCCAACACTTCACAAATCTGGCCTTTATGGAAGAGTGGCAAGAAGAAAGCCATGTCTCAAAGATATCCATAAAAAGTCTTTTTTACAGTTTGCCACAAGCCACCTGGGTGACACACCAAACATGTGGAAGAAGGTGCTCTGCTCAGATGGAACCAAAATCCAACTTTTTGGAAACAATGCAAAACGATATATTTGGCATAAAAGCAACACAGCTCATTACCCTGAACACACCATCCCCACTGTCAGACATGGTGGGGGCAGCATTATGGTTTGGGCCTGCTTTTCATCAGCAGGGACAAGGAAGATGGTTAAAATTGATGGGGAGATGGATGGAGCCAAATAAGGGACCATTCTGGATGAAAACCTGTTGGAATCTGCAAAAGACCTGAGACTAGGACTGAGATTTATCTTCCAACAAGACAATGATCCCAAACATAAAGCAAAATCTACAATGGAATGGTTCAAAAATAAAGGTATCCAGGTCTTAGAACGGCCGAGTCACAGTCCAGACCTGAATCCAATTGAGAATATGTGGAAAGAGCTGAAAACTGCTGTTCACAAACGTCTCCATCCAATCTCAAAGAGCTCCAGCTGTTTTGCAAGGAAGAATGGGCAAGAATTTCAGTCTCTAGATGTGCAAAACTGATAGAGACATACCCCAAGAGACCGCAGCTGTAATCACAGCAAAGTATTAATGCAAGGGGGCCGAATAATTTTGCACGCCCCACTTTTCAGTTTTATTATTACAAAAAAGGTTTAAATGATCCAATAAATTTCCTTCCACTTCACAATTGTGACCCACTTGTTGTTGATTCTTCACCAAAAATTTAAAATGTTATATCTTTTTGTTTGAAGCCTGAAATGTGGCAAAAGGTTGAAAAGTTCCAGTGGGCGAATACTTTCGCAAGGCACTGTATATGCGGTCCCAGAGGTGGGACATATTGGGGACATATCTCAGCAATATTCCACCAATGTCTCTGGAGAGACAAGCCTTTTAACATTAGACCTCAGACCTTTTGTTTACTTCAGACCCCTGATTGCCTGAGACCAGGACCCTAATTTTTTTCATACCTGTGACCAGATATATAAATGAATTGACAACAGACCAGAACCCCTAAATACATTTCAGTCCTCTGATCAGACCCCTAAATTAACTAATTCATTGTATTACTAATCATATTAATACTGTATTTATTGATTTATAATTACGTTGAGCAGTAATTTACATATTTTTAGTCAGTGAATCACCTCGACCTGCAATATTTCCTGAGAGAAGTGGATTCAAAAGGACTGATCTGAGGGCTGACGGGGTCTTAAAGGGCTGATCTGAGGTCTGATGGGGGTCTGAACGGGCTGATCTGAGGCTGATGGGGGTCTGAACCTGGACCTTTAAGATTCCAGAGGCTATGCAAGCATGAGAAGCTGCAGCAAAGGTAAAAGGCTGCAATGACTAGTGGGAGCCACAGAACACAAACAGGCATGAACCACAGGATTAAGAGGCTGTTTGTAGGTGATGTGGCAACTGTGCTTGCTGGGAGGGGGAGTATGCCGGCATCTCCAAATTGCTTTTGTTACACCCTTATTTTCCTAAACCTCTGGTAATGATTGGATGAAAGACTCCAACCATTGGTCATACAAACTCCAGGCTTTAATAGGAACAGTTTGAAGGTCCCGAGGAGATTTCAGAATTTTGCATGGGATACCACCTTTATTATGGTCGCTTTCAATGTATCCTGGTCTCTAACATACCACAACATTGGGTATTGAATTGACATATGTACAGTAACCATAACAAAGAATTATGTGAGTACATGTTGGATGTTACAAATAGTAATGAATGAATCAATTCTAACAGATTCAATCACATTCGACCAAACATTTTGAAAAATTCAGACCAGATTGGAATCAAAATTTATTGAGATTTGATTCAAGAAAGAGAGAGAGAGAGACCTCTCTCCAACCTTTTTTGGGATATTTGGGGCACCTTTAATTATCCAGGGCGAATGGGATCTGAATCGAATTTCTGAAAATTTGCATCTTGCAGGTACAGTATGATACCTCTTGATGGCTAACAAAAATAAAAACAATTGTGTTACATAGTAAGTTTTCCAGACAGCATAGGTCCCTTTATCAGCCCAAGAATGTGTGGCTTAATGAAAATGTATTGTACAAATGTGGCTCATATAGGTAACAATTATACACATTTGGCAAAAAAAAAAAATCCTTCTGTTCTAGTGATAGTCCGGTAAGCTATCCCATCCACAGCCCAATCAAGTGTGATACCAAATATACCGTTATATACCGTACATGATAATCTGTACCTATTGTGATTTCAGAAATATAGATTGCATAATAAGAAAACTGCATTAACACAACTGTCTCAATATGGCAGGTTTTAGACCCAATTGAAGTCAATGGGGCTATTTCACATGGCAGCTTTTAAAATGTGTGTTCAGATCATACGCAGCATATGTAAAAATAACCTGATTGTGCTTGAGTTGTATATAGAACAATATTATGCATGTGATGCAATTTTTTAAATAATGGGCATGACATATGTTCACCCTATGCAGTTTATGCCATGAAGTCTCTATGTAACAATAGGCAGATGTATTGACCATTAACACATTGTAAAAACATACTTAATGACTTAGTTAAGCCCTTATTGCTCCATATTCACATACATGTTATATTGGATTGGGAGATCTCAACTTCTTCCCAGGAGGTAAACATCATACAGGTATATTTATACTGTATCTTATTAATCTCTATTGTGTAGCCGAAACTTAACTTTTGTTAGTTATTTAATATAAATTGAATTAATGTGTCTGTACATGATATCTACGTATGTAAGTATATATGTATCCATCTAAATAAATGCTTTAATGCATGCATGCTTTTAGCATTTTAAGAAATTGTATCAAATTGAAGAAGCAACATTTTAAAATTATGATGTAAGATTATCTAAAGATAATTGTATGTGCAGTGACCCAGCGGATCACTGCTAAGGAGTTAAATGTGATTTATTGCTTAAGCACCTTATATATACAATACTCTCTTTTTCCCTCTGCATTGTAAATTCCTATGGTTCTGTATGGGCAACAAATAGTTAAAACTGCCAAATTGCATGGCGATGGGCTGATCACATCTCCATGAATAGAGTAGTTTATGCTGAGCAGATCTAGCGTGGACGTGTTTGTGTAAGTTGCTGAGAAATAGGAAAGTCCAGAAAACCTTCATCCCTGAGATGGAAACCTGCCAAAGAGGCAACTGAACTAAAAGATTACTCCCAGAGGGAAAGAGAATGGACATCCCTAGGTGGTTGAACCATTTAAAGGAAATGTTGAAAAGACAGTAAGGTAAAAGACATCTGTCCATCCAGTTCGGCCTGTTTTCCTACAAGTTGATCCAGAGGAAGGCAAAAAACCCCTGTGAGGTAAAAGCCAATGTTCCTCACTTTAGGGGAAAAAATTCCTTCCCGACTCCAATCAGACATCAGAATAACTCCCTGGATCAACGACCCCTCTCTAGTAACTATAACCTGTAATATTATTACCTCCAGAAATACATCCAGGCCCCTCCTGATCTCTTATAGTGAACTTACCATCATCACCTCCTCAGGGAGAGAGTTCCATAGTCTTACTGCTCTTACCGTAAAGAATCATCTTCTATGTTTGTGTACAAACCTTCTTTCCTCCAGACTCAGAGAATGTCCCCTCGTCACAGTCACAGTCCTGGGGATAAGAACTGGTCCCATGACAGAGTGGAGATGGTGTGAGCCGTAACTTTGTTTTGACGTCATAGTTTATTCTTCCCTTCTTCGGATCCGTCACAAAAACAACAGCAAAAAAACGGATCCTGTCTTTTGGGCATTTTCCTTCACAGTCAGCATTTGGTCAGTAATCCATCAGTACTGAGGCCAAAAACAACAGGGGTAACAAAACATAGATGATATGTGACTGGAAAGTTTGCATGTCTTCTGTGTTTGTACCCACTCCTTCTTTTGGGTTTCTAATCATGAGTAAATCCTGAGGCAAAATAGGAACCATGAGATAGAGGCCTTATGGATGCTCCAAAGACAGGATCTGTTGTGTTTCTTATTTTTCTGTCCTTCTGACAGATCAGAAGAAGGGTAAAATAAATGGTGATGTCAACAAGGTCAAACAGGAACACTTAGTGGCCCAGTCTCAGAGTGGTGAGGTGGCAACCGCATGAGGAGTCAACATTGTGGCCCAGTCACAGAATGGGGAGGTAGGGGGCAGCAGCAGTTGCAGTACCAGCACAAGATGGTGGGTGGCAGTAGTGCAATGTGCCACCCCCCAGGGCGCCATCGTGCCCCAGGTTTTGTGGAATGGCAAGTGTTGTGGTGCAGCCCTAATAGTATCTGTGTGTCACAGTGCTCCTACCAGGATTCAGCCAATCCCCAGGAGCTTTACTTGTATCAACTTAAATACAGACAATATTCAGGGTTTCTCTTGGTTCCAGCAGACTTTGGCATAAATTTACAGGCAAACATGAGTACTCTGCTTTCTGTCTTTCAGTTTTAGTCTGGTAGCTGTACTTCAGGATTGTTCTGATATCTCTGGAATGGGGTGCCTTTGGCTACTGACCCCCTAGCAATACTCTGAGTGTAAATCTGTAAGGAGTCGTGGTGCTCCATGAGCTTCTTCCTTTTGAGACTTCAGGTGCTGGAGGTGGAACTTTCCCCTCGCTGCTCCACCATTCATGTCTTCTTAGCTCCACTGTCGAGTCTAAACTGGACTAGAATAAACTAGAACAGCCGCCTCACTTCTGGTAGGAATCAGGACTCACCCACTTCTGCCCAAAAGGGGGAGAATGTAATGGTGAGTTTCATTCTTACTAAAGATAGCTCTGCCACACACGCTGCCACCTGCTGGTGAACCAGGCACAGTACATGAACATAACAGTTACATAACAATTAGAGATGAGCGCGCACTAAAATGCTCGGGTGCTCGTTATTCGAGTCAAATTTTTCTGGATGCTCGGGTGCTCGTTTCGAATAACGAACCCCATTGAAGTCAATGGGAGACTCGAGCATTTTTTGCAGGGGACCAAAGCTCTACATAGGGAAGGTTGCGTGAAAACCTGGGAACCTCCGAAAATGATGGAAACACCACGGAAATGGACAGGAAACAGCAGGGGCAGCATGCATGGATGCCTCTGAGGCTGCCTAATCATACCATTACGCCAAATTCTGGGCAACAGCCTGGTGGTGACCCTCAAGACAATTGTGCTGACCCAGACCAAGATGGGCAAGGCACATGCGCTGGCACATGTTAGGAAAGCACCCAACTAGGTGCAAAGAAGGTCCATCACTGCCTGTGCGTGAGTGCACATGCTGGCACTGCTGTCCTATCCCCCGCCCCACGACGCAGGCATAACCTGACACAGAATTGTGACAGCGTGGTGACACCAACAATTGACCAAGTTAGATTGAGGTAGCAAGTGAACCACCCAAAAATTTACCCTGACACAGCATAGCGGTGACAGAGTGACCAAGTTAGACTGAGATAGCAGGTGAAGCACATAAAAGTTTTACCCTGACACAGCATGGCGGTGAACCCAGAGTGACCAAGTGAGACTGAAGTAGCAGGTGAAGCACATAAAATTTTACCCTGACACAGCATGGCGGTGAACCCAGAGTGACCAAGTGAGACTGAGGTAGCAGGTGAAGCACATAAAATTTTACCCTGACACAGCATGGCGGTGACAACAGAGTGACCAAGTGAGACTGAGTAGCAGGTGAAGCACATAAAATTTTACCCTGACACAGCATGGCGGTGAACCCAGAGTGACCAAGTGAGACTGAGGTAGCAGGTGAAGCACATAAAATTTTACCCTGACACAGCATGGCGGTGAACCCAGAGTGACCAAGTGAGACTGAGGTAGCAGGTGAAGCACATAAAATTTTACCCTGACATGGCGGTGAAACCAGAGTGACCAAGTGAGACTGAGGTAGCACACAAAAAATTTACCCTGACACAGCATGCGGT
>ONZH01009898.1:0-35439 GCA_900303285.1 Rhinella marina | reverse complement strand
CCGAACCACGATATATATGGAGTAGGCCAGGTTGCTAATATTTTGTTAATTGATTGTAATAGCGGTGGGAAGTTCAATTTATATAACTGGCTAAGTTCAGGGGAGATTTTGATACCCAGAAACTTAATGGATGGTTGAGTCCCAGTCAAAAGGGTGAGTCTCTGGAGATCTGAGAGGTTTGTTTGGAAGGTAGAGAGATTATTGAGCACTGAGATTTACTCATATTTACTTTAAAATTGGAAATTGCACCAAATTCCGAAAAAGGCGTTCTATTACAGGCAGAGAGGACGCAGGATTCGCTAACATCAACAGTAAGTCATCAGCGTAAGCAGCGGCTTTGTGCTCTCTACCTCCACAGGCAAGTCCCTTAATGTCTGGGTTTCCCCTTATTTTTGTAATAAAGTTTCCATCATAAGGACAAAAGCAATGGAGGAGAGGGGCAACCTTGTCTGGTGCCATTGAGATAGAGAACACAGGGGATAATATTTCATTGACCATTACCGTAGCTGAAGGGGCAGCATACATTGTAAAGATGGCCGCAATGAAACTCAGTGGAACCCCAAAAAGCCGCAAGTGCCGAGCGCAAGTATAACCAGTCTACTCGATCAAATGCTTTTTCAGCGTCTGTACTCAATAGTACTAAAGGCTTTTAATGTTTTTTGCATGTGCAATCAATTGTATGACTCTGTAAATATTGTCCTTGCCCTCTCTGCCTGGGACAAAACCGACCTGATCGGGTGCTATAAGGGAGGGTAAGATATTCTGAAGTCTCTGGGCTAAGATTTTAGCGAATAGTTTGAGGTCAACATTAAGCAGCGATATGGGTCTATAATTGCTACATAGACTAGGATCTTTCCCATCCTTAGGTATGATAGTAATTGAGCAAGTAGAGTTTGTTTATGAAAGGGCGCCCCTAACATAGCTGATTCATATAGTCTAAGAAGATATGGTGCGAGGACATCTGAAAATGTGGGAATAATGTGTGACGAGAGCCCGTCGGGACCTGGACATTTGTTCTTAGGGGAAGATCTAATTGCTTCTATAATTTCTTGAGGGGAGACTGGTGAGCACAGTTTCTGGGACTGTGCTTCAGTGATTTGGGGGAGTGAGAGAGAGGAAAGAAAGGATGTGATCGAATTCTCTCTGTTCTGGAGGTCTGCTTCTTGCAAATTTGGGTTAATGTTATATAATTGAGAATAATAAGAGCAAAACTCTTTCGCGATAACCTTGGTGTCAAAGACCGAGGAGCCTGTAGCGTCTTTTAAACTAGCTATGTAGGATTTATCTTTCCTCCTCTTAATCTGCGCAAGCATAAATCTTGTTGGTTTGTCCCCATGTGCGTAATGTTTATATTTAGCGAAAAGATAGGCTTTAGCTGAGTGTAGGTTTAATATGTTCTTGAGCTCATCTCTCATAGAGCTCAATTCCGACAAATGAGAAGCTAGTAAAGATTTCTTATGCAGACACTCCAGTCTAGCTATGTTCTGTTGCAGATCAGAGACCTTCTTATTCCTTTCTTTATATACATATGCCGAGAGAGATATAAATTCCCCACGGATATGTGCCTTATGCGCTTCCCAGAGTGTCTGCACCGAAACCTCTCCGTTATCATTTATTTTGAAAAACTCCTCAAGCCTCTTTTTAATTTTCTGGATATTCCCCTGCGGTTTTAAGAGCAAATCATTCAGCCTCCAGTTCTTTACCGGGGGAGTCGCTTGAGGGATATTATATATTACTTCCACTGGAGAGTGGTCAGACAAAACCTGTGTCTTAATGTCAGAGAATATGCAATTTTGGATTTGCACATAAGGAAAGAAAATGTAATCTAGCCTTTGATAAGAGTTATGAGGAGTGGAGAAGTGTGTATAATCTTTGACTGATGGGTGCAATGTTCGCCAAACATCAGCTAGTTTCATATGGTGTAGCAATCGTTTTAATTTTGCTAACGCTTTATGACTAATGGAGGTCTTCCCAGTAGAAGTATCAATTGCAGGGTTAAGCGCTACATTCAGGTCCCCTCCTAATATCAGAGTCCCTTCACTGAAACTCAGCAGTTTCTTAAGAGTGGTGGTAAGCCAGGGGATCTGCTCTTTGTTTGGTGCATATAAATTCCCGATTGTATAAACAGAGTTTTTTATTTCCCCTTTAAGAAATATGTAACGACCCTCCGCGCCAATTACTTTGTCCAGAAGCTTAAAAGCAGTGTGTTTGCTAATCCCGATACTAACTCCTTTTGAGGCGCTGCGCTCAGACCCAGAATGGAACCATTGTGAGAAATACGTTCCATTCATAGTGGGAATTTTTGTCCTTTTGAAATGCGTCTCCTGCAACAAGCACAAATCTGCCTTTAGCTTCCTGAGAAAGTATAAAGTTTGACCCCGTTTAGGTGGGGAATTTAAGCCCCTGACATTATAGGAAACAATTTTGATACTAGCCATTATGGTACCTCATAAAGGAAAGCGCCAAGAGATGCTGTGTAGTCGCCAGGGAGCTCGTGCCATCTGGGAAGGGGGGAGAAAAGGCTGGGAAGGAGGGAAAGGAGACAGTACTAGAACTGTAAAAGGAACAGACAAACATAGTCAGATACATAAATATTATAGCATTCCATATAATGCTCAGAAACCCAATATAACAATTGGGATCAGAAAGGTATCTTAACATAAATGAGGGTGACAGCCCATCGGACTATGGCTGTCGAGACCCAACTTAAAGATGTATAACAGTCGTATCAACTGGTCAAATAGGAGCAACAAATTGGAGGAGCAAGAAGGTGAGAAAGGAAGGGGAGAAAAAGACGCTAAAGAGATAGCAAAATATACATAAATAGAAGAGGGAGAGTCATTCTTCAGGTATTGCTGATGTACTTTAAAATAATACAAACATCACTGAGGCAAGAAAATAAAAGTAAGATGTTATTAGTAAAGGAGGAGTAAAGTGAAAGAGCTATAGAGTATAGCAGTAGTATGATGATAGAATAACAGTTATTGCCATTGTTCGAGCATGGGCGGGGAAACCGCTAAGTAAGAAATACTAGTGAGGAGGTTGTAGAGGACTGAAAAGAGTGAATAGAAAGAGGCTGAAAGAGATCAGCGGAAATGCAGATATAGTGTAGTTAGGAGGTAATTACATAAGTTAGAGTTTACAACCCTGTTGCGTTCAAGTAGGAAAATTAAAGGGAGGAGAGTAAGGCGATAGTGTAGGATGAAATAAAGAGGCTAAAAGAGATTAGCGGAAATGTAGAGAAAGTACAGTAGAGGGGTTCAACACGAGTTATGTCATGAGCGGGGATCCGCTTAAGTAAGAAATATTAGTGAAGAAGTTGTAGGAGACAGGAGAGAATGAGTAAAAGAGGCTGAAAGAGATCAGCGGAAGTTCAGAAATAGTATAATAAGAATATATTTACATAATTTAAGGTGCTCAGCCCTGTTGCATATAAGTAGGAAAATTAAAGGGAGGAGAATAAGACGATAGTGAAGGATGAAACAAAGAGGCTAAAAGGGATTAGCAGAAATGCAGAGAAAGTACATCTAAGAAATACAATGTAAGTCATGTCAAAAGCAGTCTAAGTGACTGCAGTTAAACCAATGGAAAAACATGAAACAGAGTCCCAGATAAAAGGGACAAAGTGCCAAATGAGCACTGACTAAAGAACGACCCAATTTCACCCGGGAAAAACAAATCAGGTGTTATCGGCAATGATAGCCTTAGGGGTCAGACGGCCCTTTTTGTTGGCTTTTGCATTTCGGCTACGCGTGACTTCTTCCCAAGGGGTTGGAGGTGACATCTGTGGGAGGTTGGTAAGGTCAGCCACAGTCGCCCAATCAGGAATTTGTAAATCAGAAAGTTCCAGCGCAGTGTATACTTCTGGGAGATCCGCGGCAGATCGGACTAGGAATCTTTTTCTTCCATATGAGAACATCAGCCCGAAAGGGAACTTCCAGCTATATTGAATGCCCTTAGCTCTGAGGGCTTCTGTAAGCGGCTGGAGGATTCTCCGTTTCTGCAGAGTTTGAGGTGAGAGATCCTGGTAGATCATTACTTGGGTATCCTCATATTCTATTGTGCAGAGGATCTGGTGGATTTAAGAATCTCCTCTTTCACTGAGTAGTTCAAAAGACGGCATATCACATCCCTTGGTGGCTCAGCATCTCTAGGTTTCCTCCTGAGGGATCTGTGCACTCTTTCAATAATTATTTCTCCGGTGTAGGAGTCCCCCAGGACAGTTTGAAAGATCTGGAGTACCGTAGGTTGCAGGTCAGCATTGTTCACTGATTCAGGGAGACCCTTTATTCTCAAGTTGTTTCTGCGACCTCTGTTCTCTTGGTCTTCCAGGGCGTCAAAGGCCGCGTTTAAGTAACTTTGACATGAGGACATACTTGCTGTAACAGCAGTACTGAAGTTACAGACGTTTACTTGTGCAGATTCTAGTTGCTCTACCCTAGAGCCAATATGCTTCATATCTTGCTTAATATCGTGCAGATCTTTAGACAGGGGGTCTAGGGCTTTCGCCAGAGCCTTATCCAATGATTTTTGCAGAAAAGAGCGGGATATTGGGAGAGTGTCCTGCTGAGATGAAGTTTCCATCTCACTGTCTGATTCCGCCCCAGTGTCCAATGAGGCCATGGGAAGCGCATTTTTTGATGGAGTGATCATTTTATGGGTCGCAGCACCTGCATTGGATTTCTTCATGTATTTGTCCATCTCACCTTTTGAGTTGGTAGACTTTGGGTTGTTATTACCTATTTTGACCATGTTGTTAATTGCAAAGAAAGCTGGGTCTCAGTCAGCCCAGTTTAATCTTTACATTTGAGCAGTAGTGAGTAAGTGGCTTGGGATCAGTGTGTTGCTGGTTGATTAATCACCAATGTTTAAACCAGCTCCTGTATGAATTATCTGCAACCACGAGGTGGACGTACTATGTAGGCCTCAGCATCCGGAGCTTGTCTGCTCACACAGGCACTGTTCTGCTTCCTCGGGGGGGGGGACGGATAGCTCACACCAGTTTGGACCGAGGGCCTGTGATGACTGTTGGATCGCTGCCGTCAGCGGGTTCTTACCGGGTCTGGCGGGCAGTCTTTGGCCTTTGCATCACCTCCGTGTAGCGCGGCAGAAGGGAGCGGGACTCGCGGGCGCCTTTAATCTCTGCGGCGAATCTCCGGCTTAAGTGTACCGTTGTCCGGCGAACACCGCTCCTAGGTCTGGAGGTAAGAGGCTCCTGGAGTAGAGTGTGGGGGTTTTTAAGCGTGTCGGGCGGTGCGGCAGTCCAGCTCTATCCAGTCCACTCACTAATAGATGTAGGCCTCGTGGGCCGCTCAGGCCGAAGGAGCTCGCGTCGGTTTTCCTCTTTCTCCAGCAAACCCCTGTGGACCAAACGGTAGCTGGTGTTGTTAGGTAGTGATTGCAAGCCTGTAAATAGGATTTGAGGTAATTAAAGCCGCAGATGGCCAAGGATTGGCAAAGGTTTTCAGAGAGCTCTCTGAATCACGTCTTGGCTGCTCTGCGGTTAGCCACGCCCCCCATGATGACCATTTTTAATACTAACACTGTATACTACTATGAAGATATTATGGGTGAGCGGAGGGCCATATCCATTTTATTCTTGTAAATGGGTATTTATCGCAATAGATATCATTACCTCGATAAATTTCTTAATATCGTTAACACGGTGGGAACACTTTTGATATTGCCCACTCATTAGCTGCAGCATGAACACATCTGTGAGTCTGTGTGTAGGAGGAGGAAGCGCTAACTATGAAGGGACATATAAGGGGACTTTCTTTCACACTAGTGCAGTTGCCTGACACAAACGAGAGAACGGCCAGCACCATTAACAATAATGGGGAACGGCATTGATCCGGCCGCTACTCGGCAAGAACGCCTGGAATTGGCAGGACAAATACTGCAGAACAGCCTGCAGGATCACCGCCACATATGTGAAAGTAGCCTAAGGCTAATTACTGGGAAGGGGCACGTATCTGAGAATACCTTCACTTGTTTGGGTGGAGTTAGAGGCGTGGCCTAGCATGAAAGAAAATTGCTGCAGCGCACTACGCACGCCCACGTTGGCCTTCTATACGGTTTTCATTATTGACATTGATATATATATATATATTACAGTACACTAATTTTTTAACATGTTTTTATGTAAATATTTTACTCACCCTGCCTTATCTCTGCGTGGATCTCATTAAGCCGCTCTGGCTTCAAATCGGACCATTTCCACTGGATCTGGCCCGGGGTCCGCACTGTGTCAAAGCGATGGTGCAAGTCTCGGAATACCTGCTGCACTATCTCCTTCTTCTGCTGGTTCGGGTGTTGGTGTGTGCCATCATAATCCTGCCGGTCCATCAGCCGGTCATTTTTAAAACTTCGCTCTGCTTCTGAGGAGTGATCGCCGTGGCCTAGCGTCATCCGTGCCTGCGTATTACGCAATCACTAGACAATAGTACGCTGAGCATTCGTACTCACTTTGTACGCTCATTTGCACGTGTTCACATAAGTAGCGTACCTTTACCAACTGTATGTTCGTTATTAGTCCGTGAATGTTCGCAGAACACGACCATAATAACGTATGATATGTACACAGCTTCGACTGAATAGCTTCGTAGTACAAACCTTTTTAAAAATTCAACGAACATTCGGTGAAGCAAATTTTGGATGATTTGTTTATCTCTAATGGACAGCTGGGTTTCAGCTAGATGACACTGGTAGCTCTGGCCTGTCGGTGTGACTGCTGCTAACACTCCACCTTCTCCTGCTGCAACTACTGCCAGCTCGAGAAACCCTTTGACCACTGCCCGTTCCCTTAGAAGGGCCTGTCACCTGTCTGTCCGACATACGGTAAATAAAGGAAACCGCAAGGGTAAAAGAGCAAGAATTTAAGGCCACAATTTCACCCCAGAAGCAAGGATGAATGGAAGTTATTATAGATAAACTAAATACACCCCAAAACTGGTTGTGTCAGACCACAGTTTCACTACAGAAGAAAGGGTGAATGGAAGTATTCATATATCAATTAAATTCACCCCAAAACTGTCTGTATCAGACTGCAGTTTCACCCCAATAACAGATGCTAGGATTACTGCAATTACTGTTTAACATTCAATTTTCATATTTCTTGAAATTTTTTTTAGAGATTTAAATAATAAAATACTATAGAAAATAACAAGAGAAATCTCAGTGCTATTTACGTGTCGAGAGATTTACTGCTCTGATATAAAGTGCCAGTAAGGGCCCCAAAAGGCTTGTTATTCTCACTTACAGCAAATATTCATGAGGGTTCTCTACAGGTTGTAAGTTACCATATAAATATGACCATTGTACAGATAATATATTACACATCTCAGGATCTCCCCGGGTTCATCCAGTGCGACGTGAGCTAACAATCAGATTCCCTTTCCATTCGGCTCAAGAATTGTAACAGCAGAAATGTTACCAAATTAATAATTAATTAATATTTATGAATCTGCAAAAACTCCCAAAATATCTATTGCAGTGACCGCTTTAAATAATTATGGACCAATTTCATAATTGAGGACAGAATGCCTTGTAGCAAAATCATCACTTAAAATGTCTGCATGTGTTTAAAGCCTTATTCACACGTCAGTGTTTTGGTCAGTGATGTCCATCAGTGATTGTGAACCAAAACCAGGATTGGAGCCTCCACAGAGATAAGGTATAATGGAAAGATCTGCATCTGTTCTGTGGTTAGAGCTGTACCTGGTAAGTAAGTAAAACTCACAGTCAATAAATAACACAAAGGTATTAAAATTGTACTCTAGATTGATGTGTTTTTATTGTGCCAAATAGAGTCATGGTTTTCTTCATACCACAATTTTTATTTTTTTATATTTATTTTGGCAGATCCTATATAAACTACTCACAAAAAGTTGGGTGAAATTTATGGAAAACATAAAAAGTTCACACTACAGTGATATAATATCATGAAAGTCGGGCATTTAAATAGAAGCAGCAATGGTGGTTTCCTCATCTCAAACAATTTATGAATCAAAAGCCAACCTCAGTGGTGGGTATACTGCCACAAAAATGTCAGTGTCTTCATAACTTGTCATGTGGCCTTGACCATCAATTACAGCTTGACAATGACCTCTCATGGCCCATGGAAGAAGATGACGTCTGAGTCGCTAGCACACAGACGATGTCCCTCTAGTACGCAGACCACGCTGATGTCAATGGTTTTGTCTGACGTGACACTTGGGTGCCTCTCAGCTCCCTTTAATGTGCCTGGAGTTATGTGGCATTCATCATCCGGTTCCGCAGGGCATTCGTCATCAGTGTGGGATGTGGCCAAAGGACATTAATTTCTCTGCCTTTCTGTGACTCTTCCAGTCTTTCTGTATTACTGATACAACCTGCTGTTGACACTCTGTGACACTCTAAGCTCAGTGGCCACTTTTGTCTGAGAACATCCTGGATGAAGCTTCAGAATGACGAGGTACTGTTGATCAATTGTTAGGTGTTATTTTGGCCTCATGATGTCAAAATGTGAACATCATGATGAGGAGGACTGTTTAATACCAAGTCTAATTGAAACAGGAAATTTATTGAGTGATTCATGGATCAAACACCTGTTGTGAATTTTGTTGCTAAGCTCCTTGTTAGAGAACTGCAAGTTGTGCAAAAAGTACTGAAACAACACAGTTGGACTTGTTCATTCAGAAGTTTAGAGAAGGTCACATTAAGTTCATCTAAAGGGCATTTTAGATTCATCCTGAAATTTCACCATCAAATAGACTTGTAGTGTATATAGAAATTCTAAATTTAAAGTGCAGCACTTTGCTTCATTTACTTCTCTACTGAGGGGATGTACGGGGATGTATTAGTGGCATCATCTAACAAATTTTTCAGCTTCACAACACTATTCTGAAATGATGAGAAATGAGTGTGGGGCTTAGCAGGAGGGGGCAGGCTCCAGACAGAAGATGGAATTACTATAACTTGCACCATAAACTGGCGCAAGTTTTTGCTCAGTTGTACTCCAGCCCCTGGCTGGCATATACTTGAGTTTCAGACAGTTACAGAGTGCCAGAGATGTCACTCTTTTTACAACTCTTTTGCAACTTTTTTCTATTAATAAATCAGGCTTATCTTATTCCAGGGCACAGGAGATCAAGATTGGCATGTGGGAATGCCTATATTGATAAATGTCCCTCATAGAATTTTCCTCTTTCCTCTGTCAGATCTTGTATAATCCCCTCACACCAGTTTTCAGGCATCAAAAGTAAAAAAAAAAAAAAAAAAAATAAAAAATTTTTTAATGCTATTTCACCTAAATTTAGCCACAAGTTAGGGATGAGTGCATTTTTTGAAATTTGTTTTGTGTGTGATTCATTGCATTTTAAAAATTCAATTTCAAAAAGTCAATTGTATATGAATGAAATATGTTCCATTTGGCCTGAAAATTAGCATATAACACTCTGAGGTCTCTCCACCCCCCCCCCCAACCCTTTAGTCCCTTGAATTCAATGTCTGCAGTAGTAAATCATGTCAGTGATATTAACATATATAGCTATGGGTAAAAGCATGGTTGATGGTGTTCACAAACAGCATAAAAAAACAAACAAACACTGTGCTATCACGTGTTATGATTTTTATTACTAGAAAGCTTCCAAAAATCATAACATATTAGGGACAGATGGTTTAAACACACATGGTATTATGGAAAAAAAGAGCCTTAACTAGGGAGGATCCCTGCCCCTGTTTAAACACACACATTATATCATAAGAAACATTGATTTGTTTTTAACAAGCATCCAAAAATTATGTGTTAACAGAGAACAGAATGTTTGCCATAGTTGTCAGAAAAAACACTGGCTTGTTTTAGATTAGTCTCTAAAAAATATCCTTTTTATTTAGGAGCAGCAGTAAAATGTAGGCGTGGAAAGGGTAAAGAAGTGTATGGGGGTAATAGTGGCAGCAGTAGCAGCACAGCATGGAAATGGAAATGTAGCAAGTAGAAGTATTTGCAGCTCTTTAGGGGTATTAGTAGACATAGTAATGGAGGGTATGTAACTGTAATGGAAGTAACAGTAGGGGGATAGCAGCAGGGAGTAGCAGTTGCAGCTACGTATATTGCATGGAAGATAATGGTAGGCAGGCAGACAGAGTCAGTGGCACCATGGAGGGCTGTTAACGAGGACAAATTTATTCAATGGCCTCAGCCAGAAGGAAAATCCTTGAGGATCCAGACCTCATTCATTTTGAGAAATATGATGTTTTGTACATTGGAGGATAAAAACTTGGACTGTTTGGGTGTGACAACACCACTTTCCACATTAAGAACCCTCTCTGAGATGACACTGGAGGTTAGAGAAGACAAAACAGAAAAAGCAAATTGGTCCAATTCAAGATACTGTTCCAGTCTGCCTGCCCAGACGTCCATGTGATTAGGGAACATGGTATGTGCTGGAGAAAGGCTCCCAAGTCCTGTCTAACAGACAATCATCATCATTGTAATGCTCACCCTAATATTTTTATCAGACTGCGATATGTCATCATGGGCTCCTTGTTCCACCCTCCCAATTCCCTGCTCTGTTTTTTGCCCCAAGTGCCACTGTCTCTACCCCTGCCCTACCGCCACCACCGTGACTACAAGTGCCATTACTACCATCAACACCAATACAGCTAAGCATGGGGTTCCCCACCTCCACCTGAACCTCCTCCTCATGGTAGTCCATGACTGACTGACTATTCTCACAAAAAACATCAAGAGGGAAAATATATTGAGGATTTCCCATAGCACAAATGGTATTTTACTTTAGTGTCTTTTTTTTTTTTTTAAATAAGGTGTCCTTCTAGGAGGAGCACTGAAGACAGAGAGGATGGAACAGAAAGGTTTATCTGGGGCTGCAAGGAGAAGGAGCAGGAGGAATGCTGCGACTCATGACTTCAAGGTATGATGTCAGGCTAGGAAGTGACCACCACATCATTCTTCTGTAGAGATGAGAGAGCACTAAAATGCTCGGGTGCTCGTTATTCGAGTCGAACTTTTCCCGATGCTCGGGTGCTCGTTTCGAATAACGAACCCCATTGAAGTCAATGGAAGACTCGAGCATTTTTGCGGGGGACCAAGGCTCTGCCTAGGGAAGGCTGGGTGAAAACCTGGAAACCTCAGAAAATGATGGAAACACCATGGAAATGGACAGGAAACAGCAGGGGCAGCATGCATGGATGCCTCTGAGGCTGCCTAATCCCACCATTACCCCAAATTCTCAGGCAACAGCCTGGTGGTTACCCTCATGGCAATTGTGCTCACCCAGACCAAGAAAGGCGAGGCACATGCCCATCACATGTTAGGGAAGCACCCAACTAGGTGCAACGAAGGTCCGTCAGCGCCTGCAGGTGACACCACTGCTCATGCTGGCACTGCAGCTGACATCAAGTTTAGTATCTGTTCTTATCAGTTGCTGTGCCTGCTGGTGGTATAGTGGTGAGCATAGCTACTTCCCAAGCAGTTGACCTGGGTTCGATTCCCGTCTATTGCAGGAGGCAATTCAGAATCAGTACAATATCTAATATGTCCCCCTACCAGGGGTAAACTGTTTGGAGAGAGGGCCGGGGGGTAGGTGGGGGGCAAGGAGGTTTCGCTGGAAGAGCCAAAGGAGTGCCCCCTGGGCTAGCGTGTGTGGTGGTGACAACAGCCAGACTGGATTTGGGAAAACTGTTCCTTTAACCTGTATGGTATCGATTCTTCTCAGTTTAATACCGTATACGTCCCCTATCTTGGGACCCTATATTTAATGGATATTTCGAACACGGAAAAGGGAAAAAGAGCTTGCTCTGGCCAGGGGAGTGTCTTTCCCACTGCAGCTAAGGGGACGTGTCCATGCTCTGCCTATCACAGGTCAGGAGGCAGATAAAAGAAGAACAAAAACAAACATGAGTACAACTTCGGATACGTCCCCTATCCGGCTAAATTGTTTGTAGAGTGGGCCTGTAGGTGGGGGGGGGCAGGCTGGGGGGAAGGAGGTTTCGCTGGAAGAGCCAGAGGAGTGCCCCCTGGGCTAGCGTGTGTGGTGGTGACAACAGCCAGAATGGATTTTTGAAAACTGTTGCATCAACCGGTACAGTCGTAAATTATGAACTTGATCAAGTGTAGCATGTGTTCTCTGTATTCTTCTCAGTTTAATACCGTATATGGCAGCTATCCGGAAAAATAGTTTGGAGAGAGAGAAAGATAGGAAAAAGACGTCAATTGTTTGGAGAGAGGGCCTGTAGGTGGAACTCCGGAAAAATTGTTTGGACAGAGGGCCTGTAGGTGGACCTCCGGAACAATTGTTTGGAGAGAGGGCCTGTAGGTGGACCTCCGTTAAAATTGTTTGGACAGAGGGCCTATAGTTGGACCTCCGGAAAAATTGTTTGGAGAGAGGGCGTGTAGGTGGACCTCCGTTAAAATTGTTTGGACGGAGGGCCTATAGGTGGACCTCCGGAAAAATTGTTTGGAGAGAGGGCCTGTAGGTGGACATCCGGAACAATTGTTTGGAGAGAGGGCCTGTAGGGGGCCCTCCTGAAAAATTGTTTGAAGAGAGGGCCTGTAGGTGGACCTCTGGAAAAATTGTTTGAATAGAGGGCCTGTAGGTGGACCTCTTGAAAAATTGTTTGAATAGAGGGCCTGTAGGGGGCCCTCCTGAAAAATTGTTTGAAGAGAGGGCCTGTAGGGGGCCCTCCTGAAAAATTGTTTGAAGAGAGGGCCTGTAGGGGGCCCTCCTGAAAAATTGTGCTAAAAGAGTGCCAGTTGGACCTCTAAAAAATGGCGTTTTTGGGGTCAGCGTTAGGCAAAGACGATATGGAGGAGGAGGAGGAGGAGTAGAGAAGAGGAGTAGAGAAGAGGAATCGGATACATAAGTTATTTAAATCTTTAGCTGCTTTCACCCGGAGGAGATTTGAATTCTGGTGAAATCCAGGCTTTGTTCATTTTAATAAGCGTCAGCCTGTCAGCGCTGTCAGTTGACAGGCGTGTACGCTTATCGGTGATGACGCCACCAGCTGCACTGAATACCCGCTCTGACAGCACGCTAGCACAGGGCAGGCCAGCACCTCCAAGGCGTACAACGCCAGTTCAGGCCACGTGTCCAGCTTTGAAACCCAGTAGTTGTATGGAGCAGAGTGATCGCTACGGACGTTGGTATGGTCAGCTAAGTACTCCCTCACCATCTTTCTGTACAGCTCCCCCCTACTCTGCCTAGACTGGGGACAGGTGACAGTGTCTTGCTGGGGTGACATAAAACTGGCAAAGGCCTTGGAGAGCGTTCCCCTGCCAGTGCTGGACAAGCTGCCTGCTCGCCTCCTCTCCCCCGCTACTTGGCCCACAGAACCATGCCCTCTGCCGCTAGCGGCGTCAGATGGGAAGAATTGTTTCAGCTTGTGAACCAGGGCCTGTTGATACCTATTCACTCTCATACTCCTTTCCTCTGCAGGGATGAGAGTGGAAAGGTTCTGCTTGTACCGTGGGTCCAGGAGAGTAAACACCCAGTAATCGGTGTTGGAAAAAATTCTTCTAACGCGAGGGTCACAGGATAGGCAGCCTAACATGATTCTGCCGTGTGCGCCAGAGTCCCAACACGCAAGAATTCCCTCTCCTCACTGACCTGACTCTCCATTTCCTCCTCCTCCTCCTCCTCCAAGTCCTCCTCTTCAGCCCATACACGCTCAAGAGTTAAGGACTGAGCACTGGTACCCTCTACTGTCTCGCCGACATTCTCCTCCTCTTCCTCCTCATCCTCATCCCCCTCCTCCGATACGCGCTGAGAAACAGACCGGAGGGTGCTCTGGCTATCAAGCGACGTATCTTCCTCCACCGTCTCTTGTGACAAGCGCAAAGCATCCGACTTGATGCTGAGCAGTGATTTTTTCAACAGGCAAAGCAGCGGGATGGTGAGGCTGATAATGGCGGCATCGCCGCTGACCATCTGTGTTGACTCCTCAAAGTTGGTCAACACCTGGCAGATATCAGACATCTACGTCCACTCCTCATTGTAGACTTGAGGAATCTGAGAGACCTGACTACCAGTTCTGGTGGAAGATGACATCTGGCAGTCTACAATCGCTCTGCGCTGCTGGTAAACTCTGGATAACATGTTTAATGTGGAATTCCATCTTGTGGGCACGTCGCACAACAGTCGGTGAGCGGGCAGTTGAAGGCGGCGCTGCGCTGCCCTGAGAGTGGCAGCATCTGTGCTCGACTTGCGGAAATGCGCACAGATGCGGCGCACCTTGGTGAGCAAATCAGACAGATTGGGGTATGTCTTGAGGAACCGCTGAACTATAAGATTGAACACGTGGGCCAGGCATGGCACATGTGTCAGTCTGCCGAGTTGCAGAGCCGCCACCAGGTTACGCCCGAGGTTCAGCGGTGCCAGCCACACATCGGTCTGCGCCGTGATGCCCTGTAACAGCTCTTGGGCGGTGTGCCTTTTGTCACCTAAGCTCAGCAGTTTGAGCACCGCCTGCTGGCGCTTACCCACGGCACTGCTGCTGCGCCTAGAGCTACTGACTGAAGGCACTGTGCCCACGGATGGTAATTCGGTGGAGGAGGAGGGGTCGGAGGAGGTATAGTACGTCTGAGAGACCGTGACCGAGGTAGGCCCCGCAATCCTCGGTGTGGGCAGTACATGAGCGGCCCCAGGGTCATTCTCGGTCCCAGCCTCCACCAAGTTAACCTAATGTGCCGTCAGTGAGATATAGTGTCCCTGCCCGGCAGCACTTGTTCACTTGACCAGCCTATAGGGCAGCATCTCCAGGCTAAGCAATTTGGAGATGTGGACATTGAGGACTTGGACATGTGGGTGGGTGGAACTGTATTTCCTCTTGCGCTCCAGCGTCTGCTGTAAAGACAGCTGAACGCTGCGCTGGGACACATTGGTAGACACTGTGGAGGATCGTGGAGGCGAAGGTGTGGTTTTCCGGTGGGAGGCGCTCATGCCGGGGTCCAGGGCAGGTGGTTGACAAGCAGAGGCAGCGAGTGACACAGGGGAAGGAGCAGTGGTGTGACCCGCAGGAGGTGGTGAACGGCCTTGGTTCCATTGAGTGGGGTGTTTAGCACTCATATGCCTGCGCATGCTGGTGGTGGTTAGGCTAGTAGAGGTGGCACCCCTGCTGATCCTGGTGTGGCACAGGTTGCACACCACAGTCCGTCGGTCATCCTCACTTTCTTTAAAGAACCTCCAGACTTGCGAACATCTAGGCCTCGCCACAGGAGCTTCACTACGTGAAACAGTTGCTGCTGATGCACCAGCTCTGGCCCTGCTTCTCCCTCTGGCCACACCACTGCCTCTTACAACCTGTTCTGGTGCAGCACTCGCCTCCTCCTCAGAAGCACTGTCTTTACTCGGCTTATCAACCCAGCTTGGGTCAGTCACCTCGTCATCCTCCAATTCCTCAGTCTGCTCCCCCCTCGGACTTCCTGCCCTGACAACAACTTCACCACTGTCTGACAACCGTGTCTCCTCATCGTCCGACACCTCTTTACAAACTTCTTCCACTAAGTCAACATTGTCATCATCATCATCATCACCCACAGACTGCGACAGTTGGAAAACTTGGGCATCGGGAACGAGGTCAGCAGCAACCTGAGAAGTGGTTTGTGACTCTGGGAACGGTCCAGAAAACAGTTCCTGAGAGTATGCTGGATCGCATTCCAAATTTTCCTGGGAGGGGGCAGACTGGGGGGAAGGAGGTTGAGGTGGAGGAGCCAGAGGAGTGCTCCCTTGGGTTGACTGCGCGGAAGACTGACTGGTGGACTAATTACTTGAAGAATTGTCAGCAATCCATGACATCAGCTGTTCGCAGTGTTGTGGTTTCAACAGTCCTCTACCACGTGTCCCTGTAAGTTGAGACATGAAGCTAGGGAGTGTAGCTCTGCGGCGTTCCCCTGCTCCCTCATCAGCAGGTACTGTCTCACCCTGCCCAGGACCACAGCCTCTGCCCCCTGCAGTAATTGAATGCCCATGCCCACGCCCTCATCCTCGACCCTTAGCCCTTGGGTTCAACATTTTCTGTATATAAGTGTATTATATAAAAAATAAAAAATAAATGGGCCTGCTGTACTGAAACCCACAAACTTGTTCAGTCTGGTTTAATTAAGTGACATACAGAAAGTGTCACCTGGACAGAAAATACGGATTGGAGTGAGTGTACTGAACTGTGACACACAGAAAGGTTCCACGCAGCTGTGTGAAATGGATTTGTATCACTGAGCGAAAACAACTAAAAAACTATTTTTTTTATATATTTTTTTGGAGTTTTGTCTTTTTGGGAACGTGACGTGCAGAAACTATCGTAGAGCTAACTGACACCCTACTGACGGTGGCTATTTTGACTGCAACCCAGACAAATGTCGCACAGAGATTTTTGGAATCAAGCTATATACGCGACAGCAAAAGACTTGGTTGTATTAAGTGACGTACAGAAAGTGTCACCTGGACAGTATATATGGATTGTAGTGAGTGTACTGAACTGTGACACACAGAATGGTTCCACACTGCTGTGTGCAATGGATTTGTATCACTGAGCTAGAACATTAAAAAAAAGGGGGTTATATATGGCGATAGCTGCACTACTAGTGCCAGCCAGCCAGCCAAACCAGGAGACAAAAAAAAATGTCTTCTAGCCCTTAGAAGGGCTGTTGGGTTCTTTGTGTGTGATTCCTGCCTAACAGAGAACTAAATGCAGGCCCTAACACTGTCCCTGAAACGCAGCAGCTCTATCCCTAACGACATCCAGACAGCATCTGAGCCGAACACCGCGGCCAGTCACTAGTATATTCCAGGGTCACCTGATCAGGCCAGCCAACCCCTGCTATCGACATGTAAGGGACCCACGGGATGCTGGGTGTACCGTAGAGTCTCCTGGCTTGTGATTGGCTGAGTTTATAGGCGCCAAAAATGCACAATGCGGAAGTTGTCATTTCCTCAAGCATGGCGAGATACTCGTCCGAGCAGCGAGCACTTACGAGTACCGTAATACTCGAACAAGCACCAAGCTCAGACGAGTATGCTCGCTCATCTCTAGTCAGGAGAGTCTAAACTGGGAAAAAAAACAAAAACCATAGATCTTTATGAGGCGAAAAACTACATAAGTATATCTCCTGACACGCCTTGTAAAACTCCTTTCAACAAATAAATTTGGATTTTTTTTTATATACCATATTTTTACATTTAGTTTAATCTGTTACTTTAAGCAAAGATAAAATCATTAGCATATAAATAAATATTATAAAAATTAGTTCTCTGTTGAATTAATTAAATTCTATTTTTCATATACCAGGTGTACACAGGGGAGTCTCGTGGAGATCTCACTGCTCTTGAGCTGTCTGCCGGCAGTGTATAAATTGACCATGTACTGATACATGTACAGTCACTCTCTAACTAAAGGACTGCCTGCACTAAGCTCTGTACTGGTGTACGGTGTAATACTGACACATGGATGTTCTACAGAGCAGAGATAAAGATGAGGTAAGTCTGTGTGTGCCTGCTGATCCACAGAATAATGTCTAAAACAGAAAAAATCTGCGGAATTTCATTTCATGAGCAAATTCATATTTTTTAGAGATGTAGGAACTTGGATTTGGTCAATCAGAACTGATGATAACAATATTTTCTGAATTTCTCATGTAAGTTATATTACAGTTTGGTGATTTCACTTTCAAGGTTATGTTCTGTGGAGCTTTCATGATTTTTATATAAAACTCATTTACTGTAAATGGAAACGTGCATTTAACTAATATGTTTACATATGAAAGCAGAAGCTGTAGAGCAGTAAATGAGAATTCTCCTGAGTGTAAGATGGAAAAATAAATAATCTGTTCAATAAAATATACGGAAATACTGTAATAAGAGTGATCTGGGACGGATACAGGGAAAATGAGGAGGCAACATTAGACTTTGACTTTAATATGACAGGAATATACAGCACATATTTACTTGTGGGATTTTAGAAACATACAACATCCAGTTTTCCCTCCTGATACAGAAATCCTGAGCACAAGGACAAGGGGAACAAGGATCCTGTATGAAAGGAAAACTGATCAAGTGATGGAGAACTGTAATGGGAGAGAAACCTAAACTGACTAATAGAGGTTAGAAGCATGAGAGATCTAGTTCTTGTTTTTTTTTTTTTTTTGTTGTTATATAATAACATTATAGAAAGAGAAATGTAAAATAAAATAATAGAGATGAGCGAGTAGTGAAATATTCTCAAGTTCGAATTTCAATTCGAATAGACCGCGTTATTCGACTATTCGACCGAATATCGAATCCCATTATAGTGTATGGGAAAAAAATGCTCGCCACTTGGAAATCTCAATTCGACCACTTGGAGGTCACCAAGTCCACCCTGAAACCTCAGAAAAGGATGCCAACACTGCTGGAATGCAACTGGGACAGCAGGGGAAGCATGTCTGGGTGCATATAACGCGCCCAAGTCGCACTATCACAGCCTCTCAACAATAAACTCCAAACACAATATAACTTCTATGTAAAGTGAGACAATACAAGGAAACCTTCTTTCCTCTACATTGCCATGGACCCCAAGCCAAACTGTACAAAAAAATAAGAAAAAATTCTGCACCCCTTAAAATCACGTTGCCTATGTCAACCACAGATGGCATAGGCAAGGGGGAAAGCAAATAGACCCCACCCCTAATTGTCATTGTGTGTGTGTGTGAGATGTGGTCAGACATGTCTTCTTTAAAATGTAAAAACAACTCAAACACATGCAGAAGCCTTAAAATGCCCAAATTGTTGGCGCTTGAGATGTTGCCATTTAGGTTTGTAGAAATGAAAGCTTTCTGCAACCTGATGGGGGCTGCCATCCATCAGTATCCTGTCCCTAGCCATCACTATTTTTCCCTCTGTGCCATCCCTGCCTTGCCCAGGCACATGTCCCAAAACATCATCCACGCCCGAGTAACACGGTTACTGCAAAAGGCCATTTGACCACCAACACTTGGACAAGCGTTTGAGGCTGGGGATGCTACATCTTCCCCAGCATCCCCAGCCTCAAACAAGGTCAATAGATGCCTATACGCAACAGGTATATTAACAGAGTTTTGCTGGCACACAGAACGCACAAGAGTGGTGCCAAATATACTTTATTTTTTAGGAGAACACTTGGCTATACAGCCGTATACTGCCAGAAGGTCAATAGATGCCTATACGCACCAGGTATATTAACAGGGTTTTGCTGGCACACAGAACGCACAACAGTGGTGCCAAATATACTTTATTTTTTAGGAGAACACTTGGCTATACAGCTGTATACTGCTAGAAGGTCAATAGATGCCTATACGCACCAGGTATATTAACAGGGTTTTGCTGGCACACAGAACGCACAACAGTGGTGCCAAATATACTTTATTTTTTAGGAGAACACTTGGCTATACAGCCGTATACTGCTAGAAGGTCAATAGATGCCTATACGCACCAGGTATATTAACAGGGTTTTGCTGGCACACAGAACGCACAACAGTGGTGCCAAATATACTTTATTTTTTAGGAGAACACTTGGCTATACAGCTGTATACTGCTAGAAGGTCAATAGATGCCTATACGCACCAGGTATATTAACAGGGTTTTGCTGGCACACAGAACGCACAACAGTGGTGCCAAATATACTTTATTTTTTAGGAGAACACTTGGCGTATACAGCCGTATACTGCCAGAAGGTCAATAGATGCCTATACGCACCAGGTATATTAACAGGGTTTTGCTGGCACACAGAACGCACAACAGTGGTGCCAAATATACTTTATTTTTAGGAGAACACTTGGCGTATACAGCCGTATACTGCCAGAAGGTCAATAGATGCCTATACGCACCAGGTATATTAACAGGGTTTTGCTGGCACACAGAACGCACAACAGTGGTGCCAAATATACTTTATTTTTTAGGAGAACACTTGGCTATACAGCCGTATACTGCCAGAAGGTCAATAGATGCCTATACGCACCAGGTATATTAACAGGGTTTTGCTGGCACACAGAATGCACAACAGTGGTGCCAAATATACTTTATTTTTTAAGAGAACACTTGGCGTATACAGCCGTATACTGCCAGAAGGTCAATAGATGCCTATACGCACCAGGTATATTAACAGGGTTTTGCTGGCACACAGAACGCACAACAGTGGTGCCAAATATACTTTTTTTTTAAGAAAAATACTTGGCGTATACAGCCGTATACTGCCAGAAGGTCAAATGGTGCGTATACACACCAGGTATATAACAGGGTTTTGTTGGCACACAGAACGCACAACAGTAGTGCCAAATATAGTTTTGTATATTGGATGCTAATACACCACTAATGCCTCTCTCTGTCCCTACTCCAGCAGCTATCCCTCAATAAAGCAGCCGTTCTGTGCAGAGTGTATATAGTTAGAATAAGCTATATACCGTGCAGTATAGTAGCCCTGATAAGGGCTGTCAATCACTCTCCTGTCCGCTGGTAGCCGGTATATATGGTGGTAAATGCGATATTCTGAGCTTCTGTTATATACTTTTGGGGTCCTGCCTGACTTTCATACAGCTAAAACCTATCTCTCCCTGCTCGGGCCTCTGTCCCTGACTAAGTTCACGCAGCATATGCGAACGAGCAGGAAGAGCTGAGTTTTTATGATTCGAGGTCACATGGTTTTTCCAGCCAATGCATGTAGACGCCGTTCTCGCGATGCCAGCGTGCTCCGAGGACCTGTCATACCCCCCCTGCATAGTGATTGGTGTAAAAAAAGCGCCAGGGAAGGTGGGAGGGGAAACTAACTTTAAGTGCGTCATCGCCGTTATACTCGATCGAAATCGAGTATGACGAATAGCGTAGTATTCGATCGAATACCGGCTCGATCGAATACTACTCGCTCATCTCTATAAAATAGCAAAAAAAAATACAAAAATCAAATAAAGTTGATCTGAAAAACTACATACTGTACAGAGAAACAGGTGGCAACTTATAAGCATGAATGGGTGATTACATCACCTGTTCGCTATACAGTTACATGAAATGGAGAGAAGTATAAAAACCTTCTGGTTTGTATGTCTAATCCAAATATGTATTTTTATACAACAAAAAAACATACATATTCTCTAGAAAAACATGATTAGATTAAAAAGTAAAACATAAAAAATAACCATAAAATCTATTGCATGATTGAATTAAAAACATTTCATAATCTATATTGCAGAATTCAATGTTTTGCCACTGCAGTAATGATATTCGTATGGTATGTGAACCATCAGATACCGCAATCAATCTTATGCTAGATTGATGGTTTACATACCGTATGAATATCATTACTGCAGTGGCAAAACATTGAATTCTGCAATATAGATTATGTTTTTAATTCAATCATGCAATAGATTGTATGGTTATTTTTCATGTTTTACTTTTTAATCATGTTTTTCTAGAGAATATGCATGTATTTTTCTTGTATAAATAAATATTTGGACCAGACATACAAACCCGAAGGAGGAGTGCCTATCATATATTCTTTATACTTCTCTACTTACTGGAATTGGGTGACCCAGTAGATAGTGCACCCTCTATTATCCAGTACGTCTCTGTGAGAGCCCTCCTACATACTATATGAGCATGAAATGGAGAGAACCCGAGAAGATGCCTACTCTGGTGTACTAGTTAGAGAAAATCTCTCTGGGCTCGCTCTCTGCGTGTACAATGTATGAAATAGACGCACGGGTAGATTATGGTCTCTGACTTTGTAGTTGTGAACCTTCAATAGTCACCTGCACTGTCAATACATTTAGGGCTGTAGGAACCCAACAAACCATAACCAACCAAAAATAAGCCAAATGGACAGATATATATGTTCAGCTTTCTAAAGGTCACAACATATATGGAACTTCCTATCACTTATCCTTAAGCAGTAATTGAAATAATGAGAAAATCTTCTGTCAGATCTTTGTATTTGGTAAAGATAATTCTTATTTGTGTCCTTTCCTCAGGGGACATTACCAAATAACATTACGACCATTGTCCTTCTAGGATTTCCAGATGTTCAGAGCTTCAGTTTTCTGTTTTTCTCATTACTGATTATTCTATATTTTGGAACCATTTCTGGAAACCTTCTCATCATGTCTTTGTATTTGGTGAGTAAGAACCTCCAGTCCCCCATGTACTTCTTCATCACACAGCTATCACTGTGTGACCTCCTGGTGACCACTGATGTTGTCCCCACCCTTCTTCACACAGCCCTGTATGGAGAACTCACTGTCTCTCTCATCTACTGCATCTTCCAGTTGTGTTTCTTTGCCATGTTAGAGTCTTCAGAATGTTTTCTTCTATCAGTGATGTCTTATGATCGGTATCTGGCCATCTGTAACCCCCTCCGATATCACTCTGTCATGAATTATAAGTTTTGTGTGACATCAGTAGCTGTAATCTGGGTCATAAGTTTTATCATGTCACTGACATATTTAATTCCCATACCTAATATGTCTTTCTGTGGACCACACGTTATTGACCATTTCTATTGTGATTTTGAACCAGTCGTTCAGCTCTCCTGCTCTGATACCTCTGTATTACATACGCAGGTTCTTATATTGGGATCATTTGTTATTATGGGACCATTTATAATCATTGTGGTGTCCTATGTCTACATTGCCGTCACCATTCTGAAGATCCCATCCAATACCGGAAAACATAAAGCCTTCTCCACCTGTAGCTCCCACCTCATGGTGGTTTCCTTATTTTATGGGACATTAATCATTGTTTATATGTTTCCTACAAAAGGACAATCACTGATTCTGAGTAAGGTCTTGTCTCTGATGTATACTGTGGTGACCCCACTGCTCAATCCTATCATATACACCCTGAGGAACAAAGACTTCAAAGAAGCTTTTCATAAACTTAAACTCATTTTCTAATTTGGTCATGAATATTTTTATATATGTAATAAAATAATTGTAAAAATAAATTGCCCTAATTTTCAAATGAATTGATTTTTTACACTGATGCGCTGGTCTATTTTGTCCTCTGAATTAGAGATAAGCGATCCAGTTACATAGTAACGACCTGGGTTCATTACGAACTTTCCAATATTTTGTCCGGAGGCTGAACCCAAAGCTTTTCCGGTTTGTGACAGAGGAATTCAGAAAAATGGTGCATAGTGCCATTTTAGCAGGTAAAAGCACAAGTGAGGAAGAAGAAGAATGCTGACATGACCCTGAGAACAAGTGAAGGGATGGCTTGCTCTAATTGGCTTACAGGTAGAGAATCAAAGTTGACAAAGTGGAATTCGATCCAAATTTCAGGAATTTTCCAAATTTCATCACGCTTTGGGGTAACGGATCACATTTTTTCCTAAAATGGCTGCTGCACATGTAAGGACATGGAACAACAAACTCTGAGAATGAGGGATCACCCACAATACCATGCATGCAGCCAATCAGTAGCCAGCCAGCCCCTGTGATGTAATCTTGGTTGCTGCCATTTTCCAGTGAACTTGTTATTGGGGTGCAAGTTCTGTGTGATACAACCAAACGGGTGAAGTGGTATATTAACAGGAAATATATGTATGTTCTATTAGCCATTCTGATTGTTGATTTTACATTGTTTTACATTTTTTGGGGGGTGTATTAATAGGGGAAAAAAGGAAAAATATGTGTCATAATTGCCGTTCAGCGGTGAAGTTACATTGTACTACTGCCATTACTGTATTAACAGGAAAGCCACGTGCGTCTTATTAGCCGTTCTGCGTTGAATTGTGATTTTTATACTTTTCTTGGGGAGTTTATTAATATTAAAAAGAATACGTCTTAATTGGCGTTCAGTGGTGAAGTTGCATTGTACTAAAGCCTTTTTTAGGGGGTACTATTTTAATTTAATTATTTTATTATACAGTATGTCAGACAGATCGGTGAAAGACCAGCAACCCAGCGGTGCTTGAATGGTTGACTCGGTCTTTGACTTCGTCACAAGTGACATCAGACACCCCCAGCCAAGTCATGGGTTCCTCTGTTAGTTGGAATGGCCTGGGTGCAGGTCCTGTGCCCCCAACAGTCTTCAACCTGTCTCTGTCATTTTCCTTTACTTCAGCGTGAGAAATATTATAAGCCGTAGGCTTGGCACCACTTTTCAGTGAGGACGAGCTACTAGAGGACAGTCAGCAGTTACTGCCCAGCCAAGATCTGAAGGAAACTGCTGCCGCTTCCTCCGGTAGGTGGACAAGTAATGATGATGAGAGTCGCGTGGAAGCAGGTGTTGCGAGCGGTCAGGCTCCTGGCCCTGTGACCGTTGAGTGGGACATCAGTGACATGCAGACAGTAGCGGATGATGATGTAGCCGATCACTCTTGGAAGCCAGGTGAAGAAGGGGCTTCATCATCTTTATAAGGATAGGAGGGTGGAAGCTTGCATGTGAGGCTGCGGCTGAGCCAGCAAGGTGGCAGCAGTGGGAGGTCGGGAGCCAACCGTGCCAGGGATAGACCACCCACTTCGCAGGAGTCTACCTGCCCAGAAAGTAACGGTGCAGGGGTTCACGGAGGTAGCGGTAGCAGGCAGTCAGTGGGGAGTGCTCCTGCAATAATCTCCGCATCTGCCTCCTCATCCGCCACTGTGTCCTCAACCTCCACTACAGGGACAGCTCACAGTGCTCCTCCAGCATAACTGAAATAACATGGTGTTAGCGGTGCATCAAGGAGGGCTGAGCCATGCGCACTGCAATGTGCATGTGTCCAATCTGGTTGTAAAGCGGTTCCTGAAGTCTTCATCCATCTGCAAGACATCCTAAAAATGGCCAGGAAACTTTGCATGCACTTCAGCCACTCCGCACACCGCAAACCACACCCTCCTTAGGCTGCAGCGGCAGAACGACGTCCCCCAACATAGACTGATATGCTACATTTCCACCCGTATATGAACAGAGATAGGCCATAAACGATTTCTTGTTAATACAGGCGGACAGAGGTATTTTCCTGTGTAACTTCGATGTTAGCCAGTGGCAGCTCAAGCGTAATAACTGCCGTTTGCTTGGGCCATTTGAGGAGGCCACTTTATTTGTCAGTCACCAGGACTACAGGATGAACAACGTCATTCCACTGCTTCACGCCCTGTAACCGATGCTGCTAACTGTAGCTGGCCAGTGCCTGATGCATCAAACTAGATCATCCAAGGTGCCCCACTTACACGTTGTCAATAGAGAACTGTTTCTTTTGGCTATCTGCTTCAGCTACTATTATGATGCTGCCACCCGCCTGATGCAACACCTGCTGCCAGGTGCTCCTACTGCCACCCACCATCTTCAGCCAGTTCTGGTATTGCCCCCCACCTCTCGCACTCTGCTGCCACCTCACCACTCTGTGGTCTCATCATGCTGCTGCCACCTCACCACTCTGTCACTGGTCCACTCTGTAGTCCCCTCATGCTGCTTCCACCTCAAAACTCTGTCATTTGGCCACTCTGTGGACTTCTTATGCTTTTCCCACCCTCCCCACTCCATGACTGGACCACTATTTTGTCTTTTTGGCCTGGTTGACATCATCATTTATTTGACCCTTCTTCTGATCTTTTAGAAGGAAGGAAAAATGAGATGCACAATGGATCCTGTCTATGTAGCAGCTGTAAGGCCTAAATGACATGGTCCCTATTTTGCATCAGAATTGGCTTATGAGTTGGTATCCAAAAGCGGGAGTGGGTACAAAACACAGAAGTTGTGCAAATATTCTATTCACGTGCATCCACTCCTGTTTTTTTTTTTTTTGGCTTTAGCAATACTGATGGATTACTGACCAAATACTGAATGAGTGAAGGCAGATGCTCAACAGACAGGATCCATTTTCGGGATGGGCAAAATAATCAGTGACGTCAACACAAACTTACTGCTACTGTCAGGGGGGCTGTACTTGTATAAGTGTTTAATATAACAGGTTCTGTAGAAATCTATGTGGAATGAGCTGATGATAGTGTAAAAGGAGTGCGCTCTTTCACTAAGCGCGTGCTCAGGTCACACAGCAGTCACTGATCTGGCAACAGCAAGTGCTGCAGCATTGCCAAGCCGGTTGAAGCTGTAGGTGACTCGAGGAAATGGGCACACAGGCGACGCACCTTCACCAGTAGCTGAGGCAAATTGGGGTAGGTTTTCAGAAACCGCTGAACCACTAAGTTGAAGACATGGGCCAGGCATGGTATTTGTGTGAGGTTGGCCAGTTCCAAAGCAGTCACCAAGTTGGCCGTTATCAGATACAACCATGCCTGCCTGTAGGTTGACTGGCGAGAGCCTCAGTTCAGCCTGGTCCCTTATGCCATGCCACAGCTCTACTGCGGTGTGCTGTTTGTCACCCAGGCAAATAAGCTTCAGCACGGCCTGTTGCCGCTTCCCGACTGCTCTGCTACACTGCTTCCAGCTACTGACAGAAGTCTGAGTGGTGCTGCAAGAAAGAGATCGAGACAACTCAACTGTCACTTCCAGTGATATTTCCAGCCATCAACTCTCTGTGGCACATAAAAGATCCTCAATATCCATTTATTTACCGGCATCCATTTGTATCCCGACATTGGTGCTTCAATTTTGGCGCGCATCCACCACGTGCACGGCAGCCGGGAATAAGCGTTTGCTGCATCCCACAGCATACCGCTGCACCAACATCGGTATTTCAATTTTGGCGCGCATCTACCACGTGCACGCTGAAGTTTCACAGACGCGCGCGGCAGCCGGGAACAAGCGTGCGCTGCACCCCAAAGCACATCGGGCAGAGCTGGGACTTACCTACAGGTCCGGAAGAACGATCCTCAATCCTGGATGGGTAATGTACAGACCTCATTGCCATACATGAAGTACTACTAACTGTACCTATGCCCAGAAACCTATAGAAGAGTGATAGCTGAAACCATCTCTGAGCACTTATATCCTCAGCGATATTGATACCTTTCACTGACTGTTGGTTACTGTGCATCACCACCAACAGTGACCTATATTCACAGGAGTATATATTGTTACACTGTGTGATACCAAACATTATACAGTGTGGCCAGTTGATATCACTTAACTATCTGCAGATTTAGTGCATTTATTGAACATCACTGGATTTATTTGGAATATGTCTTCCATTTAACCCTATCTGAACTGTATCTTTGAAACCAACTTATTGAAAAGGGACTACACTGCATGGAACCATTTTTTACTATTGATTTTTCACCATACATTTTGGATCTTATATTATATTTATTTTTCATATCTCCTTTTTCTATTTTTTTAATTTTTTAATTTTTTTATCTTTATCTTTTGTTTTTCTTATTTATCTTATGATCTGACATCTACATTGCGATATTAATATGTATACGAGTAATATTACTCTATCCTAATTAATTTTTAACTAACGTATTTTAGATTAATAAACAATTTTAGTCCTTTCACCACTACTATCTATTGCATTATTTCCATGAATACCAAATAGAGTGTGCTCCACTTATATTACTATATTACCACTTTAACACTACGATTATTGGGTTGAATCGCAAGTGTGAAGCACCTCCCATTCATTTTTCCGTATTGGTGAGCCACTAAATTAATTTATTTGATTTTAAGAAAGCAATTCTGCATAGGAAGTGGAGGAGGAGGTGGAGGAAGAGAAGGAGGGGGTTGCAGCCGCTACTGTAGGTGGTGGTGAAAATCCGGATGGAAGTAGGTCCCGCAATCCTCGTCGTGTGTAGCACCTGGGCCATCCCAGGGTACGACTCGCTTCCAGCCTCCACAACATTCACCCAGTGTGCCGTCAGGGAAATGTAGCGTCCCTGGCTGGAAGTGCTTGTCCATGTGTTAAGTGGACCTTGCCAGTAACTGCGTTGGTCAGGGCACGGGTTTTGTTTCTGGACACATGCTGGTGTAAGGCGGGGATGGCACACCAGGAAAAATAGTGGCGGCTGGGGACTGCATAACGAGGGACAGCCACCGCCATCAGGCTGCGAAAAGCCTCAGTGTCCACCAGCCTAAACGGCAACATTTCCAGGGCCAGCAATTTTGAAAGTTGCGCGTTTAGAGCTATGGCCTGTGGGTGGGTGGTAGGGTATTTACGCTTTCGTTCAAATGCCTTGGGTAAGGACATTTGAACGCTGCTCTGGGACATTGAAGTGGAGATGCTGGCTGATGGTTCCTGCAAAGGTCCAGTTGCAGGGCGGGTGGCATCTGGGCCTGCATCTTGAACAGCAGGTAACAGAGGGGAAGAGAAGGCAGTGGTGTGACCTGCAGACACAGATCGTGGACCCAAGCGTTCGGCCCACCTTTTAGGGTGCTTTGTTGACATGTGGCGGATCATGCTGGTGGTGGTCAGGTTGCTGTTGTTTATGCCCCTGCTCATCTTGGTACAGCACAGGTTACAAATTATCTATCACTAAGGGTATTAACCCTGAAAAAACCCTTTTATATGGGTACCATCAATTAGATACAAAATACTATCAACTATCAACTAGGGCAGGTATATCCTTAAATATTAAATGGCTATGTTGGCTAAATTTGTATTGTGTGGTATATAGCTGGTTGCTACTATTCCATTGACAGGGGTAACCCTGATCACTATCCTTGTCTTTTTTATATTATTCTTGTATATTTTCCCTCAGGGATATGTGTGGTTATTGTGTGACTTCACCACAGGTCTCGGGAATTTGTCCTATATCCCCTTGTGGGTTAGCTCTTTAATATTCTAGGTGTGTTATTTGTTCACACACACAGTATATATTTGGCTACCCTCAGGGGATATACACTTAATGTGCTGCGTGCAGCATTGAATCAGTTCACACCTGGGTTTCTGTTTGATCTGACATTACACCCTGTGGATAGCCGCCTTGACTGAGCGATCATAACTAGAGATGAGCGAGCACTAAAATGCTCGGGTGCGCGTTATTCGAGACAAACTTTTCCCGATGCTCGGGTGCTCGTTTCGAGTAACGAACCCCATTGTAGTCAATTGAAGACTCAAGCATTTTTTACAGTGGACCAAGGCTCTGCCTAGGGAAGGCTGGGTGAAAACCTGGAAACATCAGAAAATGATGGAAACACCACGGAAATGGACAGGAAACAGCAGGGGCAGCATGCATAGATGCCTCTGAGGCTGCCTAATCCCACCATTACCCCAAATTCTCCTGCAACAGCCTGGTGGTTACCCTCATGGCAATTGTGCTCACCCAGACCAAGAAAGGCGAGGCACATGCCCATCACATGTTAGAGAAGCACCCAACTAGGTGCAACGAAGGTCCATCACCCATGCCCATGCTGGCACTGCTCTCCTATCCCCAGCCACACAATGCAGGCATAAGCCTGACACAGCATGGCGGTGACACCAACAAGTGACCAAGTTAGATGAGGTAGCAGGTGAGCCACCCAAAAATTTAGCCTGACGCAGCATGGCGGTGACAACAGAGTGACCAAGTTAGACTAAGGTAGCAGGAGGTGAAGCACGGATGGTAATTCGAAGGAGGAGGAGGGGTTGGAGGAAGAGGCATAGTAAGTCTGAGAAACCGTGACCGAGGTAGGCCCCGCAATCCTCCAAGTGGGCAGTACATGAGCGGCCCCAGGGTCAGACTCAGTCAGAGTGACCGAGCTACACGACGGTAGCAGGTAGAGCACAGGAAAAATTTAGCGTGGCCCTGTATGGCTGTGGCTGTCAATTTAGGTACAGTTGTCAACTATGAAATTGATCAAGTGTGGCATGTGTTGTATGTATTCTTCTCAGTTTAATACCGTATATGTCACCTATCCGGAAAAATAGTTTGGAGAGATAGAAAGAGAGGAAAAAGACGTATTTTTAAAAGTGACATTTAGTATAGATCAGTTAAAGAGAAAGAAAGGATTTTATTAAATGGATTTATATCACTGAGATTAAAAAAAAAGAAAAAAAAAGTTTTTTTGTTTTAACGTGACGTGCAGAATATATCAGAGAGCAAACTCAGCCTCTGCTGACTGTGGCTATTTTAACTGCAACCCAGAAAAATGTCGCACTCAGATTTTTCTAATGTAGCTGTATCAGTGAGAGCAAAAGACCGTATTTTATTACGTGACGTACAGTATGGGTCACCTGGACAGAAAATACGGATTGTGGTTTGTGGTGACTGGACAGCTGAACTGTGACACACAGAATGGTTCCACACAGCTTGTCCCGATTCAGCGCAAAGCGCCGTTATACTCGCCTCGAGCCCCAAGCCGTTGCCCCCGGCAACCTCCACAGCAGCCCTCATGTCGATCCCAGCAGTGAGAGCGTGTCTGCCAGCACCAACATTTCCGGCACTCTGGTGGCCTCCAGTGGTCAGAATGCAGGTTGCACACTGCAACTCCCTCTGGTGTCCAGTCAATAGCATAACAGGTAATTGCTGGAACTTCCCCCAGAGGTCACATGACATGATCTAATGGGATGGCCTATATAAGCCTCTTTCTGAGCTTCAACTGGTGCCAGAGTATCAGGTCCTTTCCAAGTACTCCAGCGTTTTGTCTTCATCTGCCTTGATTCCTGTGTATCCTGACTTCGGCTTGATTCTGCACTACTTGCCTTGCACCTACCCCAGCTAGCCGCTTCCCGGTAAGGTTAAGCGACCTGCAAGCCCCGGCAGCCAAATCCATCCTGCTTGCAGCGGGCTCTGGTGAAGACCGGGGGGCTTGTTAGTCTCCGCACGCTGGTACTTTTAAGTACTACCGGAAGCTGGCGAAGAGGAGCTATATCAGACCTGCAAGGTTTGTTACTGCAGCGACAGAATACTCTGGCCTACAAACCATGGAGTCCGCTCGTGCGCCGACTACTTCTGACCTCCTGCAGCAAGTGGTGGAACGGGTTAATAAGCAGGAGTCAAACCAACAGCAGCTGCTCCAGTGCTTACAATCCCTTTCTGCACGCCTGGACTCACTTCAGTTACCCTCGGTAACCCAAGCCCCGACACCTTCCGCCCCGGCACCTTCCGTAAGTGTGGCGGTCACCCCTCATCAACTCCGGGTTCCGCTCCCCTCAAAGTACGACGGGGACCCCAAGAACTGTCGCAGGTTCCTGAACCAGTGTTCTATTCATTTTGAACTACTCCCAGGAATCGCTTCAGAAAAGGCTAAGGTAGCTTTTATTATTTCTTTACTGACGGGACAGGCTCTGGCATGGGCCTCCCCGCTATGGGAACAAAATGCCCCAATCCTACATAACTGTCAGGCGTTCCTGGAGACCTTCCGGAGGATCTTCGATGAACCAGGTCGGGTGTCTTCAGCAGCAACGTCTTTGCTACGCCTTCGCCAGGAATCTCAAACCGTGGCTCAATACGTGGTCCAATTTCGGACCTTGGCCTCCGAACTCAGGTGGAACGAGGAGGCTCTTGTGTCCGTGTTCTGGGAGGGGTTGTCCGACCCAATCAAGGATGAATTATGCTCCCGGGAACTTCCATCTTCTCTGGATGACCTCATCTCCCTCTGTAACAAAGTGGTCATTAGGTTCCGAGAGCGTGCCATTGAGAAACGGGGGTCCAAGCGGTCTCCCTTCAAGCTGGCTCCCAAATTCCAGGCTCCTGTGGTGTCTCCGGAAGAACCCATGCAATTGGGACGGGCCAGACTCTCGCCAGAGGAAAGAGAGAAGCGCATGAAGAACCGCTTGTGTCTGTATTGTGCAGGTTCCGGTCACCGAGTGGGATCTTGCCCTAACAAACCGGGAAACGCCAGAACCTAGGCAAGTCGGGAGAGGTTGTCCTAGGTCCGTTGTGTTTCTCTCCTATGAAGAAATCTGAAACAATACGGCCCACCATCCGGGTGTCCCTGATTACTCCTTTAGGGACACTATCTACCCGTGCCTTCTTAGATTCTGGAGCATCCGGGAATTTCATCTCCAGCTCTCTCGCAGCCAGATGGGGAATGTCTCTTATTCCTCTCGCTTGTCCTGTATCTTTGGTGGGCATTGACGGGAATCGGATACCAGAAGGGTCCATCCGGTATCAAACCAAACCCCTGGTAATTGCGAGTTGGGGCACTGCACCAGGAGCATATCGAATTCTAGTGGTCCCAAGACGATTAGTCCACTCATTCTGGGGTTACCATGGTTACAAAAGCATGCGCCCCACCTCAACTGGTCCACGGGAGAAATACTCTCTTGGAGTCCTCGATGTTTGTCATCATGTCTGAAAAAGGTGACACCACCTAGACCGGCCACTCTCTGCTTCTCCGAAAAAGGAGGAGTTATTCCTCAACCCTATCGCTCCTACACGGATGTGTTCAGCAAGTCGCAGGCGGAGAAGCTACCACCCCATCGTCCCTGGGATTGTGCCATCGATTTGCTTCCGGGAAAAACACCTCCACGGGGAAGGACCTATCCCCTGTCATTACCCAAAACATGGGCCATGTCCGAATACATAGAGGACAATCTCCAGCGGGGGTTTATCCGACCATCTTCCTCCCCGGCGGGCGCAGGATTCTTCTTTGTGGAAAAGAAGGATGGAGGTCTCCGACCTTGCATAGACTATCGTGGGCTGAATGAGATCACCATAAAAAATAAATACCCGTTACCTCTGATTTCTGAGCTATTTGATAGGATCCGCGGTGCTACCGTTTTTACTAAACTGGATTTACGAGGTGCCTACAATCTCATTCGTATTAAACCAGGGGACGAATGGAAGACGGCCTTCAACACCCGCGACGGTCATTACGAGTATTTGGTCATGCCGTTTGGCCTCAGTAATGCACCTGCAGTCTTCCAGAGTTTCATTAACGAAATCTTCCGGGACGTACTCTACTCTTACGTGGTTGTCTATCTAGATGACATTTTGATCTTCTCTCGCTCTCTGTCTGAGCATCGCAGTCATGTTCACCAAGTTCTGACTCGATTGAGAAATAACCGGCTCTACTGCAAGTTGGAAAAATGTATTTTCGAGCCACCCTCTGTGCCTTTCCTGGGGTACATTCTATCGGGCACAGGCCTCAAGATGGACCCAAGCAAAGTCCAAGCTATCCTGAACTGGCCGCAACCCACGGGATTAAAGGCGATTCAGAGGTTCGTCGGTTTTGCTAACTATTACCGGCGATTCATTAAGGGATTCTCATCCATCTTTTCCCCCATCACTGCTCTTACCCGAAAATCGGGTGACCCCCGACAGTGGTCTCCAGAGGCTAATGAAGCCTTCATGCGGCTTAAACAGGCCTTTCTTTCAGCTCCTATTCTCAGCCAGCCTAATACGGCCCTACCCTTCTTCTTGGAGGTGGACGCATCCTCTTTTGCCGTGGGGGCCGTGCTCTCTCAACAGGGGCCTTCTGGGAAAACACATCCTTGCGGATATTTTTCCAAAAAATTCTCTACGGCAGAGAAAAACTACGGCATCGGAGATAAAGAGCTTCTCGCTATTAAACTAGCATTGGATGAGTGGAGACATCTTTTGGAAGGAGCTATACACCCGGTAACGGTGTACACCGACCATAAAAACCTCCTTTATCTTCACTCAGCCCGACGCCTGAACCCTCGCCAAGCCCGATGGGCTCTCTTCTTCTCCCGGTTTGATCTACGGGTCACCTATCATCCTGGCTCAAAAAAACGTCAAGGCCGACGCACTTTCTAGATCATTTGACGCAGCGGACAAGGAGTCGCAAACCAACCCAGGGCACATTATTGACCCCAGGAGCATACTGCTAGCAACCACCTCCCAAGGAACTCCGACTCCTCCACCTGGGAAAACATTTGTTCCATCGGAAATACGGACAAAATTGATGGCATGGGCCCACTCCTCCCGCTTCTCAGGGCACGCGGGAGTCAAGAAGACGCTAGAATTCCTATCCAGGAGTTACTGGTGGCCCACAATTGCTCTAGACGTGCGAGAATACGTAGCTGCCTGTCGCCAGTGTGCTCAACACAAAACGTCACCTGGTCGTCCAATCGGTCTTCTTCATCCACTTCCCATTCCGGAAAGTCCATGGACTCATATTTCCATGGACTTTATTACGGATCTTCCACCGTCTAAGGGTTATAACACCATCAGGGTCGTGGTGGACCGATTCTCCAAGATGGCACACTTTACTCCGTTGAAAGGATTGCCCTCAGCGGCTACATTAGCCTCCATCTTCATCCGAGATATATTCCGTTTACATGGGTGTCCAAAGGAGATTGTAATCTGACAGAGGAACACAATTCACATCTCGATTCTGGCGAGCCCTAAGTAAGTTGATGAAATCAAACTGAACTTCTCCTCGGCCCATCATCCGCAGTCCAATGGACAAACCGAGAGAGTCAACCCAGATCTGGAGAAGTTCCTCAGGTTGTATCTTTCCCACACACAGGATAATTGGATAGAATTGCTGCCGTGGGCCGAGTTCGCACACAACAATCTGTTCCATGAGTCTTCCGCTAAATCTCCATTCTTTATTAACTATGGCAAACATCCTGGGTTACCAGCTCTGCCGATCTTGCCTTCCTCTGATGTGCCCGCCGCTAATGCTGAGGTTCAGAAATTCACCACTATCTGGTCTGAGGTCCAAGCCAGTTTGCAGAAAACGTCAGCCCAGTACAAGGCTCGTGGAGATAAAAAGAGACACGCGGTTCCCTCATGGTCTCCTGGGGATAAGGTCTGGTTGTCTACCCGCTTCATCAGGCTCCGAGTACCGAGGATGAAGTTTGCTCCCCGTTTCATCGGTCCTTACTCCATATAGCAAGTCATCAATCCAGTGACGTATCGACTTTCCCTGCCACCATCCTTGCGTATCTCCAACGTTTTCCATGCATAACTCTTGAAGCCAGTTGTCCTCAATAGGTTCTCCTCATCCGCCACGCCTCCCAACCCAGTTCTGGTGGAGCATCAAGAAGAATACGAGGTAGATGAAATTCTGGACTCTAAAACGTCTAGGGGAACACTCTACTTTCTCGTCAACTGGAAGGGGTATGGTCCAGAGGAGCGCACTTGGGTGAAGAAGGAGGACTTACATGCTCCCCAACTTCTAAGAAGGTTTTTTAAAAAATTTCCTCAGAAAGTGAATTTGGGGTGTTCGGAGTCCACCCCTAAAAAGGGGGGTACTGTCCCGATTCAGTGCAAAGCGCCGTTATACTCGCCTCGAGCCCCAAGCCGTTGCCCCCGGCAATCTCCACAGCAGCCCTCATGTCGATCCCAGCAGTGAGTGCGTGTCTGCCAGCACCAACATTTCCGGCACTCTGGTGGCCTCCAGTGGTCAGAATGCAGGTTGCACACTGCAACTCCCTCTGGTGTCCAGTCAATAGCATAACAGGTAATTGCTGGAACTTCCCCCAGAGGTCACATGACATGATCTAATGGGATGGCCATATATAAGCCTCTTTCTGAGCTTCAACTGGTGCCAGAAGTATCAGGTCCTTTTCCAAGTTACTCCAGCATTTTGTCTTCATCTGCCTTGATTCCTGTGTATCCTGACTTCGGCTTGATTCTGCACTACTTGCCTTGCACCTACCCCAGCTAGCCGCTTCCCGGTAAGGTTAAGCGACCTGCAAGCCCCCGGCAAGCCAAATCCATCCTGCCTG
>ONZH01009897.1:0-28193 GCA_900303285.1 Rhinella marina | reverse complement strand
AGTCCCACAACATCGATCAGGCCCACAGCCACCAGGGGAACACTCTCCAAGGTGTGGGACACGTTCATGGCACCCCCTCGTGCAACTTCCATCACTGCGGGGCCCGCTATCAGCAGGAGGGACAAGTATCGGCGGATGTTGCGGGAGCTCATGGAGAAGGCAGGCTCTAGCCTGCCTTCTCCATGAGCCTCTGGCCAGCCCACGGCCTCTTCCTGCCTTTTGCGGTCCTACGCATCCCTCAACATCCCCACTGCTTTACCTGCTAGACATAACACTGGGCCAGGTCGGGTCACTGACATCTCAAGCGCCAACAATTTGGGCATTTTAAGGCTTCTGCATGTGTTTGAGTTGTTTTTACATTTTAAAGAAGACATGTCTGACCACATCTCACACACACACACAATGACAATTAGGGGTGGGGTCTATTTGCTTTCCCCTTTGCCTATGCCATCTGTGGTTGTCATAGGCAACGTGATTTTAAGGGGTGCAGAATTTTATCTTCTTTTTTGTCTAGTTTGGCTTGGGGTCCATGGCAATGTAGAGGAAAGAAGGTTTCCTTGTATGGTCTCACTTTACAGAGAGGTTACATTGTCTTTGGAGTGTATTGTTGAGAGGCTGTGATAGTGGCGTAATAGTGCGACTTGGGCGCGTTATATGCACCCAGACATGCTTCCCCTGCTGTCCCAGTTGCATTCCAGCAGTGTTGGCATCCTTTTCTGAGGTTTCAGGGTGGACTTGGTGACCTCCAAGTGGTCGAATTGAGATTTCCAAGTGGCGAGCATTTTTTTCCCATAGACTTTAATGGGATTCGATATTCGGTCGAATAGTCGAATTTCGCGGTCTATTCGAATCGAATTTCGAACTTTCGAATATTTCACTACTCGCTCATCTCTAGTAAAAACCTTTTCCAGATATCTGTTAACTGTTTTTTGAATTCTATGAAAGCCAATTTGCGATTACTCCATGCCAACATAGGAATGATCTCTGAAAAGGTAATAATAGACCTAAAAACATGTCATGTAATGTAGAAAATTTCCTCTTTCATTTTTACTAAATCATTGCCACCCAAGTGCAGGGTTTATAAATTAGGTTGTGGCCAACGGCTGTTTAATTTTTTACATTCTACAACCACTTTTTTTAGTCTTACACCATTCCAGGAAATTTTGCAGTTTTCTATATTAAATTATCAGAATAAGTCTGATTAGAAGCTCTTTTCTTGGTCCGATGATCATTTTACCTAAAGAAATAAATACAGATAACTATTAAATCAACAATTGAGGTCTAATATAAATTTTGTATCTGTTGCTGTCTATTAGTGTTGAGCAAACCTCCATTATGGTCCGTGGTAATGGAATCCTTTACAGAATTCTTAGATATCCCAAACGCAGAACTTTCAAATCACAAGTTCTCTTAACACTACTGTCTATCTACGCAATCGTTTAATATTTTTTTCCACTCCCATTTGTGCCACCATTGTAGCAGTGGCAATGTGAAATGAGTGAGCTGAAATATTAACATTAGAGTAACCAAATAAAGAAAGACAATTTTTAACCATGGAACTGAATTGAAATTTTGTAAGAGGGGTCTGTATAAACAAGTATAAACAAACCATCTTGAACCTTGGGTCTTAAAATCAGACATAGAGTTTACAGGGCAAAGGTGGCAATTAGGGATGAGCTAATCGACTTCGGATGAAACATCCGAAGTGGATTTGCATAATACTTCGGGTGTAGAGATGAGCGAACATGCTCGTCCGAGCTTGGTGCTCGTTCGAGCATTAGGGTACTCGTAACTGCTCGATGCTTGGACGAGTATCTCGCCATGCTCGAGGAAATGGCAACTTCCGCATCGTGCTTTTTTGGCGCCTAAAAACACAGCCAATCACAAGCCAGGAGACTCTGCATACCACCCAGCATCACGTGGGGCCCTTACATGTCGATAGCAGGGGTTGGCTGGCCTGATCAGGTGACCCTGGAATATACTACCGACTGGCCGCGGTGCTCGTCTCAGATGCCGTCTGGATATCGTTAGGGATAGAGCTGCTGCCTTTCAGGGACAGTGTTAGGGCCTGAATTTAGTTCTCAGTTAGGCAGGGATCACCCACAAAGAACCCAACAGCCCTTCTAAGGGCTAGAAGACATTTTATTTATTTTTTTTTGTCACTTGGCTGGCTGGCACTAGTAGCGCAGCTATCGCCATATCTAACCCTGTTTTTTTTTTTTTGTTCTATCTCAGTGATACAAATCCATTGCACACAGCACTGTGGAACCATTCTGTGTGTCACAGTTCAGCACTGACTCACTCCAATCCATATATACTGTCCAGGTGACACTTTCTGTACCTCACACAATACAACCAAGTAATTTGCTACCAATATCATCTACCGCTTGATCCAGAAAATTCTCTGTGTGACATTTGTCTGGGTCACAGACTAAATAGCCACCGTTAACAGGGTGTCAGTCAGTTCTACCATATTTCCTGCACGTCACGTTCCCAAAAAAAAAAAATATAAAAAAAAAAATTATTATTTCAGTTGTTTTAGCTCAGTGATACAAATCCATTTTACTCAGCTGCGTGTAACCTTTCTGTGTGTCACAGTTCAACACATTCGCTCCCATCCGTATATACTGTCCAGGTGACACTTTCTGTACGTCACACAATACAACCAAGCCATTTGCTACCAATATCATCTACCGCTTGATCCAGAAAATTCTCTGTGTGACATTTGTCTGGGTCACAGACTAAATAGCCACCGTTAACAGGGTGTCAGTCAGTTCTACCATATTTCCTGCACGTCACGTTCCCAAAAAAAAAAAATATTAAAAAAAAAATTATTATTTCAGTTGTTTTAGCTCAGTGATACAAATCCATTTTACTCAGCTGCATGTAACCTTTCTGTGTGTCACAGTTCAACACATTCGCTCCCATCCGTATATACTGTCCAGGTGACACTTTCTGTACGTCACACAATACAACCAAGTCATTTGCTACCAATATCATCTACCGCTTGATCCAGAAAATTCTCTGTGTGACATTTGTCTGGGTCACAGACTAAATAGCCACCGTTAACAGGGTGTCAGTCAGTTCTACCATATTTCCTGCACGTCATGTTCCCAAAAAAACAAAATATATAAAAAAAAAATTATTATTTCAGTTGTTTTAGCTGAGTGATACAAATCCATTTTACTCAGCTGCGTGTAACCTTTCTGTGTGTCACAGTTCAACACATTCGCTCCCATCCGTATATACTGTCCAGGTGACACTTTCTGTACGTCACACAATACAACCAAGTCATTTGCTACCAATATCATCTACCGCTTGATCCAGAAAACTCTCTGTGCGACATTTCTCTGGGTCGCAGACTAAATAGCCACCGTTAACAGGGTGTCAGTCCTACCATAGTTCCTGCACGTTACGTTCCCAAAAAACAAAATTGTAAAAAAAATATAAAAAAACAAATATAAAAAAAAATATATATTTTTTCAGTTGTTATAGCTCAGTGATACAAATCCATTTTACTCAGCTTTGTGTAACCTTTCTGTGTGTCACAGTTCAGCACATTCGCTCCCATCCGTATATACTGTCCAGGTGACACTTTCTGTACGTCACACAATACAACCAAGTCATTTGCTACCAATATCATCTACCGCTTGATCCAGAAAACTCTCTGTGCGACATTTCTCTGGGTCGCAGACTACATAGTCACCGTTAACAGTGTCAGTCAGTCCTACCATAGTTCCTGCACGTTACGTTCCCAAAAAAACAAAATTGTAAAAAAAATATAAAAAAACAAATATAAAAAAATATATATATTTTTTCAGTTGTTTTAGCTCAGTGATACAAATCCATTTTACTCAGCTGCGTGTAACCTTTCTGTGTGACGCAGTTCAGCATACTCACTCCAAACGGTATATACTGTCCAGGTGACACTGTCTGTACGTCACACAATACAACCAAGTCATTTGCTACCAATATCATCTACCGCTTGATCCAGAAATTCCCTAGCTTCATGTCTCAACTTACAGGGACACGTGGTAGAGGACTGTTGAAACCACAACAGTGCGAACAGCTGATCTCGTGGATTGCGGACAATGCTTCGAGTAATTTGTCCACCAGTCAGTCTTCCACGCAGTCCACCCACGTTACCCAAGGGAGCACTCCTATGGCTCCTCCACCTCAACCTCCTTCCCCCCAGTCTGCCCCCTCCCAGGAAAATTTGGAATGTGATCCGGCATACTCTCAGGAACTGTTTTCTGGACCCTTCCCAGAGTCACAAACCACTTCTCAGGTTGCTGCTGACCTCGTTCCCGATGCCCAAGTTTTCCAACTGTCGCAGTCTGTGGGTGATGATGATGACAATGTTGAGTTAGTGGAAGAAGATTGTAAAGAGGTGTCAGATGATGAGGAGACACGGTTGTCAGACAGTGGTGAAGTTGTTGTTAGGGGAGGAATTCCGAGGAGGGAGCAGACTGAGGAATCGGAGGATGACGAGGTGACTGACCCAAGCTGGGTTGATATGCCGAGTGAAGACAGTGCTTCTGAGGCGGAGGCGAGTGCTGCACCAGAACAGGTTGTAAGAGGCAGTGGTGTGGCCAGAGGTAGAAGCAGGGCCAGAGCTGGTGCATCATCAGCAACTGTTTCACGTAGTGAAGCTCCCGTGGCGAGGCCTAGATGTTCGCAAGTCTGGAGGTTCTTTAAAGAAAGTGAGGATGACCGACGGACTGTGGTGTGCAACCTGTGCCACACCAGGATCAGCAGGGGTGCCACCACTACTAGCCTAACCACCACCAGCATGCGCAGGCATATGAGTTCTAAACACCCCACTCAATGGAACCAAGGCCGTTCACCACCTCCTGCGGGTCACACCACTGCTCCTTCCCCTGTGTCACTCGCTGCCTCTGCTAGTCAACCCCCCGCGTCACTCGCTGCCTCTGCTAGTCAACCCCCTGCCCAGTACCCCGGCACGAGCGCCTCCCGCCGGAAAACCACACCTTCGCCTCCACGATCCTCCACAGTGTCCACCAACGTGTCCCAGCGCAGCGTTCAGCTGTCTTTACAGCAGACGCTAGAGCGCAAGAGGAAATACAGTTCCACCCACCCACATGCCCAAGCCCTCAACGTCCACATCTCCAAATTGCTTAGCCTGGAGATGCTGCCCTTTAGGCTGGTAGAAACCGAGGCCTTTCGAAATCTCATGGCGGTGGCTGCCCCTCGGTATTCCGTCCCCAGCCGCCACTATTTTTCCCGATGTGCTGCCCCAGCCCTACACCAGCACGTGTCACAGAACATCATCCGTGCCCTGACCAACGCAGTTAGTGATAAGGTCCACCTAACCACGGACACGTGGACAAGTGCTGCCGGGCAGGGACACTATATCTCACTGACGGCACATTGGGTTAACTTGGTGGAGGCTGGGACCGAGACTGACCCTGGGGCCGCTCATGTACTGCCCACACCGAGGATTGCGGGGCCTACCTCGGTCACGGTCTCTCAGACGTACTATGCCTCCTCCTCCTCCGACCCCTCCTCCTCCTCCACCGAATTACCATCCGTGGGCATGGCGCCTTCAGTCGGTAGCTCTAGGCGCAGTAGCAGTGCCCTGGGTAAGCGCCAGCAGGCGGTGCTCAAACTGCTGAGCTTAGGTGACAAAAGGCACACCGCCCAAGAGCTGTTACAGGGCATCACGGCGCAGACCGATGTGTGGCTGGCACCGCTGAACCTCAAGCCAGGCATGGTTGTGTGTGACAACAGGCGTAACCTGGTGGCGGCTCTGCAACTCGGCAGACTGACACATGTGCCAAGCCTGGCCCACGTGTTCAACCTAATTGTTCAACGGTTCCTCAAGACACACCCCAATCTGTCTGATTTGCTCACCAAGGTGCGCCGCATCTGTGCGCATTTCCGCAAGTCGAGCACAGATGCTGCCACTCTCAGGGCAGCGCAGCGCCGCCTACAACTGCCCCGCTCACCGACTGTTGTGCGACGTGCCCACGAGATGGAATTCCACATTAAACATGTTATCCAGAGTTTACCAGCAGCGCAGAGCGATTGTAGACTGCCAGATGTCATCTTCCACCAGAACTGGTAGTCAGGTCTCTCAGATTCCTCAAGTCTACAATGAGGAGTGGACGTGGATGTCTGATATCTGCCAGGTGTTGAGCAACTTTGAGGAGTCAACACAGATGGTTAGCGGCGATGCCGCCATTATCAGCCTCACCATCCCGCTGCTTTGCCTGTTGAAAAAATCACTGCTCAGCATCAAGAAGTCGGATGCTTTGCGCTTGTCACAAGAGACGGTGGAGGAAGATACGTTGCTTGATAGCCAGAGCACCCTCCGGTCTGTTTCTCAGCGCGTATCGGAGGAGGGGATGAGGATGAGGAGGAAGAGGAGGAGAATGTCGGCGAGACAGTAGAGGGTACCAGTGCTCAGTCCTTAACTCTTGAGCGTGTATGGGCTGAAGAGGAGGACTTGGAGGAGGAGGAGGAAATGGAGAGTCAGGTCAGTGAGGAGAGGGAATTCTTGCGTGTTGGGACTCTGGAGCACATGGCAGACTTCATGTTAGGCTGCCTATCCCGTGACCCTCGCGTTAGAAGAATTTTTTCCAACACCGATTACTGGGTGTTCACTCTCCTGGACCCACGGTACAAGCAGAACCTTTCCACTCTCATCCCTGCAGAGGAAAGGAGTATGAGAGTGAATAGGTATCAACAGGCCCTGGTGCACAAGCATAAACAATTCTTCCCATCTGACGCCGCTAGCGGCAGAGGGCATGGTTCTGTGGGCCAAGTAGCGGGGGAGAGGAGGCGAGCAGGCAGCTTGTCCAGCACTGGCAGGGGAACGCTCTCCAAGGCCTTTGCCAGTTTTATGTCACCCCAGCAAGACACTGTCACCTGTCCCCAGTCTAGGCAGAGTAGGGGGGAGCTGTACAGAAAGATGGTGAGGGAGTACCTAGCTGACCATACCAACGTCCGTAGCGATCACTCTGCTCCATACAACTACTGGGTTTCAAAGCTGGACACGTGGCCTGAACTGGCGCTGTACGCCTTGGAGGTGCTGGCCTGCCCTGCCGCTAGTGTGCTGTCAGAGCGGGTATTCAGTGCAGCTGGTGGCGTCATCACCGATAAGCGTACACGCCTGTCAACTGACAGCGCTGACAGGCTGACGCTTATTAAAATGAACAAAGCCTGGATTTCACCGGAATTCAAATCTCCTCCGGGGGAAAGCAGCTAAAGATTTAAATAACTTATGTATCCGATTCCTCTTCTCTACTCCTCTTCTCTACTCCTCCTCCTCCTCCATATCGTCTTTGCCTAACGCTGACCCAAAAAACGCCATTTTTTAGAGGTCCAACTGGCACTCTTTTAGCACAATTTTTCAGGAGGGCCCCCTACAGGCCCTCTCTTCAAACAATTTTTCAGGAGGGCCCCCTACAGGCCCTCTATTCAAACAATTTTTCCAGAGGTCCACCTACAGGCCCTCTATTCAAACAATTTTTCCAGAGTTCCACCTACAGGCCCTCTCTTCAAACAATTTTTCAGGAGGGCCCCCTACAGGCCCTCTATTCAAACAATTTTTCTGGAGGTCCACCTACAGGCCCTCTCTCCAATTCCAGTTCCAAGTTTTATTTGCGCATACTGCATACATTTTTATTTTTGGGATAGGTGTGAAAAATAATATTACTTGTGAATCTATATTGCCCAACATTGGATACGGTAGCAAGTAGAAGACCAAACACATGCTGCTCACAGGGTTCCGCAAATTCCTGGTCCACCCGCAAATTCCTTGTCCACAATGTCAAGGAGGACGAGGTTCTGTGGATGAGCAACAAGTCCTTCTGTACTGAAATCGCCGACAAAGTCTCCAAGAACACACAGACCATTGTGGAGAGAGCGGCACAGCTCGCCATCATAGTGAGGAACCCCAACGCCAGACTGCGCAGAGAAGATAACGAATAAATATCTCTGTGGTTATTTTTGCTAAATAAAAGTTAAATAAACCCAAAAAAAAATTCATCTGTTCCTGTGCCTGATCCACAAGTTGAATCTGTCCCATCATGAGAAAGTCCCCCCCAAGGAGTCCCCACTGTAACTTGCTTCCCATACAACTACCTCACCCCCCGACACCTGTGTCTCGCCATTGTCCACCACCTCCTCAGACAACACTGGTAAATCACCACTGTCAGCACACAGAAACAGCAAAAGGTCTTGCGAATTGGGGCAGAGAATGTTCTGGGCTAGCACATCAGAGAAGGGGTGACTATGGGGTTCCAGGGAGTACGTGACCACATGCAATCTCCATCTAAAAAGTCATGCCACACTTGATCAATCTCATAATTTACGACTGTACCGGTTGATGCTAAATTTTTATGTTGGGGTCCTGTGTCGTCATTCTAACTCCATCCGGCTGTTGTCACCACCACACACGCTATCCCAGGGGGCACTCCTCTGGCTCTTCCAGCGAAACCTCCTTCCCCCCAGCCTGCCCCCCCCCACCTACAGGCCCTCTCTCCAAACAATTTACGTCTTTGTCCTATCTTTCTCTCTCTCCAAACCATTTTTCCGGATAGCTGCCATATACGGTTTTAAACTGAGTAGTATACATACCACAGTTGATCAATCTCATAATTTACGACTGTACCGGTTGATGCAAAATTTTTAAGTTGGGGTCCTGCGTCGTCATTCTAAATCCATCCGGCTGTTGTCACCACCACACACGCTAGCCCAGGGGGCACTCCTCTGGCTCTTCCAGCGAAACCTCCTTGCCCCAGCCTGCCCCCCCCACCTACAGGCCCACTCTACAAACAATTTAGCCGGATAGGGGACGTATCAGAAGTTGTACTGATGTTTGTTTTTGTTCTTCTTTTATCTGCCTCATGACCTGTGATAGGCAGAGCATGGACACGTCCCCTTAGCTGCAGTGGGAAAGACACTCCCCTGGCCAGAGCAAGCTCTTTTTCCGTTTTCCGTGTTCGAAATATCCATTAAATATAGGGTCCCAAGATAGGGGACGTATACGGTATTAAACTGAGAAGAATCGATACTGCACCGGCTGATGCTAGAGTATTTCCAAATGCATTCCGGCTGTTGTCACCACCACACACGCTAGCCCAGGGGGCACTCCTCTGGCTCTTCCAGCGAAACCTCCTTGCCCCAGCCTGCCCCCCCCCTGCCCAGGCCCACTCTACAAACAATTTAGCCGGATAGGGGACGTATTAGAAGTTGTACTCATGTTTGTTTTTGTTCTTCTTTTATCTGTCTCATGACCTGTGATAGGCAGAGCATGGACACTCCCCTGGCCAGAGCAAGCTCTTTTTCCGTTTTCCGTGTTCGAAAAATCCATTAAATATAGGGTCCCAAGATAGGGGATGTATACGGTATTAAACTGAGAAGAATCGATACCATATGGGTTAAAGCAACAGTTTTTCCAAATCCATTCCGGCTGTTGTCACCACCACACACGCTAGCCCAGGGGGCACTCCTCTGGCTCTTCCAGCTCAACCTCCTTCCCCCCAGCCTGCCCCCCACCTACAGGCCCTCTCTACAAACAATTTACCCGGATAGGGGACGTATTAGATATTGTACTGATTCTGAATTGCCTCCTGCGATAGATGGGAATCGAACCCAGATCAACTGCTTTGGAAGTAGCTATGCTCACCACTATACCACCAGCAGGCACAGCAACTGATAAGATCAGATACTAAACTTGATTTCAGCTGCAGTGCCAGCATGAGCAGTGGTGTCACCTGCAGGCGGTGATGGACCTTCGTTGCACCTAGTTGGGTGCTTCCCTAACATGTGATGGGTATTTGCCTCGCCTTTCTTGGTCTGAGTGAGCACAATTGCCATGAGGGTAACCACCAGGCTGTTGCCTGAGAATTTGGGGTAATGGTGGGATTAGGCAGCCTCAGAGGCATCCATGCATGCTGCCCCTGCTGTTTCCTGTCCATTTCCGTGGTGTTTCCATCATTTTCTGAGGTTTCCAGGTTTTCACCCAGCCTTCCCTAGGCAGAGCCTTGGTCCCCTGCAAAAATGCTCGAGTCTCCCATTGACTTCAATGGGGTTCGTTATTCGAAACGAGAACCCGAGCATCGGGAAAAGTTCGACTCGAATAACGAGCACCTGAGCATTTTAGTGCTCGCTCATCTCTATTCGGGAGCTTCTTACAGTATTAGAATGTATTGGCTCCAATGAGCTGAAGTTATTACTTCGCGAAGTCTGGCGAGACTTTGCTTAATAACTTCATCAATTCATTTTACTGTAAAAAGCATTTCCCAAACTCGGGTTCGATTCCAAGGAATCCGAAGTCGATTTGCTCATCCCTTGTGGTAATAAACTAGCCTATTTAGATGGATCCAATTGCCATGGCCTTTCTGATGAGTCTTTCCTTGTTTAATTAAAATTAATAAGAATATTCTTTTAATACGCGGGGCACCAAAGAAGGACATTAAGAATGACAAACAAAATAATTGGACTTCAAAAGCTGAAGAACAGACTTAAAGAGGACCTTTCACCACTCCTGACATGCCTATTTTAATCGTTCCATGCATTCCCCACGTACTAACAATTCTGGAACATCTATTCTTATGTCTGTATGTTGTGCCATTCCTTTATTATTTGCACTAGAAGTTATGAATGAACTGCTATTTGCCTTCAGTAAAGGAACAGAGGGGAGGTGACCAGTTGGGGGTGTGTACCTTCACAGACTGACTCTAGCCAATCAGTGCTACCATGTTCAGACTGTGCAGGTACACACCCCCAACTTGTTACCTCCCCTCTGTTCCCTTACTGAAGACAAATAGCAATTCATTCATAACTTCTAGTTCAAATAATAAAGGAATGGCACAACATACAGACATAAGAATAGATGCTCCAGAATTGTTACATGGGGAATGCATGAAGCTATTAAAACAGGCATGTCAGGATTGGTGAAAGGTCCTCCTAACCTTGATCATATCTTTATAATTGGGGTCTCAACAAGTGTAATGGTCAGTGGGTGCGAACCTGCAGTCCCATGTGACCAACCTCTTCAGAGGGGAATAACTAAGTGGCACACACCCCATATGCATGCAAGGAACTCTGAGTCACAGCACAAGATCTGCTCTGAGCCAGGAGGGGGATGCCAGTGGCAGGAGCACAGACCACAAGGAAACCCCGCTGCCCGTGCCTGTCAGCATGGCATGCAGCAGCGAGGAGGAGTGAGGAAGCCCGGTGTCCCTACCTGTGTGTGGGAACAGAATACCAGCCACAGGGAGCCAGGTTAACAGTACCCCCCACCTCCTTATGTCCCCCTGTCATCAGGCCTGACTCTAAACAAAACATTTTCAGAAGGAGCATTGATGTTCTCTCTGGCTCCCAAGATCTCTCCTCAATGCTAAATCCCTTTAAGTACACCAGGAACAAGGTCCTGCTTTTCATGCCCAGAATACCTTTAACCGCATAGATGTTCTCCGCACTGACAGGAGCAGGAGTAGGAACAGGTTTCTTAAAGGCACGATTAAGGATAACAGGCTTCAGTAGAGAGACAGATGGAAAGAATTTGGTACCTGGAGAGAGGCAGGCAACTTCATTATTCCTCCTGATAACTTCAAATGGACCACGGAACAGTGGACCCAATTTACAGTAGGGTATTTTAGGCCTGATATACTTGGAGGAAAGCCATATTTTGTCACCAGGTCCAAACTGAAAAGAACTTCTACACTTTTTATCAGTAGACACCTTCATCCGTACAGACGCTTCTTTCCACTGCAGGAATACCAGAAGTAGATTACACTAGAAGTGGGATGTTAGGTTGCTGACCATAAACACATGTGGACTTTTTGGAAGCCTTGACATGTTTGTTGTAAGAAAATTCAGGCCAATCAGCATGAGGAGAGTTATATATATATATATATATATATATATATATATATATATATATATATATATTAAGCATCCCTTTCTTCCCAGAATTCCAGAGGAGCATGTGTGGCCTATAAGTCTCCTCATGCCGATTAAGGCACTCTCTCCCCAAGGAGAGACAGTACCCCCAAATCCAGTTCCTGGGGTTCGCTTCTTTACAGGTAGAGATGGGGGCTGTCAAGAAGGACAAGTGCTGGACAAACTGGCTGTAGTAGTTTGCAAACCCCAAGAAAAGTTGACTTGCCTTTAGACCAGAAGGGGTGACCACTTCAATATCACTGACAGCTTCTCAGGATCCATCTGCAGGCCCGTATCAGATATTACTGTATGTAGTCCAGAAATGATAGTATGGACTGTTCAAAAATAAATTTTTTGAGCTTGGCCTACAGATGATTTTCTCTTACTATTTACAAGACCAGACCAACCTGTTTTAAATGGGAGGTCAGATCTGAGTAGAAGATCAGGATTTTATCTAGGTAGGCCCCACACAGCTCTAATTTGTATAACATTTTAGCTCTTCTGAGGCGGTAGAACAACTCAGGAATAAGGGAAAGAGGGTATTTGTTCTTGATTGTGATCTTGTTAAGACCCCTATAATCGAAGCAAGGCCAGAGAGAACCATCTTTTTTCTTATCAAAGAAGACGCCTGCGCCAGCTGGAGAAGATGATTTTCAGATAAATCCTCTGTCAAGATTTTCTTTAATATATTCAGACATGGCTTGAGTCTCTGCTGGTGACAAATTCCTTTGTCTGTTGAGATAAATGGAAGCACAAAGGTGATATATGACAGATCATAGCTTCTTATAAAGGAGTCTTGTTAATTTCTGAACCATAATTTCTAATCCATTATAGGTCCTTTAATCGAGTGCGGAAAGTGTATTGGTTCCTTGAACCCTTTCATTGTCTGCAGAATTTATCATAGAGGCTTCCATCAAATTATCTTTAACCCTGTGCATATCCCAAACTACTGGAACAGAAGTAGGTCCCTGGTACTTTGCAGCTCTTCTTTTTTTGAAGGCACTGAAATCATTATCATCTCACCCGCACCAGCCATTCATCCGGTCTGTTGATCTGACTTGTGTGTGCCTGAACTGGCAGCTCTTCCTCGCTCCAACTTGCTGCTCCTGCTCCTCTTCTATCCTCATGGCGGCAGATTTTTTGTATCTCCCTTTCCTCTCGTCCTTTATTGTGTGTGGAGGTGGGGTATAGGCTCTCTCTGAGAATATGCACCAACCATTATGTCTTCTCTTTTATAGGGGCATCACATCACACCATCAGCCACCTGCCCATCCAATAATGGTTTGTTCTTCCTGTCTAATGCAAGCCCAGAAGTTTCTTCAGCAAGCACGAGGATGTTCTGCAACTCAGGTAAACTTTATACGTGAATTTATCGAAGTACTAAAATTAGGGTTAAGGAAAAATGACTAATATTGATGCGGTCATGCCCCCATGTATCCCCTCATTGCAATTGCAATGAAATGGGCCTTTACAGAGTGTCTGTAAAACACAAGTACTCTGAGTGTGGAGGCACCACCCATACGCCTTATTACAGCAGTCACAAAGGGGCCTTAAGGTGGATCACTGAATTTTCACGGCAGCCTAGTCTAAGTGCTGAACGGGTTTCCTATGCAGCGAAGAGCAGGGGCTCAATTCTCAAATGAGAGCTGCACACCTGCTCTATCAGTCCGGAATGGCAGCAGTGCTGATCCAGGCTGATTAACCCCTTACATGCCGCTGACAATGATTCCTGCCTCATGCAAGAGATTACAGAGGGAGCAGTCTTTTATTGGCACCCTGTAAATGAGATTATGGGGTGCTGATGCCAGAGAAAGCAGGTTGGGGCTTAGTGTAAGCTCCAAGCCTGCCTCCTGCTTTTCCCAGCAGGCTGTGCTTCTCTTAAAATGCATAGAAATAGTGCAATTTATTTTAGAAGCGATCAAAAGATCACCTATTATAGTCCTATTGTAGTCCCCTTGTGGGACTATTAAATAATTAAAACAGAAAGAAAAACACTTATTAAATAAAAAATATGCCTTTTTCTGTTGAAAAAACGCTTTTCAATTAAAAAAATTGCAAAAATAAAATCTCCCCCGTATGTATCGCCACGTTCATAAACGACCCGGACTACACAAATATAATGTAAATTATGCCATACGCTGAACAACGTAAAACAAAAAGTGGCAGAATTGTTGCTTAATGCTTAGTCTCCACTAAAAAACGTACTAAAAAGCACCGATGAAATCTTAGACTCATCCAGCAAAAATTAAACCCTTAGGGTGAGTGTGCACTAGTGCTATGCCATTCTGTTATAGGTTTTGTGTATAACAGAATATAACGGCATGGCCAGATGGAATGCAAAATGGAAGCCTTTAAGAGGAATTCTGTTTTGCTCCATCCTAACAGAAGACTATGGGCAAGCATAACGGATCCATCTGGCTTCCGTTATGCAGGATGGAAAAAAGTCCTCTCGACCTGTAAAGTTTGGCAAAAGAGGCATAATACTATAGGATTGTTTTTCAGGGGTTGGCTTCTGCCCTTTAGTTCCAAGAGAAATTCTAGCATTTTAACATATAAAGGCATGTTCAGTAATTGCATACTATAAGAAATTATTATTATATATAAATATATATTAAATATATATTAAATATATAACACACCCTCTTACTGGGTCTAATTCGAAGGTTGGATGCAATAAATGAGACACAAGAGTCTTGAAGGAGTTCCCAGAGATGCTTAGCACTTGTTGGCCCTTTTGCCTTCACTCTGCGGTCCAGCTCACCCCAAACCATCTCGATTGGGTTCAGGTCTGGTGACTGTGGAGGCCAGGTCATCTGGCGTAGCACCCCATCACTCTCCTTCTTGGTCAAATAGCCCTTACACAGCCTGGAGGTGTGTTTGGGGTCATTGTCCTGTTGATAAATAAATTATGGTCCAACTAAACGCAAACCGGATGGAATAGCATGCCGCTGCAAGATGCTGTGGTAGCCATGCTGGTTCAGTATGCCTTCAATTTTGAATAAATCCCCAACAGTGTCACCAGCAAAGCACCCCCACACCATCACACCTCCTCCACCATGCTTCACGGTGGGAACCAGGCATGTAGAGTCCATCCGTTCACCTTTTCTGCGTCGCACAAAGACACGGTGGTTGGAACCAAAGATCTCAAATTTGGACTCATCAGACCAACGCACAGATTTCCACTGGTCTAATGTCCATTCCTTGTGTTCTTTAGCCCAAACAAGTCTCTTCTGCTTGTTGCCTGCCCTTAGCAGTGGTTTCCTAGCAGCTATTTTACCATGAAGGCCTGCTGCACACAGTCTCCTCTTAACAGTTGTTGTAGAGATGTGTCTGCTGCTAGAACTCTGTGTGGCATTGACCTGGTCTCTAATCTAAGCTGCTGTTAACCTGCGATTTCTGAGGCTGGTGACTCGGATGAAGTTATCCTCCGCAGCAGAAGTGACTCTTGGTCTTCCTTTCCTGGGGCGGTCCTCATGTGAGCCAGTTTCTTTGTAGCGCTTGATGGTTTTTGCGACTGCACTTGGGGACACTTTCAAAGTTTTCCCAATTTATCAGCTGTGTATCCACCTGACTTCTGCCCAACACAACTCATGGTCCCAACCCCATTTATAAGGCAAGAAATCCCACTTATTAAACCTGACAGGGCACACCTGTGAAGTGAAAACCATTTCAGGTGACTACCTCTTGAAGCTCATCAAGAGTAATGAATGAAATGAAGTATATTTCACATAATTCATTAACAAACTACTGTGTAATTATAGCTCTTGTGTGAGCTATAGACAACCAGACAACAGACAATGTATTTATTGAGACAGGTCTTCCAACACACACATAGACGACCAAACAAGTTAAAATAAAAAATCCCAGATTGAATGCTGCTTCCTATACCATTATTTTATCATGCATGACTTTGCTGGTATTAAAGGAGCATGCAATCTGTTAAAAAAAATCAATAAACTTGCTGCCAGTGAGACCAATGCTCAAAAACGTAAAGAAATATGAAAACTAGTGCACAATCAGAATGCGTGAATGAGACTACACCCTTATCACAGCCAGCCACATTCCTAGAGAGGTGTGATTGTCCCCAAATACAACCCTCTCCATCACATTTGCCTCACAATAGCAGTTACTTTCTTCCTATACAGTACAGGTTTTTGGGGAAAAACAAAACAGCAAAAAAAAGTCAATTTAGAATTTAGCATGCCCGACTGTGCATAACATTATGAAATTTAGAGGCTTCTCCTTAAAAAAGTAAAAACAAAAATGATACAGAAAGGTCCTCTAATATCTTGTTATTGCCTGCAAGGAAAAAAACTGTTAAAACTGCATATCTCCAAGTTTTGTAAATCTCCATGTTTTTCCTGAAAGACAACACTAGAAAAACATTAATATCAACAGACAGAACCTTCTCAAGAGAGGTTCACATTGGGAGGCCCCTCTTCTGCTCTCTTAACACAATTTGGTGATTTTAAACCTTCACTTTCTGCTGGTCTTATCTGCAATTTAAGTTGCCTTATTTCACTCTCTAGTTTTTCATTTTGGGTCCTGATCACATGACATGGAACCCAGTGGGAAGGTCTTTGGCGGCCATATTGCCATTGTCTATACTTCCACCATGAGGCAGTATTTTCCCGCTCTTTTACCTCCATTTTAGGTTCACTGTCTCCAACTTTTGGGACCCTTGCTGCACCCTTTATAATGTAGCAATTTCTTGATATGTGACCAGTCTTACCACAAGTATAACAAGTTTTCAAATGATTTTTCCCTTGTGCTGGGCAATACATTGCAATGTGACCCACCTGTCAACATGCAAAGCACTTAACCTTATTGTCCTTTTCTGTGACTCACTAACAGAAAACCGAAAACATAGTAACATAGTTTATAAGGCCAAAAAAAGACATCTGTCCATCCAGTTTAGGGGAAAAAATTCCTTCCCGACTCCAATCAGGCGATCAGAATAACTCCCTGGATCAACGACTCATCTCTAGTAGCTAATATGCCCCAGCCAACCACAAGAAAATCATTTTACTGGCTTATACTGAACATAAGGCTAGGTCATCAATATCAGATTGGCGGGGGTCTATGGGACTTCAGCAGCGAGCAGGAAGAGAGAAGGGAGATTCTCCCCGTACAGCTGATTGGGGGGTGCTGGGTGTCAGACCCCCGCCGATCTGAGGATAGGTCATCAATATTAAAAAGCCCGGACAACCCCTTTAAATCCACCAATTGTATCAAAAGTTGTAACAGAAGACACTTAGACCTTGTTCTTCTGTATCTCACACCTTTCTCTTTTAGATTTATCAACACGATTTGTGCTGGAGGAAGCAGTCGGCCCAACAACATGGCTTCCTTAGCCTCTCAGTAAGCTCCTCATTTTCCATTTTTAAACAATTGTTCTCTGCCACAATTAGCCGATTGCTAACAGACATAGCAGCAGCACTTTTAGCAGAAACTTTTAATGCTTCAATCTCTTTAGTCACCACTTTCACACAATCCTCTAAATTTTCTTTTTGATCTCTCATACCCCCATACAACTCAACTCATATATATTTTATAGTGTGGAAGAGTGATATTACAGTATTATTATTGATGAGTATATATGGAAGTATAATGAAACAAAAAGAAATAAATATTACACAGAGAGAGATTTATACACATATAACAATAATTACAATTATTTCACCAATCCAAGATGACAAAACTAAATCTTACAGTACATATTTACCAAACATAAGCCTCCAAACCTTGTCTCTCCTCTACCCTCTCCAGTTCCTGCCAGCTTCCTCCAGCTTCTAAGATTCTCCTGCTTCTCCTCTCTTCCAAGTTTCTCCTCTCTCCTATACCCCAAACATGGATCTTTTATCCTTTGAAAGTTCTCAACCCCCATCCTTGCCAACGCCCCATATCTGTTATCTGAGAGTCTGTGGGCCTTCCCAGAAACTCAATCTTGGTCAACCAGTTGTTTTAGCATTTTATAACACTTTGCTCACACATTTTGGGTGCCTTTTGTTCTCTGGTATAAATCTAGCTGGATCTTAGATACAATGTTATATTTAATAATATATAAAAGCTGACATATAAAACATTGACATATAAAAAAATTCAATTGCATGTACAGATGTATGAAATATAGCTAAAAACAAGGAATGGGTAAAGGAATAAATATTCAATAAAAAAGTCTTCAGTTCATCCGGATAGTTAGTTAATCTGAGTAACAATGTTCATTTGATTCATTTAGATAAGGTAGTTCATAAAAGAGCATTTAAAAATTCATATGGACGCTCAAAATGGTGAAAAGTTCTCAATTCTTCTAAATGTATAGTAGATGATAGAATGCTGTATATATAGAGTCACAATGCATAGGGTAGTTTATATCGATATAATGACCAAGGTAGACAGTTAATGGTAATGGTTAAAAGATCATATGTTTCTCAGTACATTACCGCTCCTTGGATCGTTGTGCTGTGGGCGTTTGACTTCAATCCCCAGCGTCTGTAAACTGATGGTTGGCTTGAATGGGCTTGTCGCGCGCTTCCTGAGCGGGATATGTAAGCGCGCCTTTCTCCTCACTTGCAGCGTCCCACGTGGCGTCCCACGTGGGTGCCTGTTAGCGTTCGGTGAAGGGGCGTTCCAAGTATAGCGATGCCTGTTATATTCAGCGTTCTGTTAGTCAGTCTTTGTATCTCTTTTCCTAAATAAGGATATTGTGGAGATAACTTGTTACAAAGTGTGTATCTTATCCGTATTAGATTCCTAAGAGACGTCTCTTGTATGCCAAATAGAGTAAGGTCTAGTACTCTGCCCAGACGCGTTTCGGGGTCTATTAACTGCCCCTTCCTCAGTGGTAACTAGACCTTCTCTCTTCCCAGGATTTTATGCTCTTTTTGGCAATTGAATAGGAGGAGTTCTCTTTACTTTGTTCCATGGAAAATCTGGTGTGGAATACACAACTCATTTTGCCCACAATTTTCTTCAGATATCTCTTATGAATAAACAAATCCACATACATATGCTCTCAAGGAGGAGCTTCAATTTTATATTCTATATAATCCTTGTTCTGCATTATGCACATATATTTTTCTTGTGCTCATAAAAAAATAAGAATATAGAAATAAAAATAAAAATAAAAATGAGAAATAAGGATAAACCTTGTGCTCATATACTTGGGTGAAATCTTAAATGATAAAAGATTTTCGTTCAACACCTACCCTTTGTTTCCAATGTTCCTTCTATTTATATCTTTGGCCTCAGATATCAGTTATATATACGGTACTTGCTATTTCTACCCATTTACGGTTATTTTCATCATCTCATATTATTAATAGAGAGATGTATATCAACTTTCCATGGGTGTTTTAGTTGCCAATAGGCACTATTTTAACCATGTATATGCTTGTCCATATATTAATCCTAGGTGGATGAATATATATAGTGATTCCTCTTGCTTACTGTTTATATTCATAGATGTTAGTCCGAACATATGGGAAGAAATATAGGTGAACATGGTAAGTATAGGTTCCTCCTATTTTCTGTTTATATTCATGAATGTTAATGCAAACATGTAAGAAGAAATATGGGTAAGTATGATGAGTATAGGTCTCCATGTATTGGTTTCCTTTGTCTACATGGACTTTTTTGTCAGTTTTTCTTATCTTTTTTTATTCTATTTTATCTTTTTTGTCTTTTTGTAGGAAATGTGGTGATGAATAGGGACAGGGGCCCAACAGGGAGGGGGGATCGAGGTGCTGGGAAAACAGCCTGACCTCGATGCCCCGTCCCCGCGAGGCACCTGTCCTAGTCTACTGGATCACAGAAATCCGAAGATCTCCATTTCAGCATTCAGACCTTTCGGGATCATGGTATTAAAGTCAAAGATTTTTCTCGACTCTAGGCGTGACATATTGTTGATGTGTTGTCCCCCTCTCCAATTTTTCTGTACCCTTTCTAGAGCAACATAGACAAGGGAGGTGGGATCCTGGTTATGATGTTCCTTATAATGCTTGGATACTGAATGTAGTTCATAACCTTTCTTTATGTTATTTATACATTCATAGATCCTCTTTTTTAGTGGTCTTTTTGTCCTCCCAATATATTGCTTTTCAAATGGACATTGTAATAGATATATCACGTCGGTGGAGTCGCATGTCAAGCATTCTTCTATATTATGTATATATGTATTGGTAGTCGATTTGATTTCTACCGTTTTTTTAGGGAAACTCGTGGTCTGGCAGTTTGAGCATCTCCCACATCTAAAGAAGCCCTTTGTTTGTAACCATTTTTTTGTTTTATTTTTACGTATGTTCTTGATGGATGGGGCCACTTTTAAACCCAAGTTGGGTGCCTTGGTGTAAGTAATTTGGGGGTTTCTTGGTATAATAGGGCCTATGGTTTTGTCATCCATCAATAGATGCTAGTGTGTCTTTATAATGCGTTCTATAGTTCTAAATTGGACGCTAAATGGTAGAATTAATCTGATTGTTTCCACCTCTTTTTGGGTGGTGTCTTTGGGTTCAAAAAATTCCTTCCTGTTCATTTGCCTAACCTTATTTAAAGATTCCTCTATGAGTCCTCTTGGGTATTGTTTTTGAAGGAATTGATTTGTTAGGATGGAGGCTTCTTCTTCAAATTGATTTAACTTGGAACAATTTCTCTTCAGTCTCCTAAACTGGCTCATGGGTACATTTAGAAGCCATCTGGGTAAATGGCAGCTTGAGTAAAGGATGTAGCTATTTTTCATAACCTTCTTTTGAAGTGTATTGCAGATTAGTTTATGATCCTGTTTAGTTATGCATATGTCCAAAAACTCTACTTTAATTTCATCTATGGTCATTGTAAATGTTAGGTTATAGTCATTTATATTTATATTTTCTAGAAAATTAGATAATTTATCCTTGGTGTCTTGCCATATGAAAATAATGTCATCTATATATCACCGCCATAGGACCAGACTCTCCCCCAGTATAGACGCAATGGTTTCCTGTTCCCACTGCGCCATAAAGATGTTAGCATAACTGGGGGCGAATCTCGTACCCATGGCGGTCCCTTGTTCCTGTATATAAAAGTCAGAATTAAACCAAAAATAGTTATGCGACAGGATGTACTGAATGCCCTGTGATAAACTGAATTTGCTCTTTTCTAAATGTACTATGAGTAGTAAGGTGATTTGTTATTGCTTTGATTCCCTTCTCGTGTTGAATGGTTGTATATAGAGAATTGACATCTATTGTACCCATGAGCCAGTTTGGTTGATAATGAATTTTCTCTAATGTTGCAATTATATCTGTTGTGTCCCTGATGTAAGAGGGTATATTTTTGACTAGTGGTTGTAATAGTTTGTCTATGTACTGAGACAGATTTGAGGAAATGGATCCTACACCGGAGATTATCAGGCGGCCTGGCGGATTAATTAGAGTTTTATGGACCTTCAGTAAGCAATAGAATATAGGAAGTCTATCTGGGGTAGCAGTAATGAACTTAAATTCTTTTTCAGATAGGATACCTTCTTTAAGACCAGTATTACAATATTCTATCAACTGTTTTTTAAAAATATGTGTGGGATCAGCTGTTATTAATCTGTAGGTTGATGAATCTGATAGCTGTTGCATGCATTCCTTGTTGTAATCATCTGTATTTAGAATGACTATCCCACCTCCCTTGTCTGCTGGTCTTATTGTGATATTTTCATTTGTCTGCAATTCTTTGACTGCTCGTATTTCATTCCTAGTGAGATTGTTTCTAGTTCATATTCATTTTTATCTTCCTTATGTCCATTTCCACATTTTTACGAAAGGTGGCTATTTCCTGTAGGATACTTCCTCGATCTCTCCTTTAAATCTGTATGTCCAGTCTGTTGTGTCCGCCTTCGTCCCCGTCTTGTCTTCTTTGGTATTGATATGTTCTTGTTTGTATCCTGTTGTTGTTGTGGTAGTCCTCCTGATATCTCTGTGTTCATGTCTGGTGATGTCTCTGCTCGGGCAACTGATAGTGTCTTGAATGGGGTGAGTTCCCGTGTTTCGTTGGAGTTTCCCTGGGGTGATTTGGATGTTGCTGATTGTGACGGTGTCTCAAGTTGTAATTGTGCGCTAGTGGCTGTGGTTCGTTGTGTCTCTGTACTCTTTTTGGTGAACTTTCTTTGTGCGATGTTATTCTGTGGTGTGGGGGGGATTGGTCTAAAAAAAGAGGTTTGGTTAATGGTTCATATCTGTTGGATGTTGGGATCCTATATGTATTTGTGTATTGTCCTGGTGTTTCCTCCCTTTGTGTTTTATTTTTATTTTTAGTTGTATAGCTTGGAATGGATTCCATTGGTTCCACGTGATTGGATTGTAATTCTGTCTCTTCCAATTGAACTTTTTAGTTTTTTTCTGAATAATCTCCCTTTCTAAACTGTCCAAGCTTTTAAATATTCTATCCTGCCACTTGTGAAAATGATCATCCTTTGTGACGTCCTCTATTTGAGTTTTCAAACTGTCAATTTGTTTGGTAATTTCCTCCGATATTACTAACCTTCTTTTAATGATCATAGTGATCAATGTTCTAGATTGTATGTTTAAAAAATTGTTCCATTCTTCCTGAAATTTCTCGTCTATGAGATCCTGAGCCGGATTCTTGGATAGCAATAAACCTTTTGGTATAGTATTGTTTTCTAGATATTGGTTTAGGGCCTTAATTTCCCATCTTTGTTTTAATTGTTTATGCAGTAGCTTTTCTAATTGTTTAAACGTGTCATTCAGTGATCTTGGAATTAGGTCTCTAGTATTAGTCATATTTACTGAGTCAAATGTAAATTGATCAACATTCTTACATTTATTCTCCATGAACTGACAGATATCCATCGTTGCCTGTGAGTGGGAGCACTACTAATGGGTAAACGCAAATTACAAAGAAATAGTTATGTTTAGTGGCTCTACCACTCTAGGAAACAGATGGATTCGAGGTGCTCAAATCCCAGCTGTTTTTACCCCAAAACCGTTAGCAATAACAATATAATAGAAGAAATAGATGAGGGATGAGCACTCTCTTATCCGGTTTTCCAATTGAAATATATGTGCTAATATTGAGGATATCACTAGAGATGAGCGAGCACTAAAATGCTCGGGTGCTCGTTATTCGAGTCGAACTTTTCCCGATGCTCGGGTGCTCGTTTCGAATAACGAACCCCATTGAAGTCAATGGGAGACTGGAGCATTTTTGCAGGGGACCAAGGCTCTGCCTAGGGAAGGCTGGGTGAAAACCTGGAAACCTCAGAAAATGATGGAAACACCACGGAAATGGACAGGAAACAGCAGGGGCAGCATACATGGATGCCTCTGAGGCTGCCTAATCCCACCATTACCCCAAATTCTCCTAGTGGGGCATGTGTGGTATCGATTCTTCTCAGTTTAATACCGTATACGTCCCCTATCTTGGGACCATATATTTCATGGATTTTTTAACTACGGAAAAGGAAAAAGAGCTTGCTCTGGCCAGGGGAGTGTCTTTCCTACTGCAGCTAAGGGGACGTGTCCATGCTCTGCCTATCACAGGTCAGGAGGCAATTAAAAGAAGAACCAAAAAAACATCAGTACAATATCTAATACGTCCCCTATCCGGGTAAATTGTTTGGAGAGAGGGCCTGTAGGTGGGGGGCAGGCTGGGGGGAAGGAGGTTTAGCTGGAAGAGCCAGAGGAGTGCCCCCTGGGCTAGCGTGTGTGGTGGTGACAACAGCCGGATGGATTTGGAAAAACTCTAGCATCAACCGGTACGGTATCGATTCTTCTCAGTTTAAAATCGTATACGTCCCCTATCTTGGGACCATATATTTCATGGATTTTTCGACCACGGAAAAGGAAATAGAGCTTGCTCTGGCATGGGGAGTGTCTTTCCTACTGCAGCTAAGGCGAAGTGTCCATGCTCTGCCTATCACAGGTCAGGAGGCAATTAAAAGAAGAACCAAAATAAACATCAGTGCAATATCTAATACGTCCCCTATCCGGGTAAATTGTTTGGAGAGAGGGCCTGTAGGTGGGGGGCAGGCTGGGGGGAAGGAGGTTGAGCTGGAAGAGCCAGAGGAGTGCCCCCTGGGCTAGCGTGTGTGGTGGTGACAACAGCCGGAATGGATTTGGAAAAACTGTAGCATCAACCGGTACGGTATCGATTCTTCTCAGTTTAATACCGTATACGTCCCCTATCTTGGGACCCTATATTTCATGGATTTTTCGACCACGGAAAAGGAAATAGAGCTTGCTCTGGCCAGGGCATTGTCTTTCCAACTGCAGCTAAGGGGACGTGTCCATGCTCTGCCTATCACAGGTCAGGAGGCAATTAAAAGAAGAACCAAAAAAACATCAGTACAATATCTAATACGTCCCCTATCCGGGTAAATTGTTTGGAGAGAGGGCCTGTAGGTGGGGGGCAGGCTGGGGGAAGGAGGTTTAGCTGGAAGAGCCAGAGGAGTGCCCCCTGGGCTAGCGTGTGTGGTGGTGACAACAGCCGGATGGATTTGGAAAAACTCTAGCATCAACCAGTACGGTATCGATTCTTCTCAGTTTAATACCGTATACGTCCCCTATCTTGGGACCTTATATTTCATGGATTTTTCGACCACGGAAAATGGAAAAAGAGCTTGCTCTGGCCAGGGGAGTGTCTTTCCTACTGCAGCTAAGGGGACGTGTCCATGCTCTGCCTATCACAGGTCAGGAGGCAATTAAAAGAGGAACAAATAAAAATCAGTATAATATCTAATACGTCCCCTATCCGGGTAAATTGTTTGGAGAGAGGGCCTGTAGGTGGGGGGCAGGCTGGGGGGAAGGAGGTTGAGCTGGAAGAGCCAGAGGAGTGCCCCCTGGGCTAGCGTGTGTGGTGGTGACAACAGCCGGAATGGATTTGGAAAAACTGTAGCATCAACCGGTACGGTATGTATTCTTCTGAGTTTAATACTGTATATAGCACCTATCCTGAAAAATAGTTTGGAGAGAGAGAAAGAGAGGAAAAAGATGTGCAGTATGGAGCAATTACACGGAAACTATTAGATTAGGCAGACGTGGTCTGCTTAATTGCAACCCAGACAAATGAAAGAGAGGAAAATGACGTATTTTTAAAAGTGACGTTCAGTATAGATCAGGGGTGTACAACGTTTTCTGGGTGGGGGCAACATTGTCCGACTGAAACAACGTCAAGGGCCGAAAATAAAATTTAAAGGGGTATTACCAACTGAAATACTGTATTTATGGCAGATTGAACACACAGTGTATACCATTAATGTCTAGTTACAGTTCCAGGAGTCCCATCTAATGGGAGAAATACATGAAAAATGCATGTGAGCAGCCTTAAAACATGGACATACATGTCTGTTACCAGATGAATGGGGCCACACAGAATGGTATCAAGGGCCGCATGTGGCCCCCGGGCCGCAGGTTGTGCACCCCTGGTATAGATCAAGTGTGGTATGTGTTCTATGTATACTACTCAGTTTAATACCGTATATTGCAGCTATCCGGAAAAATAGTTTGGAGAGAGAGAAAGATAGGAAAAAGACATAAATTGTTTGGAGAGAGGGCCTGTAGGTGGACCTCCGGAAAAATTGTTTGGAGAGAGGGCCTGTAAGTGGACCTCCGGAAAAATTGTTTGAAGAGAGGGCCTGTAGGTGGACCTCCGGAAAAATTGTTTGGACAGAGGGCCTGTAGGTGGACCTCCGGAAAAATTGTTTGAAGACAGGGCCTGTAGGTGGACCTCCGGAAAAATTGTTTGGAGAGAGGGCCTGTAGGTGGACCTCTGGAAAAATTGTTTGGAGAGAGGGCCTGTAAGTGGACCTCCGGAAAAATAGTTTGAAGAGAGGGCCTGTAGGTGGACTTCCGGAAAACTTGTTTGGAGAGAGGGCCTGTAGGTGGACCTCCGGAAAAATTGTTTGAAGAGAGGGCCTGTAGGTGGACCTCTGGAAAAATTGTTTGGAGAGAGGGCCTGTAGGTGGACCTCCGGAAAAATTGTTTGAAGAGAGGGCCTGTAGGTGGACCTCCGGAAAAATTGTTTGGAGAGAGGGCCTGTAGGGTGGACCTCCGGAAAAAATTGTTTGGAGAGAGGGCCTGTAGGTGGACCTCCGGAAAAATTGTTTGGAGAGAGGGCCTGTAGGGTGGACCTCCGGAAAAATTGTTTGGACAGAGGGCCTGTAGGTGGACCTCCGGAAAAATTGTTTGAAGAGAGGGCCTGTAGGTGGACCTCCGGAAAAATAGTTTGGACAGAGGGCCTGTAGGTGGACCTCCGGAAAAATTGTTTGGAGAGAGGGCCTGTAGGTGGACCTCTGGAAAAATTGTTTGAAGAGAGGGCCTGTAGGGGGCCCTCCTGAAAAATTGTGGTAAAAGAGTGCCAGTTGGACCTCTAAAAAAAGGCGTTTTTTTAGTCAGCGTTAGGCAAAAACGACATGGAGGAGGAGGAGTAGGAGGAGTAGAGAAGAGGAATCGGATACATAAGTAATGTTAATCTTTAGCTGCTTTCCCCCGGAGGAGATTTGAATTCCGGTGAAATCCAGGCTTTGTTCATTTTAATAAGCGTCATCCTGCCAGCGCTGTCAGTTGACAGGCGTGTACGCTTATCGGTGATGACGCCACCAGCTGCACTGAATACCCGCTCTGACAGCACACTAGCGGCAGGGCAGGCCAGCACCTCCAAGGCGTACAGCGCCAGTTCAGGCCACGTGTCCAGCTTTGAAACCCAGTAGTTGTATGGAGCAGAGTGATCGCTACGGACGTTGGTATGGTCAGCTAGGTACTCCCTCACCATCTTTCTGTACAGCTCCCCCCTACTCTGCCTAGACTGGGGACAGGTGACAGTGTCTTGCTGGGGTGACATAAAACTGGCAAAGGCCTTGGAGAGCGTTCCCCTGCCAGTGCTGGACAAGCTGCCTGCTCGGCTCTTCTCCCCCGCCACTTGGCCCACAGAACCGTGCCCTATGCCGCTAGGGGCGTCACATGGGAAGAATTGTTTCAGCTTGTGCACCAGGGCCTGTTGATATCTATTCACTCTCATACTCCTTTCCTCTGCAGGGATGAGAGTGGAAAGGTTCTGCTTGTACCGTGGGTCCAGGAGAGTGAACACCCAGTAATCGGTGTTGGAAAAAAATTCTTCTAACGCGAGGGTCACGGGATAGGCAGCCTAACATGAAGTCTGCCATGTGCGCCAGAGTCCCAACACGCAAGAATTCCCTCTCCTCACTGGCCTGACTCTCCATTTCCTCCTCCTCCAAGTCCTCCTCTTCAGCCCATACACGCTCAAGAGTCAAGGACTGAGCACTGGTACCCTCTACTGTCTCGCCGACATTCTCCTCCTCTTCCTCCTCATCCTCATCCCCCTCCTCCGATACGCGCTGAGAAACAGACCGGAGGGTGCTCTGGCTATCAAGCGACGTATCTTCCTCCACCGTCTCTTGTGACAAGCGCAAAGCATCCGACTTGATGCTGAGCAGTGAGTTTTTCAACAGGCAAAGCAGCGGGATGGTGAGGCTGATAATGGCGGCATCGCCGCTGACCATCTGTGTTGACTCCTCAAAGTTGCTCAACACCTGGCAGATATCAGACATCCACGTACACTCCTCATTGTAGACTTGAGGAATCTGAGTGACCTGACTACCAGTTCTGGTGGAAGTTGACATCTGGTAGTCTACAATCGCTCTGCGCTGCTGGTAAACTCTGGATAACATGTTCAATGTCGAATTCCATCTTGTGGGCACGTCGCACAACAGTCGGTGAGCGGGCAGTTGTAGGCGGCGCTGCGCTGCCCTGAGAGTAGCAGCATCTGTGGTCGACTTGCGGAAATGCGCACAGATGCGGCGCACCTTGGTGAGCAAATCAGACAGATTGGGGTATGTCTTGAGGAACCGCTGAACTATGAGATTGAACACGTGGGCCAGGCATGGCACATGTGTCAGTCTGCCGAGTTGCAGAGCCGCCACCAGGTTACGCCCGTTGTCACACACAACCATGCCTGGCTTGAGGTTCAGCGGTGCAAGCCACACATCGGTCTGCGCCGTGATGCCCTGTAACAGCTCTTGGGCGGTGTGCCTTTTGTCACCTAAGCTCAGCAGTTTGAGCACCGCCTGCTGGCGCTTACCCACGGCACTGCTGCTGCGCCTAGAGCTACCGACTGAAGCGCCGTGCCCACGGATGGTAATTCGGTGGAGGAGGAGGAGGGGTCGGAGGAGGAGGAGGCATAGTACGTCTGAGAGACCGTGACTGAGGTAGGCCCCGCAATCCTCGGTGTGGGCAGTACATGAGCGGCCCCAGGGTCATTCTCGGCCCAGCCTCCAC